>VZRL01003878.1:1922523-2010732 GCA_013397895.1 Origma solitaria | reverse complement strand
TTTTTTTTTTTTAAGAAAGAAAAAGAAATAAAAGAAATTAAAGAAAGGGAAAACAAATATCCCCAGTGGAATGGGAAGCATGGCACCCTCTTTCACCTCTGTGGGGTGTCTCTCCAGGTCAGGTCCAAGAGGATTTTAACTGGGCTCCTGGGGCAGGTGCTTGTATGGTTTGTTCTTGTTCTATGAGTAAATAAATTACTTCAGTCTCCAGGACTGTCTCCAGGGCCTTTCAACAACACTATAAATTCTTATTATCCAGACAAAATCAAAACTTCTTTCTAGTAGAAAAAGCAGGTCTTTTGCTTTCTTTTTTTTCCTCCTAGGATTCTTTTAAGACAAAAGAAACCAGGCAAAATTGTGTGAAATATTAAGACCATCGAGCATACTTTGTTCAGCAAACTGGCTTGGTCTTCTGTAATTAATTGGGTAACACACTCGGATTTTTTTTTTTTTTTTTTTTTTTTTGGTAGAGGGAAACAAATGTGAGTGACTCAGCATTCCTGGTGTACCCTACAAATACTATGGACGGCTGAAAAAATGTAGTTTTTGGTGTATTTTAATTAACTAGAATGTCATCTTAGCATTGAGCTTACTTGACTGATTCTGGAGCAGGAGAGGAGAGCCAAGTGGTTTCTGCATTCTGGCTTCCCCCTGACTAGGGAGGAGGAGAAGCCACGGAAGGCTGATGGCTGCCTGGTGCTATGTGTCACAATATGTCATCAGTGACATCTGACACATGTCACTGGTGCCAGTTTTTCTCTGTCAGACACACTTTTGGGCTCTTCGATTCTGAATTTTTAAGTTAGTGAAACTGTTTAAATAGCAATAAATCATTCTTCAGGCTGGCCAGAAATGAGAGTTCATGGGCTAAACTGCAAGTACTGGCATGGTAAAATATTTTGCGTATCTTCACGAACATTTTCTTCCAAAGTTTTTATTTGCTGTATTCTGAGTGTGTTACAAATGAAGAGGTCTAAACATTCTGGTCTCTAGGTCTAAAGGTGGAAATAAACCTAAAAGTCTGAGCAGGATTGTTACTCTGGAGCTGGGCTTCTTTGGAGGTTCTTTCAGCTTTATTGGGGGTAATGTATAGAACATGTTCTTTTGTGTCCCCTCCCATGTGTTTGTGACAGGATTCAAGCACCCGTCGCATCCTCAGCACTGTGAACAGGACTGAAAGGTCAGCTTGATATTCTGACTTTTAAAAATTATATCTACTCCTGAGTTATTTAAATTATAGAATAATGGTTTTTGGATCTGTTCAATAACTAAAAGAGACAATTACTTCTGTGAGCAAAAACTGGTGCATGCAACAGTCCCTTCAGTCCTCGTGTTACCTGCCCTGAGCTCCTTGCAAGCGGAAGAGCTCTCTGGACACCTGGGATGGAAGAAGGAACTGGGAATTTTGGAAATAGAGACTGACCTACTTTTCTTAGTTTTCTTAGTTTTTCTTAGTTTTCTTCACTGAATTTTTCTTTGATTTAAATTATTTTTTGTTAAAAATGTGTTCTACATTTATGGTAATAAAGGGAAATACAGTGCAGAGTGTAAATACCAGCTCGGGAAGGGAAGGAAAAAGATGAAGCTGTAGCAACAGTGCAAGGCAGGCAGACAATAAACACTCTGTTGGTGCAAAAAGAAAGTGATTTATGGAAAAGAGATAAGTACACACAAATAGCATATAACTTAGTGTAGCTGCTCTAGATATTGCATTATTTCTGCAGTGAATATATAGTGAACAGTGAACCTGTGCTCTCTGAGAACTTCCTGAGAAATGTTTCAGCTGTAACTCTGTATTTCAGTCACTACCATGAAAAAGATGCTTTTATTTGCTTTAATGTGGGAAGAACATCCATTTGTTTCATACCTTCACAGCTACAGGAGTGAATAAACTTTCCTGAAATAACACAGCTGAAAAACGTGATATTAAGTTTCCCATTGTGGTTCACCTTCAAGTGTATAAAATATAAATTATAACCAAAGTAGTTCTTTTCAGCGAGTTTGGAGGATGTGATATCTGTGCATTATAGGGAGAGGTGTAATGTGTCCATCTCTTGCTCAGACTTCTCCATGCAGCTTTATCCAGTCACACTTGATCTATTAGGAACTATAGTTGCTGGAAAAGTTATGAAAACATTGGCTAATATTTTACAGACTTGAGTTTATTTTTCCAAGGATTTTACCTTTCATTTATCCCAGAGCCTTTCTTCAACAGACTGGGTGGCGAAAATATCGTGTTACATTTGAATGATGGCACATTGGGCCCAGCTTTTCCCAAAATGTGTGAGGGATGGATTGGAAGTGTGTGGCCACTGACTCATAAAGTGAGTTGGGATATGAACCGAGCTGTGTCTGGTTCCTTCTCCAGGTGTCCCAGTGGGTGCTCAGGCCGAGCTCCTGGCCCTGCTGGAAGGAAGGGGGTGGCCTTCAGCTGACAGGAACAAAGGAACCAGTGATGGAAGTTGTGTTGGGATGGTTTGGTAAAGCCGTTTGTGTGGCTGCATCTGAACCAAACATTCCTCGTGGGCTTTGTTTGGTGGATTCAACAGTGCCTTGTGGGGGAAGCTGGAAAAAGAAAGGGGAGGACAGGGTGTTAGTTTATTTACTAGATATATGAATCTCATATCCTTATTTGCAAGGGGTTTTTCTCCTTGGCACGGCAAGGCGATTCATCATTTATGAAATTCACACACTGTCGATATTTTTGGGCAGTGTGTGTAAGACAAACACTGTGTCTTGTTCAGAGTGAGATTTCTAATAGAAAATTGTATATTTTTTATGAATCACAGACAGTTATACAATAATCTTGCATATTTGAGACTTCTAGTTACAGAAGCAAACCCAAAATGTGCTAGAATCTTACTTTTAACTGCTATCAATAGTCAAGGCAGTTTGACAAGTTGGGGTTTTTTTTAACTGCTATGACAAAAGATACATGTGGAATACCATTCTTAACCAGAACCAAGATGTTGTAGAATCCTTAATCTGAGAGTTAGAAAAAGAGATGTTCACTTTGCATACGTATTCTTAGACTAAAATTTGTGTCAAGAACAGATGTTAATTCAAATTAGACAGTGCCTAAAGACAAGTACGAAAGAATTATAAACATGATTATTTGTTGTGATAACCTAGTTTTAAAGGAGAGGTTTTAATTTTTGACCATGGAGACATTCACAGCCTCCAACCAGAATGATATGTGGATTCAATTATTAGTATTTGAAGGGCTTGAGGAAATTCTTTCAACATTTAACTTTGTCAGTGTCAAAACTGTTATTTGTGGGATGTAATTGGCTTTTTATTCCATTTGATAATCTGGACATATAGAATGAAATATATTGAAAAATGAATTTATTGTCAGGGCAAATAGGAGCCTTTGCTGCAATGGAAGCACTTGGTCTTGAGAATGAGAGTCCAGTCATGGTAGATCATGAGATCTGAAGAAGTTGCCAATTCAATACTGTGAATATTGGCTTCTTGAATTTTGGTTTCTTAACATCAGGAGATACAATACTCATTAGAATACTTACTTAGGCAGAGTAAGAACTTAAAAATACATTGTTTTATGGATTTTGGGTTTTGCTATGTTTAATACCTGGGGTGCCAGCAGTGGCTGTGAGTGACGAGTCCAGATTTCAGTCGCAGATGGGAACTGTGAGCTCTGCCTTTGCTCCTCATCCTCAGCAGCCTGCAGAGCTCTCCTTCACTGAGCCTTCCTCACGCTTCATCACGGGCAAGGAGCCCCAGCGTTCTGCTGGCAGGAAAGTGGTGCCAGTGCCAGAGCAGCACTTCTTGAAGCAGCTGCAGGAGGCTGGTGCTGCTGTGTCCCAGGAGAGGGAACTGGGCATTTTTAATCTGCCTGAGGAGAGCAGCAGCGCTGTGAGCCCTGGGGCTGACCCCGCTGGCCCCGCGGCCCTCTCACCGTGGTGCCGCCAAGCGTGTCTGGCTCCGTGGGCGCTGCCATCGCGGCCTTTCAGAATCGTTTGAGAGGACACCAGCTCACGCCCTGGATCCTCAGTGGGACGGGAGCGCCGTGGGTGGCGGTGCCCGGCCGTGTCTCCGCTGGGCTGAGGCAGTGAGCAGCAGAGGGCACCAGATGAACACCGCTGCACCTGCTGCCGCCATGGCCAGGTAGGCCGCGCTGCACTCCGGGAGCAGCCAGGCCTGCCTCCAGCGCTGCCCTGCCCTCTGCCTGCTTTCCTGCGAGCCCTTGCCATCATAGACGTTGTTCCCATCTCAGGCTGTGCTGTTAAAAAGAAAATTTCATGTGAGTGAGCTGCTCCAGTGTTGCCTTTCCAAAGGCCAAGCTACGCACTCACAGCTTCAAGCTACACACACACACGCACTACACACTGGAAGCTCAGGTGATTTGTTCTGTCGTTTCAGAGAGATCAAGATTATTCAGCCATGATTTAACATTTGAAAACCAAGAAAATTCTTTATTGGTTTTTTTTCTTATTTTTTAAACAAAGGTCAAAACAGCCCAACGTGAGCTGACACTTTGGAGAGGTAGGATGGTGTTAATTTCACATGGCCAGAGTTGCTGCGTGAGGAACGGTATCAGAAAATGAATGAACTAAGCTATTCTGAAAGCCCCACCAGCTTCTGGATTGTTTTTCCGTAAGAGTTGCAAAGAAATTTATGTTTATCAAGATTAACACCTGAAAGAACAAGAAAAAAAGATCGATGAAAACAAGTGTTTTGATTGGGGAAACAAATATTTATTTAGTGAAAGGATCACAGGTTTCATTGGAAGGTGCCAGCCCTGCAGCACCCCAGTCCTTCCTTCCCTGTTGCAAAATGGCAAAATGTCCTCAGCTCCTGCTCATATTCCGAAAGACCACGCCAGTGTTTAACTAACATAAAGCTCTATTTCAGTGGGACAAAATGTTGGGGCTTTTTTAATACAAGAAAGGAAATGCAGAGTAGGTGAAGCTGCAGACATCAACTATGTTTTTCAAGCTATATGAGTTCACTTTAATGTTTTCACCAGAGTGCATCACCTCACATAATTTCTGCATCTTTTTATAGCTGTGCTAATGATGTTCTCATTTCTTCTGTAATTTGTTGCAGTCCTACACATTAGATTCAGTGATGACTTTGCAGAAAACAGAGATTATGGTGTTGGCAGGAATTCCCTTCCCTGGAGGTACAAGACATTTGAGTTAGGTGAGGAGGGCAGAGTTTGCAGTTTTTCCTGGCAGTGGTTCAGTGCAGTTCTATATTTATTGTGACTCAAAAAAAGCCTTTTATTTAGTCTTTGTATGAAATGCATCTTGCCTTTCTTTTGGAATTAGTGGAAGCTGAGAGTATTTTATATCCTCAGAGATTTTACATTTTTTACTAGTGTATGCCAATGTGGCAGAAAATTGTGATTTATAATACCTGTGGCAGGGGGAATACAGGGCCTGAGAGAGTTGCAGTTTATTCGGGGAGAGCAGGATTAGGATATCAGTTGCTAATCTGGCTACTGCTACAGGGCTACAGCAATCTATATTTAATTTACTTGTTTTGAGAATGATATGGAAAGGAAGAAATCATTTTATAGGCCAGACAAATGTGAGCATGTTATTGTGATCTGTTGTCATGGAAATGTTTTAAGAGACCAAACTTAGTTAATAATACATAATATTGTAGATAATGCATTAGTTTAATCAATGAGTTATACAGGTCAATGAACTGAAACTGGTGTTAGAGGGAACTGAAAAGAAAATGAATAATTTAAACTGTTCTGTATGTGTTTCATAAAGCTGAATATAGGCAGAAGAGGAGATGGATAAAACACTGTGATGGATGGAAGGAAATGGAGACACAGATTATTTGTATAATTCATCCACCTGTTCCTTCCAGTAAATAAGAAAATCTGTTTTCAGTCCTAGATCAATCTTCTTTACAATCTTCTTAGCTTCTCTTCTGCCTCTTTGTCTTCTGAAAACATTTTTTCAGATGCTTAATGCCTCAGGAATTAAAAAATCCCCGTGTAAAAAGGGTGTTTCTAGTAACTCACGCGCTTGGTTGCGGGCAGCACACAGTGCCAGCTCAGCTTCCCTTCCTTTGCTGTGGTTCCTTCAGGAAATCCTTCCGAGCTGAGGGGCAGGGATTGATGCAGGATTTGTGGAATGCCAGGTGCTGGCTGTGGCAGAGGGGCTGAGCCTGGGGCAGGACATTGGCCATGTCTGTGGCACTGGCACCTGGGCGTTTCTGGTGAGGAGAAGGCTCCAAAAGCTCACACTGTGAGCTGGACACCAAGCAGGCAAGTTTGTTGTAACTCTAGAACTTCTTCAGTACCCTAAACCAATTTCATTCTTTCCTGACTGAAGTGAAACAGTTCAGTGACTGAAATACAAATACTGCTTAAGGCACCAGTACTTAATCTCCCCCACCCTCATTACAGAATGTTCAAAAAAAGCCTCTTTGCCTGCCTACAGCAGTCCGGCCGCTCAAGTCTTGCCTGGTGAAATGAAACAATGATTAAAGTACTTGGGGCACCGCAATATCCTTCAGGGTCTCTCATCAGACATCAGCAGGGCCACATGGAGCAGATCAAGTGCTAAGTGTTACTCTTCAAAAGAGTTCTGTGGAGCAGCTAGAGAGTGTTAAGTCTTGCAGACTTTTTTTATTAACTGCTTGTTTAGGAAAGCATGGAGGTATTTTCTGCTGTAGCCTCAACACCACCTCTGAATAACAAATCAAATAAAAATCCCTATTTCCTGCCTTTCCAAAGGAACTGCATTACCTATAAACCTTGTTTACCTTTGGGCCATGATTAACATTTCCCCATAAGAAAGGATTTTGGATATTCCAGAAAGGAAAGGCAACACAGTAATGCATGTGCTTAAAGTATCAATGTGAGAAGAGCAAACAAGGAAAAATATTTCTCTTTCTGTGATTTCCCATTTGACTTTTTTTGATTGCCACTTAACTGGTAATGGAAGGGATGAGAAAAACATTCAAACTGTGATTTTCAGTGGGGAATAACAATAACAGTCAGATTTCTACATATTTCCAGTGCATTTTTACGAGTTTTTTGCTAACCCATGTCCTCGTTTCTGTGCCAGCAGAGAACATCTATGTAAAAGGCAGCTGTTTTTTAATAAATATTGTTTAAGATGCCAAAAATCGGTATTTACTAAGTGCCCAGCATTTAGGTAGTTGAGATGGGATTAATCATATCTCTCTGTACTGAATTCCAGTGATTTATTAGAAAGGAATTACATTGACAGACCATGAACTTGTGTGGACAGTTTAGGATACATTCTTGCTCATGACTCCCTAATAAATAGTGAAAAATCAACCATTGCTTCAATTCCAAGGGTAAAGCATGTGAGTAGTGAAAAAAACCTTAGCTAAAGGCAAACTTAGTAGGTTTTGCCAAGAAGCTTGTGCAAATGGCATTAATTATGAAGAGCATGACTTGTGTGTCACAGAGCATTTATGAAATTGAAACAAATAGAGAAGACATTTCATTTTATACAAAATCAGCACCAGTGTTTTAGACCTATTGGCCAGGTCAGAAGTTCTTCAACAGTAGCATTTTTACCCTTTACTCTAATATTTCTGCCCCACAGACAACAAAAAAACCCACATGAACAAAATACAAACCAGCACAGAATGACAAGGGGATAGTCCAGTCTTCCTCAAAACCAGGTGCCAGGAAATTGAAGGGGCTCAAGTGTCTTTTAAAATGGAGCTCATATTCTAAATTTGTGTTCTAAAAACTTCGTACAGGTGCCACTTCGCAGTGGTTTGTTTTGTAGGTAGAAAGACAAGTAGTTCTGCTGAATGTTTTCCTGTCATTTGTGGTTTGTGTGCATTTGGGTAATGTAAAAATACCCCATGTAAACTGATAGGCCGTGCTATCAGAACATCTCTGCTTGGAATCACACGTCGACAGACAAGCAGATCGGTTTCTGCATGTGTTTTTGGAGAGGTTTAAAGAATTTGAAAGTTAGTGGAAACAGCATCTGTCAGCTATTATTGTAGTGTTGTTCTTCCTTGTTTAGCAAGTTGTCAACAACTAAATTGACAGAAAATCAGGCAAATGTATTTTTGTGTACAGTCCTTGACAAGCGGTGGAGGCCCATTTGTGTCTTTTCTTGGCAATGACATTGTAGTGTCGTGTACAAAATCTAAGCAAGTTATCACTTCACTGAAAGGCATTGAGTTAAGACAATCGAAAATACTTGCTTTCTGTTATAATAAATATTTAATAATTCTACTGTAAATAAGAACCAGTTGGAAAATAGAATAAGTAGCAGAATACTTCAGCTATCTCTGAAGTGAGCTAAAGGCACCTTTTAGCAGTTAAGCCTTTACAGATGTCAACTGAGGAGAACAAACATCCTCATCATTTATTTATCATAAGTGAAAGCTGATTTTATACTTGCACATGTAGACATCACTTTCGTTTTTCTGTCTCCATCATGTCCACTTTAAAGCAAATGATAAGCTGAGATTTTAAAATGCCTCCTTTTTTATGGATGTTTTTCTTCCCTCAAGGTGGATCTCAGTCAAAGAATGTAGTAAGACGCTGTTCATCTGCAAAGCTTTTCCAGGAAATGCTCTTTTTTCATTAATTTGCATATAATTTTATTTATGTTAAAGTGCAATAAGAAGTTTCTAGCATCTCCTTCAGAGATTTCAAACCACCAGTTTTAGAACTGGATGTGCACAAGAATTGTATTCAGGCCTATTGAAGAAGAGAAGCTTGGCCCCAGTCTTTTGGATTGACTGTTTTACTGCACCTTCAAAAACCTTTTTCACCATACGTGACCAAAAAGTATTTTTAAATTCTGGGATTTTAAGACTGAGTGGAGATTTTAGGCTAACTGCAAGAAGGCTTGTAGGAAAGATCTATTAAATATGAAAGAGGTGGGGGGAGCACAATCCCCAAACTGTTCCACACTCGCTTGTTCCCTTCTAAAATTCTGAGCTGATATTGTAAGGAAATTTTTCTTTTGAGTGTAATGTTTACTTGGAGAAGATGGTGTTAAAGAAAAAAAAACCCTTTATTTAGCTATGACATTCTTAGGATCATTCAGCTGCTAGACTGGGCTATGCACTGTTTGAAAAGAGGCAGAAATTGCAAGATAAGATCAACTGCTCACCTGGGGAGACTTAGAAAAGTTTCATATTTGAAGCACATGTTCCAAAAGCTAGTCAGGAATGGATAGCATTAAATTCTTACATCTGGCACAGAGCTGCTTGCTTTTATGTTGGTTTCTTTTCTTGTTTTATTGTTTAAGAGGATAATAAAACCTCACAATAATATCTCATAATCAGTATAGCATATCTCCAGGCACCTTTTGAATGGTGGCTTTGCCAAGAAGAACATACGTCATGGTTTATTTTGCCTACAGAAATGTTGAGGGTTTGCATCTGGATCCCTTTGGAAATAAATTTATGATTTGTACCAGTGCAGAAAAAGGAAGAGGAAAATATTCTGTACTGGATGAATAGATGCTAATTCATTTTGGCTGGGTGGCAAGCAGAATTAATTAGTCAGGCTAACGATAAACCTTCGGCATGACTTCAGCTGTTCCATGTTGCCATAGATGCTTCAAAGCCAAGATTCCTGCCATTTTCATTTGGTTTTGGTATAGTTCTGTGGTTGGGTCTGAGTTAACTGAATATGTTGTAAAGAATAAACTCAAAATCCACCTTAAAATGAACAATAATTCCAACTCATAGGTTTTTGGTATGTTTTAAAGCAAATTTTAGCTGTATTTCACACATACTGATCCTAACTGCTTATTTTTAGGATTGCAAAGAACAGACTTGAACAAGGAAGATGACTTGAACAGGAAATATTCAGGTGTCTTCATGACAGCTTTCTCTTGGGAATGCTTTCCGAATATTCCACTTTGTTTCAACTAACTCCTTTTTATTTTCAAATCTGACCAAATGAAGTGCTGATGCCAACGGACTGTTCATTTGATATGTTTGTTGCTGGCAGATGTGTGTGGTCAGTGCCACTGCCTGTGTCCCCTGTTTGTCCACTCCTCCCTGGACACTGGCTGTGGCCACTGCAGGACACAGGTGCTTCAGCTCAGACTGGTTTTTTATTTCTCTTTCTGTGGCTTCTGCTCCAGAATTTTTTTTCAGCAGTTCAAATTTTTGAAAGCAACTGTTTCCTTAGGACACTGAGGGAATCAATATCCATGCATCTTTTAAAAATCCTAGTGAAAATGCTTCCAGCTGGTGATTCTAGGGTATTTTCTTCCCTCCGGTTACATTCAGATCCCTGAGGTTGGTCCTTCCTACAGACAGTCTTTAATCCTCCCCTTAGTCTAATGTGGCTGCTTTTAGCTCTCTCTTAAGAAACAGTTCTTTTTGAAGGTGTCAGCCAGATTTTTATCCCAGGAATGACTCAATGGTGTTTCCAGGAGAAGGAAAGCCATGGTTTGACCAGTGGTATTTGATTGGTCACACTGATGTGTTCTGATATCCTTTACCGGAGCCAGAGATTGGGCAGTAATTCCATGACTTGTGCCTCCCCTTGTCCTGCATCTCCTTAGGCCTTTTCACTCTGTGGCCAATCCAGGTGATTCTGGGACTTGGTTTTTCCAGATGTACTGTTCCATCTGCTTGACTTTCTTTTGATGTTTGGGTCTAACCACCTAGAATAGTGTACAGATCATTTTTCTTAATGTGTGAGAAACTTTTTCATATTATCAAGCTGTTTTTTTTACTCTTTTCCTACAGATGAACTATCTGAAACATTCTGGGAATAGGCTGCAGTTACAAACAGAGTTCTGATTACTAAGCAGTTGGGTTTTTGCCATTAGCAAATGATAATTCACTTACTAATGTAGTGAGCCATTTTAACAGAATTTATTTTGTTTGTCTCCTGTTACTGTTGGTTATAATCATTTGTCTGATTCAGACTCTTAACTCCACGCAAATTGTTCCCATCAAATTAAATTTTTAAACTGTGACAATGCTAAATGCAGTTAATTTGTTTATGGAATGTTCTGTAGCATAGTGATAGAGACAATTTTGATCAATCAGGTGGCTCTAACTAAAGCATACAGATCTAATACTGCAGCACTATATTTCAAAAATCATTAGTGCTGCTTTGAAAAGTGCTAGTCTTGCTTAAAGATGTCAGCAAATTTAAAGAGGAAGACAGAAAATGTCCATTTTAAATTCTTGGTTTAATTTAAAAGCTAATGCTGAAAAGTGTGCAGTTGAAATTTTATTTTCCTTCTGTTACACTACTGATGACTGTCATGAGAGCAATAGGCCAGACATGGGATTAAAATTGTGCTAGTTAAGTAATTTACTAAATACTATACTGCAGTTCTACTCTCTCTTTAGATTTCTGGCTTGAACTATAGACTTGAGAATTCTTACACCTCTAAGACATTTTCCTATACAAATATTAATTTAATACTAAGAGTTACAGAATGGAAACTATCACCTATACAGTACTTACAGTATTAAAATGTCTGAATTTAATATAAAGGGCAATCTTTCACAGAAACACATAAATCCTTAAAGAAGTACTTTCTTTCTAAATCTTTTTCTGTAGACAGGCAGTTTCATCAAGCATGCTCCCAACAGATAATGTGAATGTCAACGTGTAAACATGTCTTGAAACAACCCTTTAATTTGCCCTGGGAAGTCATTATGATGACTGTAAATTATGTGACTCCTTCATGCTAAGTAAACCCAGAATGAAATCTAGACAAGCCATTAAGGAAATAAAGCATTGGTTTAATTCTATTGCATTCCAAATTATAGAAAGACATGTCTTGGAGTTGGAATTGATTGGAGCATTTTAGACTGAATATGTTGACAGTGAAATCTGATTATTTTCTGTAGATGCTCAGATATGGCAACTTACCCTGAGCTGCCAGCACGATCCCGTGAGGGATGTTTGCATCTCAGCCAGCCTTTCCTAGATCCCAATCCTGCATTTTCCCCTGCTGTTATGGATCAGCAGCTCATGATTATGAAACCTTTTCTGTTATCTGAACTGGTTGGGTTTTTTTTAACCAGGACAATTATGTTTCACTTTCCATAGCGTGGTCCCCCCCAAGATACCTGGAGAAACACATTTGCTTTGTCTTTGATGCAGACCTCTACCAGGGCCTGAGGCCCTTGTGTTTTATGAGGAGCAGGTCAGGCTTTCAAGGGCTGGTGTGAGCCATCCTCCTGTCCGTGCATTCAGGGAGTGCATGTGCAGGGCCCCAGAAGGGCTCATTCAGCAGAAGGGTGTCTGATGTAATGTTTTAGCTGTGATGGTATTCCCTTATGTGACTTCCTCACCTAAATTTTAATTGTGTTGGATGAAACAGATCAACAAATGTGATAGTTTTTAAAATTTTAGGTTGAGATTTTTCAGACCAACTCTGCTCACGTTGAAAATATGGCAGGAAAACAACTTGGAGATATCCTCGGTATCTTTTAAATACTATATCAACCAATGCATCAGTTATTTTCCTTAACATTTGTAATTTATGAGCACTGAGCATTAAAAGGTTTTGTGAAGAAGTAGAAGCCCCATTTTTATTCCACACCATACATTTGTCTTCTCAACTTAATCAGTAACAACCTTCACTCTCGATATTGGAGGAGTTCAAAGTTTAGCCTGTGTGTCTTCTTGAGCATCACATATGGGAAGGAAAATCTTATCTACCTGATAAGTTACTTTTGTTTGAAATATTTTTTAGGTGGGATTTTTTTGGGGGAGTAATCATTCACTAGAAAACTTAAAATCATTAATAAAGTAAAAAAATGTCCTTGCCATGGGATTATTGTGGTTTTGTCTCTAACTAGGAAAAAGGGAACATTATTCCAGATGGAGCTGAGCTTCCTCCAATACCTCCACACTGCTGGTAATATGTTAAAATAACTGGGCAATTTTGATAAGTAGTTATTATATGAGAAGGGGGATTTTCAGATACTTTACTGATCAGTGGCTAACCAGGGCTATGCCATAAAGAGATTTTAAAGAGAAATCGAGCTGATCTTCTGTCTGTGCATTAGGAACTGGTGTCAGCTGGCTCGGGAGGAGCATCCAGGGTCACTTTGTGCTGTTCTGACTGAGACCCTGGATGCCTCCTGTGGCACAGTTATGACACCTGCAGTTTTGTGTTTGCACCCAGAAGTTGGACTTCCTTTTTCATTCTGTGAAACTCTCTGTGAAAAGGAGAAACTTTGTGTGTGCTGTTTATCTTTCTTACATATTTAGAAACTAAAGAATGATGCTGGTCTTTCTCATGAAGAAAAAGTAAATTCTCAAAAGTACCTCATCTTGTAAAGCTCAGCTGTAGAACAGGCAAATTCTCTGAGCTGGTGTTTTTATTTTGCTATTAGATGCTTCTTAGTGGCCAGGGTATATATTTGACTCAATTTTCTATGACTGCTCTAAGTAGAAAGCCCTGAATTATGTTTTATTCGTAAGGTATGACCAAGCAAAGCAAGGGTTAAACAGAGTCCTGAAAAAAACCCAGGTTATGTAAAACCACATGCCAAGTTTCTGAAGTGAAAGGCATGTGAGAAAACAGGTCATAAATCACTGTGTCTGTGGAAGATGAAGTCTCCAGTATTTATTATTTAGGCACCATTTTGGTTTGCCTGTAAGGAAGCTCCTTGTCGGGATAAATGCTGTAACTATAGTGATAACACACTTGGAGCTGCAGCCTCCCGCGTGGGGCACAGCCAGGAGAGCAGCACAGCATCCTCTGCCTGTGCTTCCAGATAGGAAGGGGAGCATTTGGATCACAGTAATTTATTTTTTAATGGGAAACTATACATAAACCACAAAATAAAAAAAACTTAAGGTAAAGAGGAGTTGTTGAAGTACTTCAAGGAAACATGCATACTTCTTTTCCTTATGTATTCCTTAAAAGCAAAGGAGAGCAAAGAGTCTTGAAGAGCAAGCTTTTGGGGGGAAAAAGAAAAAGAGTTTAAAAATTTCTTTTCTAAAGACAGCTTTTCATATGCATCTATATAAAAACACATTGGGGTTATTTTGTGTGTGTGCATTTGGATCTGAGTATAGCTCTGGCTAGAGCCAAACCCTTGAAGGCAGACTGAGATCCCCTGTGCCTCTCAGGACCCACACGTGCTTCCCTGCTCCTCCAAATCCTCTGAGCAGAGCCTGCCAGATGGAGCAACGTGCATTCAAATATGTAAAAAATATAGATTGGATAGATATCTCAGAGGTTTCAGAGCGATCTGGGACTGTTTTGAAGGTTTTCATGAGATCACCTGTTTGGTTTTTATTTGTGGCAGATATCAGCTCTTTCATTGCAATCTGCTGCCTCTGCAGCTCAGCTCACTGCGCTGATTGGTGCTGTGGTAGTCCTCCCTTGTGCTGAGCCTTTCTGGCTGTGAGAAAAGAATATTGCTCTTCAGGATGGTAGCAGTCACTGAAGAAAAGCCCATTATTGTGTGACAGGCTGAGTGTGTATCAGCACTCAGGAAAGAGGGGCTGAGTTCCCAGCACACCTGGACCTTCTGTAGGAGTGACATACATGGAGATGAGATTGAACGACACTTTTTAAAATTATAGTTACTGTTTTGAGATACCTTGGCTCTGTGGCTTTTCTGTGTTTGACTCTCATTTTGTCTGAAAGTTTTAATTAGCAAGTGAGTTTTTGTTTGGAATGACACGTTCTGATATGTCATGTGACAGTAGTTGATACACTCTGATCAGTTGTAGTTCAATCTCAAGTAAAACTTTCATGTATATTTCATTTTTCTTTGCTAAAGAAAGGTTTGAAATATCAGTGTGTAATACCAAGGCTTGCTTTATTTCCCCACAGTGGTGTTTATTCATTTTTTCTCTCTGTAAGAAGCTGTTGTGTTCCCTGGGGACAGCACAATGATCTCGTGGCCTGGAGGCTTGGGTTTTATCCCATGTCTATTCTTTACTGCATTTTTCCTCAATAACTCACCTTATCTGTGTTTCTGTTCATCTCATGTGTAAAGTGGGAATAACAATATTGTGACTTCCTTGGAAATAAAGTAGGAATTTCTTTCTGAAAAATCACCCTGTTAAGGTGCAGTGTCCATTTTCTCTCTCTAAATAAGATGTCTTGAGATGTTTCTTCTCAGCTTGGGCAAGATGCCTGTGGAAGTATTAAGTATCTTGTCAAAATAGTAAAAACTGTTGCCTGGAGTGAAGGTATTTTGTAAACTGCAGAGACAAAAAATGACTTTCAAAGTTTTCGTAGAGATGTGTGGTTTCTCTTTGCAGGAAGAGAAGAGAGAATTTTATTCTCTGACCACATTTATGGAAGTCATTTTCATTCCGTCATTCTGCATCTTACAGACACTGGTGGCCTTTTTTGCTTTTCCAGAATTTCAGTGAACATGTGGGTGTTTATATTGGTGAAAGGAGTTTGCTTTAATGTTATCCCTTCCGAGACACACTTGGTAATAAACAATTCCAGATTACATCTTACGTTTTTTCATCAGGAGTGAACTCAAAATGTTAAGCTGAATTTCACACTAAAGCTATTCATCATTTGAGAATACACCTGGGTTTTTGATAAAATATATGTATCTCAATACAGGATTGCTATGTGAAATTCAGGCACCCCGATTATATCTAAATACCAGGTTAGTGTGTGAAATTCAGGCACCCTGTTTGTTATTTTCTCTATTTTAAGTCATGATGTCTTTTGATTTTTGTCACTGAAGTGATTAGAGCTGAATGAATTTTCCTGCGTACAGGTTGGGGAATGAGAGGAATTGGTGCCATGTGTTTCCCATCGAGGGAACCTTTATGATATCATCGTCAGAGAACATGCACAATATGCCTTCCAGACCTGGCCTAGAATTTGTGTGATTGCTTCGGACTGTGTCAGTACAATATTCATATTCCCCTGGTGCATGAATATTAAAATATTTAAAGCATTTCATTGAAAANAAAAACAAAAAAGGAGAGGAAAAGAGAACCTGTATATTCCTGATGAAAAAAAAGTGCAGTATCTCATTTAACATCTTGGCTTCACTTTGCCATGGGCACTCTAAGAAGCTCCCTATTCAATGGAGCACTAATTCTCACCTGTCTATCCTCAGGTACTCTCAGAAAAATCTTTTTTGTCCCAGTTGCTAGAAATAAACTCCTCCTTCTGTCAGCATATGGATAACAGCTGTCATTACCACCAGCCAGTTATATTGTCTGCTCTCCCAGTCCTTTATCTGTCCAACTCCAGACAGTAATTCTGAAAATCAGAATAAATAATCAAGGCATGTGGAGCTGGGGCCAAGTGTTTTTTATTTACAACACCTGTTGCCTTTTGGAGGGTTGGCACAGTCAGTCTGAGCCACAGCAGATTTCTAGATTTCCTGACTGGACTGTATGAAAAGTGCCTTTGCAGTTTTTTTTGGTAACTCTTCATTTTTATATTCATTAAAAGGTCAAAACAAAAAATAACATCACGCGTCATCTGCAAAGGACTGGGCAAAAAGTTTGCAGTGGGGAGAGCTGTGCCCATTTTCACCTTGTGATTCAGTGATTGTGTTCAGCTGTTGTTCCCCAGCTCTAGAGGTGCCTGTGCTGAGGCAGGGGACGTTAAACACCTCAGACAAAGCTGTCCTGTCCTCCTCCTTTTTATTATTTGTCTCTTTTTACCAATGTGTATGCTCACTGTAATTCTCTTTATGAATCCCGGGATTTGCTTTTGTAAATTTTCCAAGTGTGGTGTGTTTGGGGATGGGGAGGAAAAGAGAGGGGGAAAAAGAACCTGTATTCCTATTTCTTCAGATGTTTCCAAACTTTTCACTTTTTTCTTAATTTCTGCTTCCTGAAACCGTGTCAGTTTAAGCTGAGATGTTTTTGATGTTTCCAACTAAGCAGGGGTCATGTGTCAGTGTTTGAGTGTAAGATCAGCTCAGTTTTGGGGCACCTCATCTCTGTTGTTTTGGGGCTGTTCTGACCCGGAGCACTCAACACAACCATGCACAGCTGTGCTTCCTTGGGTGGGAGCTTGAAACAGATCCCTCGGGGAGGTTTTTAAGGCACACCTGAGTTGGTGATCTTTAGGTGAGTTGGAAGAAGTAGATACGATTTGGAGGATACAGCCCCTTCTGCCGGTTAGACAAATTATCTTCCTTTCAACCAATTAGTTGAATTAGCTAATTAGTGTAATGGACAATATTTTATCTGTCCAGAAACCTTGTATTACCTTTGTCTCTAAACTGTCACAAAAATTAAATCTCGTTTAGTCAGAATTCACATCAGTTTTGTGTGCTGAAACTTAGAAAAGCAGAAAGAGGACTGAAGTGTCTAACAATGTTTATTAGAACTCTAGAGTCATTTAGGCTCTGGAGGTCCGACACCTCTCTAAAGCACAGTCAATTATAGTAATTTAAAAAAAAAATAATATTAACTCTCTTCTGCCATAAGAAAACCATAGGCTTAAACCCTGAAGAAGGGAGTGTTTCTTGTAAATATGTGTAGCTACTGTAGTCTAAGCGTCCAGTTTCACCTTCTGGACTGTGTGATGTCCCATGTGTGGTAAGGCTGGCTTTGCTTCCTGTATCAAAAGAGGTAGACAATTATGGACTTGAGTTCACAGTGTAGGTGATTTTAAGTGCTATTAAAAAAAAAAAAATCTTTTTGAGGATTGATTGGTTTCTAGGTTTACAGGTACACAAGTACAGGACCGAAAGGAGAAATGAAAATGCTGCCTCTGCATGTATTTATCTTAATTTGAAATAATTGCTTTCTTGCTGAACTGCCAATGATTTCTCATTTCTGCATGTAAACAAAATTTATTAAAAGTTAGAAAAGATAAAATACATTCTGGATAAAAAAGGCACTTAAAAATCTTAAACCAAATTATTTTTGCTCTACATAGAACCACCTTTTCTTCAGTGAAGGTTTTTGGAGGCTCTGTGAAATAGTGATTCATGTAGGGCTTCTGCTTGCTTGGGCTTTAATAATTTTAACAAGGATGTCTTAAAACATGTATTCTATGTAGCATTTACTCCATATCTATCTATAAACCTACATTTTATACTCAAGTCCTGAATCCATACAGCAAACTTTTGAATATTCAGTTTCTTGGTGCAATGCCTCAGTGGAAAATGAGCACAGCCAGATTAGAGTGGCTTCAAAGCAGTGCAGGACCTGAGCCTGCTCCCATTGCAGTGCTGCTGGGGTGGAAGGTGCGAGGAAGGAACAGGAGCTGAAGATGCTCAAGGAGTCTAGAAAATAAAAAGCCCCTGCCTGTTCTGATGTGCCTTTTCAAAGTCCATGAGTGCCTCTAAGTGGCAGGAGTAAATAAGAGTGGCAGAGTTAAACCTTCATGTGCCACACTCCAAATGGGATTAAATGTCCGCAAATCCATGCTGAAAAGATCTGTTCCTTTGTAATTTCCTGCGCTGGAGTTACCACACTTTGGAAAGGAAAAACCAAAATGCAGTCACTACGTGACCTGACCATGAGAAGATGCTGTGACTTCCCTGGGTGGAGTTGCCTTCTCTCCATGTTTCAAAACTTCCTCAAACATATCCATTTTTAGCAAATCTGTGTGAAAAACCACACCTGTGTTTTTCAGTGCCCCTAGAGATGTTACTTACTCTTCAACCACTGAGACTAACTAGAAAAAAAAATGGAATAATAGTTCGGGTTTGTTTCTTAATCAATGGCGCTCCTTCCCACACAACACATCTTCTGTGATGGGCACTTGGGGGGGTGGCTGACAGTGCAGCCAAGCCCTTGGCTTGGGGTCAGGGGCTGTTCCCTGTAAGCTCTGTGGGGTCAGGGGCTGTTCCTCTGAAGCTCTGTGGGGTCAGGGGCTGTTCCCTGTAAGCTCTGTGGGGTCAGGGGCTGTTCCTCTGAAGCTCTGTGGGGTCAGGGGCTGTTCCCTGTGAAGCTCTGTGGGGTCAGGGGCTGTTCCCTGTGAAGCTCTGTGGGGTCAGGGGCTGTTCCCTGTGAAGCTCTGTGGGGTCAGGAGCTGTTCCCTGTGCATGGCACATCTTTGTGCGAGAATGTTTCTGGAGCAGGGTCCTTCTGCCTGGTTCTTACGGCACAATGGAGTCTTTCCCTTTCCCACAGCTCCAAACCTCCCCTCTGATATAGATGCTTCATTTTGGGGTGAGATTAGTGATTCTGTGTGCTGGTGTGGTGATTTCATCCATCAGCCACCAAATCCAATCTTCTCCAACAGTTACAAGTCCACCCCAAGTTCCCTTTGGACAGCACTACAACCACCCAGGAAGAAAGTTTCCATTTTCTGTAGTCTTGCTAGAGAGTATTAAGAGGTTTAGGGTGGCTTTTTTCCCCTACATAATGACTTTATTAGATATATTTTTCCTTTAAAAAATAATTATCTTTTAGATATCTACAAAGAATAAAATTTTCTAAATTAAGATTTTTTTGCCTTCTTGATAGGAGCATTCCCCATGCTCTGTCAATGATCATTCCTTTGGTCGTTACGTAACTTGCATTTTGCTCTATAAGTTTTTATTTCAGGTTCGTGTATAAATGCTAGTGTGAAACAAGTATCTTCTGATTAAATGAGATGGTTTAAATATTTTTTTTTTCTCAATAACTGAGCTGTAATGACAAATTTGATTCCCCCAACCCTAAAAAAAAAAACTTCGGAATTTTGTTTTTCATTAATAGCAGCAGTGGAGGAATCTGTCAGGTTTTAAAACTGTACTTAGGATAAAATGTATTTTGCACGTTCTCGGTTAGTGTGAAAATGTGCAAATGTCACAGATTGTTAATTACTTGAAGCTAGGCACATGGAAGAAGGAGAGGAGGTCCTCCAGCTTTGCTTTGATGTGGACGTGCTCTGGAGGATGGCAGCTCCCCATAACTCAGTGCTGAGTGAAGGAGGAGGTGTCTCCCAGGTGATAAATTTGCACTCTTCAGGCTGGAATTTATTGGAAGCTGTGGCAGCTGAATATTTGCCATAGGGTCAGTTTAGGAAAACCCTGCCAGCAAAACAGCTCTCTGGGCCTGGTACCACCAGCATGATAGAATTAAATATGTTGTTTGGCCAGCAGATCAGAGTGGGAGCTGGAATTAGGGTATGAGAGCAGGGCTAGCCCAGCCAAACAGGCAGGCTGCAAATCAGCCCTGCTCATTGCATTCTTCCTTATTTCAAAGGAAGAATGCAAAAAAAGGGTGAAAAATATTTGTTCATGTTGTCATTACCTCTTGAAAGAAGGTCTTAGAAAGTCTGACACTTAGAGGAGAGGTAGGAGGGCAAGAAGAGGTGGAATGGCAGGGCAAGATTGATCCTTGAGAGGCTCGGGGAGTGGGGGGAAACATGTTACAAATGGTAATAAGGCAAGTTAAGAAAAATGATCCCAGATGTGGCTGTAATGCCAACAATCAGCAAAAAAATGTAAACATACATAAAGCTGTAGTAATAAAGCTGTTACAGCTGTAATGTTCAGGATGGAAAGAAAAATGAGGTCTCTCTTTTTAACTTTAGCTCTGTCAGGCTCTGGCCTCTCCTGAATCTTGGTTTTCCCTCATCCACTTCATTCTATGTAGAACAGTGATCCGTCTTCACGGAAATTTGGTGGAAACCATTCCCAATGTTTTGTATAAAAATAAAATGCAACACTGCCAAGATCTTTTACAACAAATTATTCTATTTATATCAAAGAACACTTTTGAACTCTTCAGCATATTTCACAACCAATTAAATTTCTAAGTGCATAGAAGCATTTGAAAATTGATCCCATTCAATCCTGTTCCAGATACACAGGACTCTGCCCTGGCAGCACCTTCAAACCTGTTGAGAACAGGGTGATGATTTTAAGGGCACACCTTATTTTCTCATCAACTATAGGAACTGAGAGTTCTTATACTTCTGTTTAATTTTTACATGCAGTTCAGCATAATTTTTCAAAAGGCCATGAAATTTGTGTATTCCTACACATAAGTGATCTATGCCTACAGGAAGCTTTGTTTTTCACTTAGTAATTCAGTATTTGATAGTTAAGGTTTGTTTTCTATCGATTCCATGATTTTTCCTAGCTTTAATAATGCAATAGCTCTTGGATCATTTATCAATAATGATGAAAAATTTCAGGACTTTCAATTGTTCCCAGCTTTCTCTGACTCCCTAATAATTGCATCACATGAGCCTAGTGAGTTAGTGCAGTCCTAATGCATCCTGAGTGTGAATGACTAAAAAGTCACGTGCCTGTTTTAAGAGCTGTAAATTTTGCATGTAACTGTGCAAAAAAGGCCAGCCTTTCATGGTTTGCGGTGTTGAATCACTAAGTTTGCATTGCACTCCTCTCATTTTATGGGCTCTTGTACGCATGATTAAAGGAAATATGTTTTAATAAGCTGTTTCGTAAAACTATACTCTGAGCTTGCAGGGAGTGGATACATTTTCATAGTGCTTGGAATTTCCAGTCCGACTTATTACACAGAGTTGCTCAGTCCTTTCCTTATTTAGTCAGGGAACTTGTCAGATTGTTATCTCTCAGATGTTGCTCCACTCAGCTTGAGCATTTCATTCACGTATTCTCACAGTCCTTATCATGGCATAAACACATAAATTCTTTTGGTGTGATTTTTGGACTACATCCCATATTTCCACTCAGGTGGGAAATACCCAATGTCTGGGCAAACCATTAGGATTCCTTCCATCAGGAAGGACTCAGCTCTGGCTCAGCTGAGTGGCTGTGCACTGTTAGCATGACTGCAGCAGGATTTCATGCCTGCAGTACAGAAGTGTTGCTGTCAAGAAGAGCTGTAGAGAGCAGCAAGATTGTCTCCCTGCTTGTCTGTGTCTGTATGTTAGGTGCTGTTTTTACAGTGACACTTTGATTTATACCCACGTGGTCACCGTGTCTGAGACATACTCTTCTCCTAAGATGGCATGAGATCTGAAATCTGTGCCTTCTACAGGTGTATCAATCCATTAGTTCAAGTAGATTTCTTTATTCTGTCTCCTCTGTATTGATTGCATGAAACATGTTCAGTAATTGAAGTTTTTGAGTTGTGCTTTGGAAAGAGTTGATTGGCTTATTAGTGATTTGAGTTTCCTCTCTATTATTGCTTCATGCAAAATAGAGTCACTGGTTCTGTCTGGGACATTCCTCACCTACCTCTGCTCCTGTTTCCAAACTTGCACTATGTGGAAAAGGCAGTCTTAAAACAGGGAAATGCTGTTCAGGAGCAACAGAGGCTTTTGCACAATGCTGCTGTGGCTGTAAGAGCACAACCTGCAGCCTGTCAGGTACTTCCTGCTGCATGTGAGCATCCATGTTTGAGCAGCATCCTCTTGATGCCTCTTTTGCTCATGTTTGATGCCACAGCAAGCCCTGAGTGCCATAATCCCCTGGGCTCAGGCTCTCAGCTCCCCTCTGCTCACCAAGCTGTGAGGGGGGAAGAGCTGCAGCACTGCTGGAGCTGTGGTTGTCGGTTTGGGAAGGATGCTCTGCTCAAATCCTTTCTCCTGCCGCGTAACACAGCCTCAGTGGCATCAGCTGCCCTGCAGTGACAGCCTCGTGAGTTTGTCTAGAAAGCACCAGTGATCTGGAGGTGCAGAATAGAGTATTTCCGCAAAGGAGAAATAGGAAAAGAGTAATATTTTCCTGCTTCCATAGAGGAAAGATACGCTGGAGGAGAAAAATCTGTTATAGGATTGTAATGAGCCACTTTCCTCAAAATGCTTGTACAAAAAAATTTTCCAGAATAGTTCGAGTTGAAAAAAGTAATGGCTCTTGGGAGTTGTTTGGTACTGACTTGGAAATAGGGAAAAAAAAAAAAGCTTTNAGGGAAAAAAAAAAAAAGCTTTATGCAATCCCCCTGAAAAGACACAGCTCTGAGCTATGCACAACAAATGGAGTCAGAGAGGGGAAAACTGCTGTTGTCAAGTTAACTTCCTACTGAGCAATTTGCCGTGGCTGTTGTTGATCAGATCTATAGCAACTCAAGATAAACATTTGAGAGGACAGTGTGTTCTCACAGGTACTTCTGCAATTCCTTGGAATGCTGGAAGAGTTGTTCAAGATGCATGCTTTATTTTCAGACAAGTTGGCTTTATCCTTGGGGCTGCCCACGGAGCGAAGCAGCTCCAGTGGCTCCCTGGAAGCTCTGGTTCTCTCTCTCATCTCCAGCCTGTGCCAGGCTGCAGGAGCTGCTCCTGCCCCACCGCGTGCCAGCCTGCACCACCCACAGCACACGGGAGGCTGTGGAGATTGCCATCTCCAAGCCTGCTGATGGTGCTTTGGTTCCTCCATCCCAGCAGAGGAAAGTGTGTGTGGTAATGGAGTGCAGGCAGGAACCCCCAGCCCTTTGCCCTGAAGATAGGGATGCATAAATAAATAGTGACACTGTGGTCAGGGAGGCAGGTAGTTCAGAAGGGAGGCAAGAAGTCAAGTGTGGGAGTTGGAAGCTGGTGCAGACTGGGAGGAGGGAAGAAGAAAGTGTGGGAGGTCATTTGTTCTTTTTTTGAGTGCACCATTCAGTTTCAATCTGTAGTTAACACAAGCTATGAAGTTTTTCACAGGGAGTTTTAAATATGTATATATCTACATAAAACAACTTTTAAAAAATCCTCATTCTTTCTAAAATGCTTTTTTTAGCCCAAAATGATACTATAAATGATGCTATAATCCCTAATTAGACTAATCATGGTCTCCTATTGCCTCTTAAGGAAATATAAGTGTTTTTATAAGAGGAATCTTCCACCTAGAGTAAACAAAGTTTAAAATTTACATTACCATCAATAAGAACACAAATATCTGTGTGCTTTTCTTTCTTTGGGTATGAAATGGTGGCTGCCCTGGCTCCTCTCAGCAGATCAATGTCACTCCGTGACTGAGCACAAGGCTCAGCTCCACTGGCACTAAGTGGATTGCCAGGGGTTGAAGTTTAAGCAGTGAGTGACCTTTCCCAAAAGGGTTCTCCAGGCAGGGGGAAAGGCCCAGGTGTGAGGGGAGTGTTTGGGTGCAGTGAGCAGCTCAGGGCACTGGGTACCTGAGGAAGAGGAGGGAGCTGTGCTCATCCTGCCTCGCTCTCCCCCAGGTGTCACTGTTGGTCCACACTGAGGGTTGGACACGCTGCTCCGGCTCCAGCACCTGGGGGGTACCTGTGGCACAGGGATCAGGCAGGGAATGTCCTCTCATGGTGTGGTCAGTGTTTGGTGACAGCCATGGAAATACTGCAGGCTATTTTATTGTACATGGGAACATGTGTTGTACATTTTCTACTCAATTCCAGTGGGGTTTTCCATTGCTAAACACTCTTGCTGTCCATCTCTCCCAGAGCCGAGCTGTGGACAGAGCTGGTAGGGAGATCAAGGAGCCATAGAGCAGGATGAGAGCTGGAGGTGGCACCTGTGCCTGCACCACTGTCCCTCTCCTGTCCTCAGCAGGCTGAGAGCTCCCCTGGCTCTGCAGGGATCTGAGGGAGGCAGGACACAAAGGCTTTGCCAGCAACTCTGAGAGTGTCCCCGGGTCCCTACACTGGGCTGCCCCTCCCTGGGGTGGCCTCGTTGTCACCCTTCCCACCTGGCACTGTGGCTGAGGGGACACAGCCAGGAGGGAAAGGACACAGGGAAGGGGAGCTGGCGAGTGCCAGCACCCTTGAGGAGCCAGAGCAAATCCATTTTGAAGTATCCCAAATCTGCTATGGTAGACTACTTGGCTTCCAGTGACCAAAAATGTAGCACAAATTAATTTTTTCCTAAACATGGTTTTAATTTCGGAGAGGCCGCGGGTGTCATTGTGCCAGTGGCCCCAGGGAGCAGGGCAGGGCGCGGCCCAGGGGCCCTGCCGTGCTGGTGGGCGTCCCTTCAAACAGGGGCTGCCGTGTAATGAAATAATTCCAGAATGGCAGGCTGTTATCCAATTACGCTGACATTTCACCGTTCTTGGCCATAACTGGATTAGGGCCATTGTAAAAGGATTAGCTGTGGAGCAGAGCCGGGCGGAACGGAGCAGGCGCCAGCACTGGGCACGGCCGGGGGGAAACAACTCATTGCACACAGTAACACAAAATGTTTAAAGTCTGGGCGGTGTTGTGCAAATCCTGTGCATCCTTCAGAGGGATTTTTCTAGTAAATAATTCAGGTGTTGGAAAAGAGGCACACTTATCTGACTCTTCTCTCTCTGTAATTGCTGCCTATTGCCACCTGCACTGCCACTGGAGCTGATGTCCATTTTCTAGAGTGGCAAAATATCCCCAAGATTTCTGTCCTTGAAATGTTGGAATTCATTTTATGTATACTACTTATGTATAGTAGTTCGTGTGATGCTATGCCTTCTCTTTGAACTAACTATTTTTTAAAACATTAGACTGATTAATAATCATTTCAGTAAGTTCACAGCAGGTTCAATATTTTCCAACCCCATAGCTTTTCACTTGCATTTTCTTTTCCTTCATTTCTCTCTTCTGTCATTCTGGTTTGGATTGGTATAAACACTGAGTGATGGTTGTTATTAACCAGTCAGACTGTGCAGATTTCAATTTCCAGCCTTGCACTTCACTCACATTAACCACACTGTCACTAAATGCAGTTTTAGTTTGATTATTATCGTCTTCCACGCATGATGGACCTTGGTGTATTTTCTATGGGCAGCATTTCCGAGGCTGCTGAAGAGCTGCTTTTCTATTGAAGTACAGGAACTGCATCAACAACAATAAAGAAAAGAGTAGGAAAAGAAAAAAAAAAGGAAATGGGTTTGTCAGAGTTGAGAAAGGAAAACAGTGCATTAAAATTGCTTTGAAACCATTTCGTTCTGCTTGTCTCTCTCCTGCCAAATCGTACTCTTATTGAAGTCAATGGGAACTTTGCCATAGAATTAAATAAGGACATAATGGAACATTGCTAACGTCACTGCCCTGGTTTTTCCCCTCCCCTTCCTAAAATGGTTTTCTTCCCTTCTTTCATTTCTTTTTTTTTTTCTTTCGGTGAAAGCTGGCACAATAATTATCTGGAGCCATATTTAGAGAGTGTAATTATAGTATCTTTTTCATGCATGTATTTACTCTAAAACATTAAATCTGATTTATGTTCATTCTGGAAAAGACTTGCCATTCCATAGGCAATACTAGATGATTTTTTAAAATTACATTAATTGTTTCAGCATCTTATGAAGTATTATACTCTGTGAGGAGAAAAAAAAGGTTAATAGCTGTGCATGAGGTGGTTTTGGGTGTATTGGAGCTGAGGCTGCCAGCCCAGAGCTTTCCTTCCCAGACCTGTGCTGTCACTGCTTTAGTTCCACACGATGTCACATGGATGTGAAGTCTGGCTGTGGAAAAAAAAAATCTTGGATTTCCTTGGTGGTAGTGTTTGGATTTGATTCACTACCAAAAATGGCTTGTAAGCTGTTTTGTCTGTGGAATTTATACATTTCCAAATATTTCATTCCATATAATTATGTGGAAAATTTCAAAGTAAAAGTGCTTCAGCACTTACTTTGTTGTTTAACTAAAAAGTTTGCTAAAACGGAGCTACTTCTGCTGGCGTTTCCTAAATGAGGCATTTAATCTATTAGGAAGACCTTAGATCTATTTCATTTTGGTATTCCAGTTTCTGCTGTGGACACAGGTTTTGAGCTGATCTAAGTGCAACCTTTTAGTGTTTCTAAACAGGGGCTATAGTTCAGTAGTTCAAATCTAGAAATTTACGGAATTTGCTGTGAAAACTGCAGCTCTTGCTTGTGCTTCAGCAGGGCGAGTTCCTCCCCTGATCAAAGCCAATCGGCACTAAATGTGTACGGATCTCTTTTTACTGGGTGACTTGCTAAGGGATTGAAGCTGTACTTCCTTTTAACTGCTGTAATGGAGTAGGGGTAGGAAATAAGACATGCAGAAAGCTTTCTGTTGAAGTTTTCCCAGATTCAGCACCTAATTTTCCTTTAAAGTGTACAGCTTAAGCTGCTCGTTTTTCCACTTCATGCAAAATAACCCTAAAGTAAAGCAGATTTTGGGAAATTCCTCCTCGCTGTGCCAGCCAATGGACAATCACTGTAGCCTTTCCAAGCAGGTTACACTTGACCCTTTGGTAACTTATTTCCTCTCTCTCTCCCTACTTTTCCTCTGCCATCATCTCGTGGCTTTATGGGTCCTGTCTTCCCCATTTCCTAATTATGTCCGTGGAACTTGATCATTATATGAGTAATTGGAGTTCTGATACAGGCTTACAGCATGCATTACAATGTAATATGAAATGTAGACACTTCTGCTCTAAGTGGAAGTGACAGATCAGAGCTTACAAATTGCGTTCATTCATTTAAGAACCGCCTGGGACCTCTAAATTGATCACATGTGTTGTATGGATTATGTAATATTAATTAGAGTGGTATCCAATAGTGCAGCTGTGGTCTTTGATGGTTCTATTAAATCTCTGTTTTCAGGGGGTTGTAATTCAGTTCTGCAAGACTTTTATTTCACGGGAGGAAAACTTGCAGTATAATTCTTTCTCCACTGAAATTGAGAAGTGTTAGCGTAGGTAGATGTAAATTTAAGAGTGAATCAAAGAAAGAAAAATATTCATGGGTTCTCAGACTTGCAGGTGTTTTTACACCTACACTCAACTTTTATATCTCTAGAATGAACACTGTACATCTCAAAACGGAATATTTTCTGTTTGAATTAGAGATAATAATTTCTTGCCCTGCTACTGTAGTGTTAATTTTTTATATAAGCTGATGATACTTTTGTGTTTCTTGATGTATATTGTCAGTTGTTACTCTGTATTTGTGGTATATGTGCATAATATAGAGTATTTATGGTGGACATATGTGGTCATTGTTACTGCAGGATTAAATTAAGGCAGAGGTGGTACTTTCTTTGTCCAAGGCAACATAAAAAAAAGTTAAGTTTTAAAGTGTAAGATTCCATCTTCATGATTCCTATGCTCAGTTTTCTTAAGTTCAGCTTTCTGGCAATATTGACTTGATGTTAAAATATTTTTATGAGGATGTGAGCATGCTGCTATAATTTTGTGCAATATTTTACCTGCTGCTGGGTTGGGTGCTTATACTGGGCCATATGTGATGTTAATGTTTTGAAGTTAATTAGGATTACTCACAAACTTTGCTCTAAAAGTTAATTTCTGCTAAAACTCCCAAGCTGCATTCTAGGGCTGATTTAATTTGCAATATGAGTAGTGCATCTTCTGATTCACACCTTTAGGCTCCAGTCTGTCTAACAAAAATACTGGATAGTCGTAATACAGAGAAATTAAAGGACTGTGCTGTCTTCCTACAAATTATATTAAGAATTTTAAAATGACATTTGAGCTCTTTAGGACTATGAGCCTGACTGCGTGTTGGTGATTTCATCAGCAGTGAGGCTGCAGATGAAAAAAAGTGACTTTTTCCCCTTCAGGTGTAACTTCCAGCTCAGAACAACAGCAAACTGCTGCAGGCAGGAGGCTCACAGCCCTCCCTGGCTGCTGGAATATTAGAACTTCAGCAGTATTGTCTTACAACATGATGGATTTGTACTGTTTTCCCCAGACACTGTATCCAAAATTCGTTTTTTAAGGCTTGCATAAATGCTTTTTATATGCTAAGAAGTTTCCTAGTCTAGTATTTAGGGATAAAAATATGTCATTATGGAGCTGTTTTAGATTTGTTTTGGGGTTTTTTTTAATGTTTCTCAAAACGTACATTAATATTCACATTGAAATTATGTGCTACAAGTAGCATATCTCCTTTTGGACCCTGTTTTAAAGGAACAGTGGCCCACCCTCTTGTTCTTCTGATTTGTTACTTATTTATGCTTTCTCTGAAGTTCAGAGCAACTTTTTCTAAAGCAGTTCTTTCCAGCTGCTCTCAGTTCCTTCCAACCCCAAAGAGCTGTGCTGCACCAGAGCCATGTGCCCATTGCATTCCTCCCACGTGCAGCACGAGGTATTTCTCAAAGCACCTATGCTTTTTAAGTTTGCAAAAGCACTGCAAAGCAATCTTCAAAGCATTGTGGATCAACCTTACTCTAGTAACATGAAAATAAGATCATTTTCCTTTTTTCCCCTGTTTGTACACCACTAGAATGTCAGTACTTTCAATGTAATGAAAAATGCTGTTTATTTTTTCTTTTAAAATTACAAAAGAAAACTTTGGAATGATCCACTAGAGTGGGAGAAGGGTAAAGGTTTTCCACTGGGATCACCTAATTTGCATCATGGTTAATACTGTGATTTGGTTTTAGCTGAAAATATAAAAAGTCCACGTGAATACATGTGCCTTTTTATAAGGATTTTTGTTGTTACGAGAACTGGATTGATCCACTGATACACATATTTCTATTGTCAGTCTTTGTAGTTGATAGAGACAATTAATTTTGTTTGAATCTTTTGCCAAATGGAAAAGATTATCCTTCTGTTTAAAGGAGCTCCTTGATTATAAGTGGGATTTGCATCATCTGCTGAATTAAATTGTAGCTGTGTCACAAAACATAATTAGAAGCAGAATGAGATCTTACTATCCTTTAATCTTCATATTCTTCTGAATCTATTTGGACTTAGTTGTATTTTAAATATGAACAGATACCACCTTTGACTTCTTGGAAAGCAACTTTTTAAAAAACACCCCCTTTGAAAATGATTTAAAAATCACTTAAATGTCTACTGCAGTGTTTTTGCCAGCAGAAAATACCAGTTCTGCATGGAAATACAAACTATTGCATTATATATTCAAGGGAGCAGTGGTTCTGTTCAAACGTGTATTTAATGGATTTTACTTTTTGGAGTCACTGTAGCTCTCTGCTCACCCAGCCAGCAGGAAATCTGAATTCTCTGTATTTCCAGGAGAATTCTCTTTATGTCCAGGACTCTGCAAGGAAGAGGTGATCGTCCCTAGTAGATATTGGTGCAGAATTTCAACACTTAGCTATCACTTAATTGCCTCTCTACTTTTGGATAAGTTTTCTGTCTCCATGAGGAGCTTCCATTTTCATGAGAAATCAGCCTTTTTAAAAAAGTATTTAAAAAAGCTATTAAATAGACAAGCTGGATGCAAAATAGCATTTTGCAGCTATCGTTGTGCTGTGTGAAGGATCTGGAAAGTGTGGAAAAGGCTTTTTAGGATCTAGAGAGGAGGTCCTCCTATCTAATGTGCTGCTTAACCTCCCAGGTCCCCAGCATAACATCACTGCAGTATTTATCATTGCCAAATTATGTGGCGTTTTCCTTCCACAGGGTGCTAGAAGGAAATGAAGTTAAAGAGCAATATAACAGTTTGTATAGAATCAGAACTTTTTTGAGTAAAGACTTCTCAAAGAAATTAATCAAGTAAACTTTTATTACTGAAATTTTTACTTAATTTTTTTGATGTTTCAGAAGTTTCATTTTCATAAATCTTTTTCTTTCTTCCTGAGGACTGAATTAAGTCATTCAATAAGTTCCACTATATGAGGGACTCTAGGACTATTTTTGGAAGAGGAAGTGTGTTGATTGTGAGGTGTTAATGGCATTTCCAGTCTATTTACCTGGTTTGTAGAGGTTTTCCTTCAAAATACAGGATTTTGAAGTATCTGAAACATGCTGTAGTGTTTGAAGATCCCAGAAGCATCTACATAATTAAGAGACACATCTTTATTTTGATTAAACTAACAAAGAAAGCTTGATAGATTTGGTCAAAAGTAACAGATTTGATCAAGACTAAGACTTCTTTGAAGCATTAGTTTGTATTTTTTAATCAAGAGGTTTCATTTAAAATAATTTTAAACTTTGTGCGTATTGAGAATAGTGTTTCATCATCCAGCATAGATTTAATACCATGGTTTTAGTTCTCAAACTATAAACAATTTTTAAAGAAGGACATAAACTGCTAAGTAGTTTATTGTGTCCCCTCCTAAAGGCAGCAGAGAGGAAATGAACCAAAAGAAATGCTATTATTCATGACAAATAGGCAAAACAACACTAGTAAATAACTAGACCCCTGGTAGTTAATGAGCAAACCACAGTGGATTTCAAGATGATAAACCAAATTATTATACTCATATTTATTTGATTTTCTCCCTGTTACAATTGGAGGCTTTAATGCAGGAGTTCCCAGGCTGCAGATCATGTTTCACTGTGTGTAATGACACCGTTTGTTTTGCTGTCCCTTGTTCAGGGTCAGTTCAAATGTTTCCAAGTTTACCAGCCCCTTCCTGTACCTCCAGCTCAATGTCTGACACTGACATTACTTATTTCTGCTCTTTTGTTCAGCATCCTGGAAATGCAGTGCAGGTGATTCAGGTGCTGAATATCCAGGCAGTTCCATAGTAATAAACCCTTTTTCTGTGGATTTTGTAAGCTGGTTTTGTTACGGGGAAAGTCTCATATCTTCAGCCTTTTTCTGTGGCCAATCTCTTGGTTTCCTGTGGCTCAAATGCAGTGTTTGCATCAGTCCCTGGGACAGTCAGTGCTCTATCCACAGCTCTCTTTTCATGCTATGTCTGAACTCCCTGCTCGTGCTCATCTTTCTCAGGTCAATACATACCCACGTGAATAAGGAAAAAAGAGACAACAAAAAATGTTCTCATTTCCAATGTTTCTTGGCTCTCTCAGAGAATTTCTGATTTTCTTTGCCATTCTCCTCCTGGCACCTGGTATCATTCTCTGTTCTTCCATTTCCCTGAAATGCGAGTATCTAAGGCTGAAGTTGCTCCAAGGTGAGCTGGTTTCCTTATCGACAAATCCCATCCATTCCTAGTAGTACTAAGGTCTATTTACCTGATGGTTTCTCAGGTATCCAGACAGTTAAAAAATATCTGAGATGCATTAAATTTAGTACTTCCAGTATATTCTGCTTGAGCAGAGTCCTTGATTAGGTGGCATTGTATATATTTTTTATTCATTCAGATACTATATATAAAAACTGAATAGATCATGTAATCCTGCAGCAGAATGGGTCATTCATGTAGCTGCTAAATAATACAATTATTTTATCATTTGGTAATAAACTCGGCTTTCTGTTAAATACGTCAGTCATCTATAGTCACGGTAATCTTTCAGCTCTATGGAAGATCATCTCTGTAAACTGGGGGATGTTCATGAAGCTGATCCCTGATCAGTGAGGCACAGCTTCCTTGGATGAGCTCCAGCAGTTTCTGGTGTCAGTAGAGCACCACAGGGCCTTTGCAGTCACCAGAGTTACTCAGGCATTTGAAACTCCTTCAGAGTTCAGCTTTAGGAGAATTTTTCAGGTGAGTTCTTCCTTTTAAGTCAAGACAAGTGGCTGGGCGCTAATGCAGGGAGTGGGACATCCCATCAGAGCTGCCTTTGGCTGGACAAGCTCTAAATCTCCTGTCCCACTGTCCGGGGCAAGTGTCCCGCTCTGCAGTGACCTGCAGTGCTCCTGCTGCATCTGAGGGAAACGGAGTTTAGTGATTTCTCATCAAGCAACGCAGGCTGAAGGTACATCCCAGTCCAACTCATAATTTCTTTGTCCCAGGAGCAGTAGGAAGAAAAAGCCCTGAAGTTTTTATTTATCAGCATAAGTGGAAACAAACACAGCTTTTTCCTACATGTACTTGTGTCACATAGAAGTACTTAAAATTATAGAAATGCTGAGCCAGGCCTGCAATGATGGATGCTTTTGCTCTTTTCACCTTTAACATTATTTGAGTGATAGTTCTGAAAAAGTATGTGGCACTTGCAAAATGAAGTTTTGTGTCCCCTTCTACCCTTTATAGCATTGCTAAATATTAGGAAAATTCTGAATCTGTGGATGTCGGAAGACAGACTGTTTGTTGGAACTCAGTGGAAATATGCTTTCCACCAGAACTTTAGCTGAGCTGTATTTTTTATTAATTAAAGGTACAAATATCACTTACTAACTCTGCTCCTAGTTACAGTATTTATGCTAAATAGTACAAACAGTATTTATGCTATGCTAAATGAAAATTTTCATCTTGAAGCGTGTTATCTTTTGTAAGCCAGAATATCCCTGTTTGGCTAAGTAAAATGAGTCTTGCAGACTCTTCTGGCAGGATGGAGTCCAGGCTTCTTGGCTATTTGAAAACTTAGACTAAAAGTGAATTCTCCAAATCCTTCCTTCCTTTTAAAAACCCAATGACAGCATTACAACACAGGACTGCTGAAACATTTGAGCTTTCAGTCTAATCTACACTTTAGCTTTAAATGTCATGAATTAAAGTAATTAAGATTAATAGAATTCAGTTCTGAGCAAGACAAGGCGTGCAGGCTCTGAACTCTCGCTTATATCTGTCATTGTACTGTGTAAGGGATATTAAGAGTTCTGAATGGATTCTCATGAAATAAATGGGTGTAGTTGTACTAAATACTATTTTTTGCTTCTTTTTGAGGGATTTTCTCAGCAGGACAAACTATTTTAGGTAACAGAAATTACTATGAAGGGCAGGATGTGAATAGATTTATTAAAACTGAAAGAATTGCTTTTGCAAACTGATTATTTTGCAGGACAGTTTTTATATCTTAAAAAATACATATTTTTCTCTTTAGCAAACTGCCAAATGCCTCTTAACATGAGCATTTTGTAGTGTCAAGGAGAAATCCAGGCAGGTAGAAGGTCTATTTATTGCTTGTTAGCTAAAATATATCCCCTGCTACGCATGGAAAAGTACAGGTTGTGACAAATTAAATGTCTAGAAAATGTCATGAGTGGAGAGATGACAGACAAGTGGGGTGGCATGAAACAGAAGTTTTTGTTAATAACTGAGGAGCTGTTTTTGAACCATTGTTATGTGTTACCTGTGCTGTGTCGCTGCAGTGGGATTTATTTGGTTGTTGGTGCTGCTCTGGGAAGGCTCTTGTGTGAATGCACATTGTGACATGTGTGACCTCAGAAGGCCCAGTGCTTTCAAGAGAATAAAAATAGTAGCTAGCACATCTTCTGGCTCCTGGAGGATTCAACAGTCCACTGGGTTTTTGAAAGTATGGCTCCTTTCAAGGGGGAAAATGAGCAGAAGAAGATAATTATAATCCTTTTCTTTTCCTTTTTTTTTTTCCTTTTTTCCCCAAGGGAGCGCACACAGCAGTTTTTGTGGTTTTAAGAGCGACAGATGAAGGTTTTCTGAGGAGCTTGAGAGTGTTTTCCCAGATGCATTATGGAAAGCATGTTTTGCCATGTGAGATTTATAATAACCCTCTAAGTGTTCGGTGCGACTGGGGTCTGTTGGATCTCAGCAGCAAAGCCTATCAGTGGCAGTGACAGGAGGGCTCTGTTATCGTGTCCAGGCGGCAGGGGTGACACTCAGTGTGTGCAATGGCTGCAGAGCTCTTGGGATCAGAACATCCACAAATCGCAAACAGCCATCATATCTCTGTGGGGTCTGTGGGGTTCGGAGTCCCCAGGGAGCTGCTGGCCATCCCTCAAACTCAGAGGAGATACAGAGCTTCACTCAGCACAGAAAGCAGGGCCCCGTTTTTATTTCAACTTCCCATTCGTGCTCATTTGAACTCTGAGAAAACAGCTTTTTGTTCTTGAGTTGAGCTGCAGTTTTTGCAAAATCTCCCCCATTACATGAGGTACTAAAGGAAAGGAATTAACAGAAGTAGTAAAGTCGTGATGACTGAACAAATTGTTGGGCTCTGCACTTGCTTTCATCTTTAAGCTATTACAAAGTGAATTTAAATGGAAAAGTGAGCACGCAGCAACTGTTGTGTGTGTGGGGAGGAAATTGTGTGCTCTCCGATTGCTGGGGTGAATCTGTAGCTCTGTGTTTGCAGTGAGCACTGTGGCAGTGCTGTGTCCTTGGCCAGGAACAGCCATGGAATTGTATTTCTGTGTTGGTGTTACCTCAGGCTGCCTTCCTTCTCCCCCATCCAGGGCATGAGGGAGGTTCTTTGGAGGCTCAGGTGGGTGTTTGAAATAAACTGCTTTACCAGTGTCCAGCTCACTTCTTGAATTACATCACAACTTAAGATTTTTCTATCTTGTTGTCGTACTTGACTGTAAGACTGTGCTGATTCATCAGAAAAAACCACTTTGTTATAACACACAAGAGGTGTTGAATGAATTTAATATATGGAGGTGATTTTTTGCCTGGTATTTCTGTCTTGTGGGAGCAAGTCACAGCAAAATCTCTTCTTGGTATGGCAGAAAATCAGGCTGTGTTAGTAGCTGTACATACTGATTTGGATGCCTGAGCTATTTCAAAGTAGACAATATTTTTTAATTTTTGCAAGGGGAGAAAACGTTTGAGAAAATCAGTGTTAGATCTTCGGGAGCCAAGACTCCAATGTAGTTTTCCTAGAACTTTCAGTGCTTTGGTTTACTGCCACTGGGAATTCAATGTCAGCATCCACGCTGTGTGAAAAATGATACCCATGAATGTTGTAAAGTTAATTTTAATATTATTACAATGTTTGAATGCCTTAAATTAGTTGCCTGGAAATAGAAAGTATTATAATTACGATATTTTGATTTTTGCATGTCTGTACGCTGAAGAAATCCCTATTAGCAGGCACAGCCTCATAGTAAATAGTACTGGAGGGCTGCAGAGAAAGTGGATGTGCAGTAGCAGGAGTGCCAATGTAATTATATTTTGTTCTTCTGTGTGGTTACTCCTCAGGGAGAAGGAAGTTTGTAATTAAAGTGATTAGGTACCAATATTGTTGTGGTATTAGCTGGCACACAGGCAGTGCTCTGAGCTGTGTCACTTTATGGAGGAGCTTTGTGTATGATTTACTCAAGGCAGAAGTATTTAGAGTAATTAAGGGGAATAAGAGCTTAGCTGTTTAGGGGTAATAATGACTACAGAAGTAGCAATAGTAATGGTATTTTGAAACACCTGGTGACAATCTGGCCCTCTTTATTTCTGCAGAGGTATAGTTAGAGCTCCTGGTAGTTCCTAAAGCAACTGTATTATTTCTCTAACTGACAGATCTTATGCAATCAAGCACCTTATGCTTAACCTCTGGTTGTATTTCCCCGTATTTTTTCCTGACCTTGAGTAAATGATTGTCATTTTATGTTCTAGCCGAAGTCCTTGAAATGTTCCTCTCCAGAAAGGGACTCAATATCACTGTGCTGTTCCCAGAAGATTGCTGGGTACTGTGAAGGTGGAAACCATTTGCTATTACTTAATGAAAAAATGTCCTCTATAAATCACCTCTTCAAGTGGAGCTCACAGTGAAACAGCATGAGTCTTTAGCACTGCCAGCACTCTAATAGACTTATATATCCTGGGTACTCATTATTTGCTGGTTGTTAATTATAGAGTGTGTTTAAGACAGGAAATCTGGTGTGCTTCTCAAGGAAAAAGCAGCATGGCCCATCCTACAGATGAGAGGGAGCAGGCATTGGAGGGGAAGGAAATGTCTTTTAGTTTAATTTAATGTACTTCACCTACAATGAAACACATCTAGTGTTTTAATGCATGTAATTGTCTGGATGTTTATACTTTTTACTCCTGAATATTGAGACCAATGGATTTTAAGACTTCTAGAAAGGTTTTTGCTGAGGCAATTTGGGGGCATCTTTGGGAGATTTTGTTTGCCATTATGGTAAAAAACCCCACCTCTTTGGGTAGATGTGTGAAGGATGTCCCTGGGGGGGAAAAGTGGAGCTTTAAGATCTTTATGCAGCTCCCTGCTTATTAGATCAGTTAATCTAATTAAACGGTTTACTCTGACTTCACACAGGCATGAATCAGAAGCAATCCATCTCTGAAGTCAGTTGTGTGCAGTCATTACCCTGGTGGTGGGGAGATGAGGGCTAAATCCATTCCCTGTGAGATCACCTCTCTTCCCTGCTCCAAGAGATCACATTCACACGTGTGTCACTGGCTGAAGTGTATAAATAGCTTTACAGCAAGGACTGACAACTCAAGTTTTCCTTCCTCCAGGCAACTCTTTTACTGGCTGCTTTCTATTTCTGACTTTCTGGAAGGTTTAATTTTCTTCCTGTCGATGGTCGACTTCAACAGGGAGGCCAAAGGGCTCTGCCAGAGAGGCACTTTTTGCTGTTGGGGACTCCTCCTTCTGTCAGGGAGTGGCAGGTTTGGAGCCCACTCCAGCAGGGGACAAGGTCTGCTGCTTGCTGCCTGCTTTCCAAGCTGTCTTACAGGAGGGAAGTCCTCCTGCTTTGGCTGAAAGATGCTTTCTCCTGTTTGAGAGGGAAGACAAGGGGGTAAAATACAGGAAAGACTCAACTCATCTTTATAGCCAGGCTTTGTCATTCAGCCATTTATATTTATTGTCAGTAACAATAAAAAGCCATGGGTGAGTTACAAGTAAGCTCACATGTGATCTTGGAAATAGTGAAATGTGTCGATATGGGGGAATGGAAAACTTACTGCTCTGTTGGAGATGTTCTGTGTGAAGCTGTCATACCCATGGGAGCAAAGAAAATAATTGGAACAGCAGAGGTTTCTCTTGATTTCTTGCTAGCTAATGATCCTCATTTGTCAAAATGCAGGAGGGAGAGACAGAATTCCTTTCCCCAGGAAAAATCTTTTTCATGTCTTAATTTCTGATAATGCGTGCGCACATTGTCCATTAAGGCTCAGAATTTTCTTCCATTCATTCCTGGCTCCTCTCAGATATTGCACAGGGCAGGTGCTTAAAGCCCAGCTCTGCTGTGCTGGAGCAGTTTGCGTCCTGTGCAGCCCATGTGCTGTGCCTTGCAGCAGAAAGGAGCTGACACAGAACTGACCACAGGCTGGCTCTGTGGCACACTCATGCCTTCCTGCAGGATGTGGGCTCTACAGAGCCCAGGGGCTGTGTCAGACCAGGAAAACCTCTGCAAAAGAATGGGTTATGACTGGAGTGCTAGTTGACATAGGAGTTCCTTCATACAGCAGTTTTACTGTTCTGTAGGCTTTAATAAGGCTAACTACATCCAATTTATATCACTAACCTCTCAGGCCTGAAGACCAGCAGTATTAGAGAACCTGTTTAGGAGCCATCATTTCCTTAAGAATACCTGGCACCTTTGAAGACATCCTTTTTTCAGATAATTGATGTCACATAGCCATTGTGTCATTTTTATTGATGCAAAAATGTATATTTATAACATATAAACTTTATCATTTTGCAGGAGGAGAGTGACTTTCCAAAGTCTTTTTAGTAGGGGCACTGGCATAGCTGGAGATGAAGACTCATCTCCAGAAGTGGTGGAAGAAAAACTTTTCAAATTACTAAGAACCTAACTTAAAAAAAAAAAGAGAGAGACAGGGACTTACCAGAGAGAGTCCAGCAAAGGCCACAAAGATGAGGAGCTGCAGATCTGACTTTAGGGGGAGAAGCTGAGAGCGGGGACTGTTCATCCTGGAAAGCAGCAGACTCTGAGGGAGGTTTTCTCAGTGCGTGTGAATGTCCCAGGTGGGTGGGGGTAATGGTGAGGGGCTCAGGCTCCTCTCAGTGGTGCCCAGGAAAATGGGCACAAATTGAAGTACAGAGAGTTAAGCAGTTTGGAAATGGAGTAACCTGTTTGAGTTGGGCCTGCTTTGAGAAGGGAGATGATCTATGTTATCTCCAGAGGTTCCTTCCAAACTCTCCTGTGAGCGAGATGACTCTGTTTGGTGATTGTCTGTCCAGCTCTGAGATGTGAATGCAAAGATACTTGGTAATATTTTTATTCTCTCTTTACACCTGTTTGTTTTTTTGCCTTTCAGTGCTGATTTTAGACAGGAAAACATCAGGGTCATGTTCTGACCTAAGACTGTAGTACCACGCTGCTAATCAGAGGTCATTCATATCTCCTACTCCGTAGGTTGCTTTTTCTGGAGAGTCTTCCTCTAAATATTTTTGTTGCTTTTTAGCCTTGATGAAGACAGGGAAGCTTGGCCTGACAGTTCAAGAATGGCTGTTCTGTGTTCAGACAGGCACCAGCTGTATAACGACTATTGATTGCCTAAGATTTCTGTAAGAAAAAATAAATCCCAGTTTTGTAGCAATTTTCTATGACCTTTGCTTACTCTTCACCTCAGTGTTGGTTTCCAGATGCCTGGACTCAGGTCCAGGGGTTGAGCTAGAACGTGTCTATTGCCTCAGTCAGCACCATGACCTTACCCTGGATAAATGAGGGGCGTGTTGGCTCATTTCAGAGGGCAGAGCTTACCTGAGCCCCTGGGCTGTGCCAGTGGGGCACTAATCCCTGCTGGGGCTGCAATGGTGAGCAGTGACTGCTGCTGCTGGAAGAACAGACCTCGCCCTGTGTCCATCTGCACCCTGTGATCACTGCGGGAAAGCGTCTGCTGCCCTGTCTCATAACCAGGTGCAGTGCTCCTGGCAAATTCAGAGCTGTCAGCAAGCAAGTTGGGAGCTTTGACAAAGCACAAGGGAAGGATTCGTAATGCTGGAGTTGGCACTGGGCTGCACTGGCTTTGCTGTTAGTTAATACCCATGTAGGTGTGATTTTGTGTGGGTTCCTCAGCCCTTTGCCTTTGCAGGGATCTCTCACAGTGGCAAAAGGCAGAGCTCTGAACGAAATCCCTGTGGCCATGTGGGACACGCTGTGCTGGGGAGGCTGCCAGACCTGGGAGCTCCAGCCTTTGTCACTGCCTGGGGTGGGGACAGCCTGCAAGGTGTGGAGTGGCCAGGGCTGGCAGGGGCAGGGCTCACCCTCTTTTGGAGAGCTGTTGGCAATCCAGAACAGCCTCCTAAAGCAATCCTAAAGGCAGGATTTGTGGGGGACTGTTCTTCACAGCCTGAGTTCCTGAAGGCATTCTGGAGATAAGGAGACTGCAATGATCAGATGGCACGGGGACCAGCAAGGAATAAACTCTCCTCTCCAGGGGGTGCAGTGTTTGGAAAGGTCAGGCCAAGTTGGGACTTGAAAATATGCTGCAGGGAGAGAAGATGGAGCAAAGCCTTGTGGCCTGCAAATCCTGCTGGAGGAAATTCTGGTGGTTTCCACTGACTGTGGCTCTGCTCTGATCCCATCCTATTAACCAGAGCCCTCTTACCACCCCACAGCAGAGTCGTACTGAGTTGAAGGGTTTAGATGTAAATTATTTGGTTTTCAACTTATTTTCTATCTGCAAAAATGGCACATCTGTAAGAGTTTGCACAGGTAATATAATCCATCTCCTTCCATTTACTTCTCAATAAAAAAGAATTTAAAAGGTATCTTAAAGTGTTTTGGATCCAGGCAGTGGTTTGCTATCACCACAAGGAGGCTGAGGATCCTTCTGCTTCCTCATGTGCTTTGTGTTGTCACAGGCTTTGGAGATTATCCAGAGCAGAGAGAGACTGGTACGTCTGATGTGGCATATACTGATTCTCTGCAATAAATAAATATTTGTCATGTTCTGGCAAGCTCACAACAAGCAAAAAAGAAATGTGCATTTTCTAACTGAAAACACACTGAACATCAGCTAAAGTCCATCAGGCTCGAGATCTCCTTTTAAATTTTCCTCAGAACAAAAATATATAATGAAAAATACCTTTTTTCTCTTTCCCAGTGAAGCAGAGATTAGGGAGAAAAAAAGCCCTATCTTTCTTTTTTTCCATAAACTCCTCCTGAAAAATGCTTGAAGCATTGGAAAAATAAGTAGATACATGATAAATGGCCCACAAGCAGCAGATGCAGTAATCTGTGTGCCTTTCTAAAATAACTGTCTTAAGGGGAACTTTTATGTCGTTATTTCTTAGCCACTCTCCTTATCAGAATGGCTCTGCACAGCGGCATATATCATGCTTTTATTTTAATTAAACATATCTCAAAGAAGAGCTTGTAAAAACGTAGCTAGAGGTATTTTATAGGATTTGAACCTGAGGTCATTTTGTTCTATTCGTCTCGTTTGCATTCAGGAGCTGCTCCATGTTCTCTGTGAGCAGAAGGGTTGTGGGGCAAAGGATGGGTAAAGATCATGGTTTGTGCAAGGGGGCTGTTTCTCCATCAGCAGACTTCTTTGTAATGGAGCTGCTATATAACACTTTATATAGTCTTTTAAGAGGGAAGAGAGGCTGTTTATTTAGGAATTTTACCCTTTCATTTTCCAAAGCAGGTTAAAATAACATTTTCCAAAGCAGATCTTCTCAAACATTTTTGGTCAGCAAGCTGTGTATGTATTTCCCTTCATGACAACCCCAAACAGCCTCTCAAACACTAAAGGGGGCAGTTTTGAGTAAGCTTAAACTTTACTATTTCTAGAATTACCTTTTAATGATGTTTTCTGTTTTATTCCTTGGCAGCAAAGAGGCAGATGAGCAAAGTGCCCATTTCCTAAGAGTTCTCTGGGAGACAGAGCTGAGTGCAATATTTTCAGTACAAGGAAATACTGAAGTAGAGTGGCTCGATGGAGCTTTAGTGGAAGGAACATTCATAAAGGGCTGTGTGAGAGAGTGTATTAAAAGGGCTTGTGTCAGGATTCATTTGTTATATTTACTAGGGATTTGCCTGCTTACTACATGAGTACCCTTTATTACTGTATTGAATTTAGACATCATCCACACCTTGGGAAGATGACTTTTTTCCCTTTTTCCCTGTGTGCGCTGCAGTTTATTTTTTATTCTCTTCCATCTGATATCTCAAACCCACAATGTATGTATTTTATGATCAGTGTTGTGGTAGTGCAGATCAAGAAGGTGTTTCAGTGCAGTGACTTCTGCGTGGTGTCTTGGTAGTTTGGCTGCCTCCTGTGGAGAAATCCAGGTAACATTTTCCAATAGGATTGTTTACTGACATTAGTGACTCAAATTCATTAGGATAGCAAATTGTTAGTGGTGTGATTTTTAACAGAGTAACTTCATACAGACCTTGTATTAGTTTTTAAAACAGTTTTTGTAAAAGACACCACAGGGTTAAAGCTGAGGTGTGAGCTGTCTGCTTTCCATGAGAGATTTCTACATTCACTTAAATACAGAGAAGAGATTCTTTCTTCAAACTACAGCACTGTGCAAGCACTGCTGAACTTCACAAGGCTTTGTATGACAATGTTGAAGGCTGGGAGATCAACCACTCTGGAAAAGAAGCCTCCTTCAGGCAAATACATATGATTTTATTTCTAAGTTTGCAAGTTACAAAATGCACGTACATTTTAAAAGCATTTTGAGTGTAGTTGTACTGTGTATAAGACAAACAGATACACATTTTTGTCCCACTACGACCATTAGAAGATATCCTTCTAATCCATATTATTTTAGTTGCTTAGTATTATAAAATGTGAAATATACCTTAAAAAACCTGAATGTTTCTTATGCATGAAACCTGATCACAGTGCGAATGGTTCAGGAATCTATAATTCTGGATAACCCACTGGTTCCAGTATAGTAGAGCTGAATTTTTTCATAGATGGAGTTACATTTATTCTGAAATCTTAGAGTAATGTGGTATGTTTACTCTTGATTTAAAAAAATACTCTCCATTGATAGGAAGTGTTCCAGAACCAATTGGACATGGCACTTAGTGCCGTGATCTGATTGTCTGGTGGTCAGTCAAAGCTTGGACTTTGTGATCTCTGAGGTCTTTTCCAACCTAAATGATTCTGTGAATAATTTGAATATTCATAACAAGTGTAGGCTTAGACCTGGAAAATTAGCAATGAACTATTAGTTTTTCTAAACAATGGTTTCATCTTCACGAAATGTAGCTGTTCGGTGTTTGTTTTGTTATAGCTGTATCTTAGAGCTTCTGCAACTAATTAATCAAATGGGGTCTGCGTTTTGGTGATAGCATTTGAAAGCTCTCAGTTTTGTGTATGCAGTGTAGCAGTTACCATGATGTTTGTGTATGTGTATGTACACATGCATGTATGTCACAGGGGGAGGGGAACGTGTGGAGCCAGGATTATCGACCCGATCCAGTCCTGGCCTGGGTTTTAATCATCTTGTCACTCCTAAGACTGCTGAAACATGCAGTGGAGGGCTCCTGTCACTGCCTCTTGATGGTGTGGGGGCATCGTGTGGAGCAGGAGTTTCTGTGTCCATGGTGTCATTTCTGCTGCCGAGGGCTTCCTTCTAGCCCTGCTAACTGCAGTGCTCACCGTGGTCCCTTCAGCTGTGCTCCAATAGAACAGAGCTGCTGATGGCAGAAAGCTGGAATTGGACCAGCCCAAGCTAGGAGAGCACCTGGGTGTGACATTCAGCAGAGCCACCTCTGCCCATGTGCAGAGAGCCACAGCTATGCATTTATATGTACATTTATTTATATGTACATTATATGTACATTTATATGTATAAAATATATATTGCACGGAGCAATATATACAGGATCTATTGTTTCACTGGCTGTTGGGTTCTTATCACCTTCTGGCCTGTGTGAAAGTAGATTGAAAGTGCAAATAATTTCAGATAGCTCAAGCTGAAGGAGTAGGGAGTTTTTCTGAGCCATTAATACTGTTCTGGATAGAGGCTTATCTGGCACTGGGTTAATAATGCACATCACAGCACTCCCAGCACCTTGCAGTTCCTTTGGCTTCTGTTAGCAACACAGCTGGACTCCTACACCGCTTTTACCTTGTTTAAAAAAGAAATCTAATTGGTCATTAAGCTACATTAACATCTGTAATGAGCCCAGGCTTCCCTTTTCAGCTTTTCTCTTTGCCTGTCTTCAGGAAGCCTCTGTTGGCTTGTTTGATGTGAGCGCTAACAACACAGCAATGTAGTCAAATGCAAAATTTTGTTCTAAGAAATGGTATGATAAAATTTTAATTAATCTTGTTATTTATTCTGGTCCCTCAACAGAAGATGAATCCTTTGTCTGCAATATTTACTAGTGTATGGATTTATTTGAAGTCCCGGTGCTTCTGTGTTAAAATGAATAATTTTTTACTTACTAGAGTAAAACATGTAGATATGATATAAAGGCTGCAATGTGTCAGTCTTCATGTTTAGAACCTTCCTACAGCTTGAATGCTGGACTTTTTTTACTTGTTTCAATGTATCCTCATTTTTCTTTCCTGTCATTACCTGATCTCATGTGAAAATTTCTTCATGTGGTTCTCTTTTTCTTAATTCATTAGATTTGGCATGGCTGTTTATTGTATCAGCTTGGCATCTGGCTAGTGTAGCTCATTTGAAACAAACAATGTGCTTGGACAAAGCCTTATGAAATTAACCCTTTTGATCTAAGCAGACAGGTGCAGGTACTGTGTGATTGTAATATCCCTGTAAAAGTTATTTAGCCTAAGTAAAACATTTTTGTGCTCTCTTGTTAACCTGTTTCCACCCAATGGGGTATTTAACAGCATTTTCAAAACATTTAAAAAATTTATTATTTTTACATCTTCTAGTACATTCTGCTGTCAAAAGCAGTGGGGGAAAACTAGGGGAAAAATCCCCGAACTTAAAAGAGCTCTGCAAACCTGCAATATAAATAAAGCGTTTCAGTCTTGTCTGGAAAGCTGTAAATCCCTGTACTATAACATCTGTTTTTAGGGGAGGTTAGAAACCCCTGTTCAATTGCTGATGCTCTGAGCCTCACCTGAACTGGTCAGACTCCTGAGCTCAGTGGATAGGAACTGCAGCTTGTTCAAGGAAAGGTGACCAATGGCATATGAAATTCAGCCTTTATACCCATGATCAAAAGCAGAGTGGCACAAATGGGCCAAGGCTTTAATTCCCAGTGTGTTTTGGAACTGCAGTTCCATTATTCTCTCTACAGTAACTGATTTCAGGGCAAATAAATAGAACTGATATTCCTGCTCCAAGGATCTTCACACCCTGTGTCATGAGCTCTGCTCTCAGGTGTTAGGCCTGCAAATAGGCATAAAGATCTGTACCAGAAGTATCTTTATCCAATGGTCAAAGTGTACAAAGTTCTACATGGTTTTGTCTGTGGTTTTTTTTAATGTTGATTTGGTTAGTGGTTTTTTTTGCTTTCTCAGTCATGTTATTGGATTTTTTTTCTTTTTTATCTGGGAATTCTATCATTATTATCCTGCCCGATGAGGGGTTTGGGGTTTTCCTTAATGACTTACAGCTGTTCTGTGCGAGAAGGGACAGACATGCAACCCAAATATACAAAAGATACATCTTTTAATAACAAAATGCCAGAGTGTTAGGGCACTGTTACAATACCAGCACTCCCAGCACAGGCCTCATGCATATGCATGATATGAGACCACCACGTGGAAGAGGCACTGTGAGCAGGGGGGAGAGAAAATGAATATTGATAAAACATGTCACAAACTGTGAACAGCCCACAGGAAATATCTAATCTCGGTGGGTATGCTTAACTGAGACAGATTAAAATCTAAATCCATGCAGCTGATAATGTTTTTTATCTTGAAAGGTCAACTGGGTATTTGACACTCCTGCTCTCACCGGGAAGCTTTGTAAAAGACATTGGGGAGGGTGTCTTCAATCCATTTTATTTAGAATGGACATTTATGAGTGGTCGTTGACCTTGGGATTCCATTAGCAGTAATGAAGGGCAGCAGCAATGCCTCGTGCCGAGCGCAGTAAATGATGCATGTACACAGATGAGAGCAGAGCCCTGCTCCACGCTGGGCTGGGCTGTGCCAGGCTCTCTCCCTGCATTCCTGCTCCCAGTAGGGTAAAAGGAAGCAGTTAGTGACACTACAGTGGCACTGCTTTGGAAGTATTTTTAGTTTGCAGTGTGTTGGAGTTCCGCTTTTTCCGTTTCCCCACTTCCCTCCTCTCCATTTTCTGCCTGTTCTCTTTGGTAAAACATAAGACAAAGTTTCTAATTCTCCACAGAAAAGAGGATAGACTCTGTTTGCCTAATCACATACGAGTTCAGTTGAGGGCTGTCAGAAAGATATATTACCAAGTACAATGAAATGTTTCCAGAGCGCCCTTACATGAAAATGTTCTAAACTCCAGTTATTTGTAAAGTTTCAAGCTGGCTCTGGGTGGCGTTCACTGTACCAGAAGCACAATGGGTTGTGCTGAAGGATCAACAATCACAGAATGGCAGGGAACATAAAGATCGGATCGCTTAAAGCCCTTGCCGTAGGCACAGAAACCTCTCCAAGCTCAGCCAGCCCACCCTAATGAGCAGGAATTCAAGCAAAGGTGAAGAGGAGGAACAAGGACAAAACTCAAGTGTCGAAGCAGGGGAAGGTGACCAGAGAGGAATACACAGATATTGCCTGAGTGTGTGGGATGGGACTAAGAAAATCATCCCTGTGGCTCTCATTGTTCTTGTTCCTCTTGGATGGGACTTGAGGCTGGTTAGAGCCCAGAGAACTTCAGAAGGTAATGAAATCAACGTCTTCATTCTGTGACTTGCCCATCCTCGTGACACTGTCTAGTTTCTGATAATGAGAAGTCCCAGTGTTTTAAGTTAAACACAATATCAGCAATAATCAGGCTGGCTCATGCATGATGAAAGCACAAGAGAAAAAACCTAAACCATATTCTGAGCTGCAGACATTCAATTTAGGGTAGTGGGCACTGAGAATAGAATATTGCGCTCCTTATTTGTCATCATAGTTGGATTTAACCTGAGATAATTTTTAATTCTCTTGATTTTCCTGCCTGTTCCCAATTAATTTATTGTTAATGTGAGAGGTATTGTATGTGTGTAGGGCATGGGTAGGGTGGTTTTGTTCTTGTTGGTTTCTCATATAATGAAATATTTTCAATAGATCTCAGAATGTGAAATTTCATGTATTTAATATCAGTTTAGTAAAAATATGTATATGCATAGATTAGTATACTTCAAAGAATATTCTCTAGATAAAATTTCAGTCTAATTTTCCTTGAAAAGATATAAGGAAGTACCTCACTTAAGTATGAGACTGTAAGCTGCTCCCGAATTGTGGAGAACAAATGAAGTTATGAATTTCACATTTGAGTGACTTTTATTAATTGTCTCTCCTGTCTGCACTCAGATATTATTTGCCCAGAAAAAATAGCTCAGCAAAAATTTGTTTAGCCTAAAACATTAGTATAGTGCATAGCCCTAGCAAATTCACCTAAACCCTCTGATTTTTCTTGCCCTTCTTTCCATCCTTGTTATGCAAGTTGTTTAGCATGAAATAACAATTTTTTTGATAAATCACTAGAAGACCCAAACAATTGACATTGTCAGCAAATTAAAACCATAAAGATAGCAGGCATCCAGGCTTTAGGAAGTACGTTGTTTTCTGAGTAGAATAGGCTGCAAATAAAAACAATAAAAATTGACCACTGAGATTTCATTGAGCCGTGGCAATGTTGGCAAAAGGATGGATGTTTTCAAGGTCGTATTGGATAAATCTTATTTTTAAATGTAAAGTCACCTGAAAATCATACATTTCCAGGAGAGAAGAAAGTTTGCCTTTGGAAATGAGGCTTGCCAACCTTTCTCATTATACCAAGCTGAAAAAGCAATTTGGAACCCCCTGCAGACTCATATTTTCCCTTTCAAAACAAAAGAGGGAGAGAAAAGAGAAGCTGCCACCACCCAAGCAGCAAACTTCACCCGTGGTCTGTTCTCCAGCAGCTGCCACCAAAAACCCCTCCTTTCCTGAGTCAGAAAGATAATTTCTTCTTTCTTTAGGAGGCTTTGGGACATTTCCTGATGGGATGGGCTTCTTGCTTTAATTAGGTGCAATTTTTATAAGTCTTCTCTCATGGAAGGACCTGAACCTTTTCAAATTTGAGCCTTCTGAAGGCATCTGATGGATTCTTTTCTGCTGATAAATAAGTTCCTGAAAACTGCACTCTGGTACCCACTTCATGTATCTGTCTAGTATTTTGTAACTTCTTTATTGCATGTTGGAAAAAAAATGACATGTTGAACTTTAACGTCCCCTGATATATCATGCTCTAATGCAAGCTGAGTACTTCTGGGCTTGCACTTCTGACTGCATCAAAAGCTAAAAGTTCCTGTTCGAAGTGGAAAATAAGAAATGCTATCCAAGGTTTAGCTGAGCTGTGCTGGTGTTGGGATGTGAGGCAGAATGGATTCACTTTGGCACAGGGAGGCAAGAGTTGTTACCATGTTAAACACAGAGAACCTGAGTTTTTCTCTGACCAAACCCTCCAGGGAGGTGGAGCACACTGCGACCTCTGCTTCCTTTTTGTATTACCAAACATCAGTCCCTTACCCAACAGACAGTGACTGCATGCATCCTTGGCTCACTTAATCTTAGCTGATTCCATTAAAAATAAAATATTTTGTATTAGTTTCACATTAAAAATGTTTTCTTAGCTTTAGATAGTATTTGTAATGTATTTTCTATTTTAGCGAGTATTTAAGTGAGTTTTAGCATGGCATGCTAAAACCCGATTTATTACTGTGACTTTTTTTCCATATAGTAATAGCATACTTAGATTCGAAGAAACATCTTTTTTAAATACAAATATATTCACAAGATAGGTATTTGCTAATTATTTGCTCTTGGCATGTTTGTTTTTAATAATAATTTGACATTTAAGTGAAATGTACCTTTTCATCTTGTAAAACTTAAAGCAACAACTAATTAAAGCAGTAGTCCTGTTTTATTTGAAGAACAGCTCTCTTTTTTTGGAATGTGCTGCAAGCCTAATTTTAAAGCAATTAACAGTGTCTTCTGTTTATAAAATTGAAGTGCTCCATTCTGAGGTCCTGGTTTGAAGTTCCCTGCAGCACTTGTGGAGTGGTGTGAGCAGTGGTGCTTGGGGAGGCCCTTGTGAGTGGAGCATCTTTTTTTTTTGGAGATACGTTTTAATAGAGGTGGATTAATTTGGTCTGTCTAAAAAAGAAATATGTTGCTGATGCTTTCAATTGCAAGTTAGAATACTGTAAAACACCAAAACTTTGGAGAAGCTTCTCTGGAAAATATTTTCTGACGCTTCTGCAGGACAGTGTAATTGTGGTGCTACAGCAAACCTGGGTTTTCTGCAGCTTGTCATCTTCAGAGAATACTTTCTTTGAGATACTGGCTTGAAATAAAAGAGCATCCAAGGAGCTCAGTTTCGTGTTTCCACTCGAATTGTCAAAACAATCCTATAACTTATTTTTTTCTTACAAAGGAAAAAAACCTGAGCAACTTCTTCTGTAATGAGAAAATCTGCTCATTAGGGTGTTCCAGCTTTGATTCTGTAGTTTTTGTGATTTGGAGTCAGCTACCCAAAACTTCAGTCTCATTAATGCTGAGGAAAAAATCATCTTTTTCTCAAGTAATTAGCTATAATCAGTCAAACATTTAAATAGCCTAATATCAGTTCCCTGTTAAGGATGACTGAGGGTTTGGTTCTGCATAAGGTCTTTTGATTAGAAGCTTTTCTTCTCTTTCCTTTAAATCCATGTACCCCTCTGTGCATCCTTTACCAGGAACACCACAGCACATTCTATAACAAAATTGTTCACCTGGTTTAGAGCAAGTACCAAGAAGGAAAATTAAATTTATTCTTTCTTAACCAATCAAATCCTCCTGTTGTTCATGCATGTGGAACACTTAAGCAGTTGCAAGGGGTTCAGCTTTGCTTTGCAGTATTGTTTGAGCTGAAACTAGTGCTGCTTTTCATTTTTAATGGATGAAAAACTTAGGAAATAAATGCCTGTTAAGAAATCACATATAACCTGGCAATTTCTTATACTGTTTCTTTGCTTCATGAATTCTGAAATTCCCTAGAAAAACTAAGATTTAAAGTCATCATGTAGATACTGCTGTCTCTAATAGTGATGTATTGAGATGTCACACCTGTCAGCCATTTATTACATAAAATGTTTAGTCTTAAACGATGTCAAGAGTAAAAGTTTAATAGTTGTTATTTGAATTAAAAATATTAGGGGTTGGGTGTAAAGCAGATGCAGCTCCACATCCACACATTCTGTAATGAAGAGAATCTGCTTTTGAAGAGGTCCCAGCAGACAAATCAAGTGGGAAAGCTTTGACTTTTTGAATTTATAACACTTTATTTAGGCCATCAGCTGGCTGGAATGGGTAACTTTTCCCTGCATTGTAGTTTCTTAGTGACAAATTTAGAAACGTAGAATGAATTAGTGTTTGGAATTTCTTTAGCTCTGCCTACCCCCTGCTGCAGTAAAGGGCTGAAGAGCTCCACTGAAATGGTCAGCTGGAATTTTAGGATGTAGTTGAATTCTCTAAGTGAAATGATGCCATTGCAACAGAAAGCAATTGGTTGTAGTTCGCCTATATGGAGAAAACAGTGGGCATCACAATCAAATCAGAAATCATTTTCTATTTTTTTTAAATAAGGGCACTTCAGTACATGAAAAACTTTGCTATAAATACAGCAAATTCTGCTTGTGTTAACTGAAAAATCAGTTCAGATCTTAGATATTTGTAAAAACAGTGGAGAGAGGTAGGATGAGGCTTGTACAAATTATTCCTCCTCCTCTTTCCTGACATTTCAGCCATTGTTCTTAAGGTTGTTTTTTTTTTTTTAGCCAAACAAACTCCTTTATATCAAGGAGTTTATCCTTCACTGTCACAGATCCTGGCATGGAATTCAGCTAAAGAAATCGATTCAGTATTTTAATAAAGGAGAAAAATTAGGTTGGCATTACAGAGAAAACATTTAATAATGATAAGAAATAAAGTCAAAGCACAATGTTTGTCTCTTTCTGACCAGAAATAAGACCTTGGTTGACATGAAAAAGCACATAGCTGTGACATTTCTTGGTTCTGAATGACCACTGTCAAGTTGTATTTAGTTTTAATTACAGTTTGGTAAGAGTTTTTATAAAACCAGTACAGTTTGTAGAATGAGTAAAATAAATACTTTCCTGCAGTGTTTACAGGCAAAATCTCCTAGCTTGAGTGTAAAATATAGGAGCCAGAAATTTAAATTATGCAAAAGCTTGAGCTGGATATTACTTTTCTAATAAAATACAATAAATTGTTCAGCTCAGAGGAAAGATGAAGGAATAATAAATGCTCTTATTTTACTTTGGGGTTTTGTACTTGAAACTCCCCTGGTGTTGTTTTTGTTATCTTCAGTTTTTCTGTATTTGTTACCAGGCAGTGATAGAGAGAATCACCTGTGGACAGAACTTTTTCTTCAGTTTGTTTTTGGCAGAGAAAAGGTGCTTTGTGCTGTCTGGTCACCTGCAGTCCTGCTGGGGGGTCTGCAGCAATTGCAGGGAAGGCATTTGTGCAACACGTCTCACTGGAGAAGGTATTTTTACATGGAAGTCGGGCATTTCTCACCTGTAAAGGCACGTTTTCCTTGTCCTAGAATATCCTGAGCTGGAATGGACCCACAAGGATCACTGAAGTCCAACTCATTTACTGTAGAACTGAGTCACTGACACAGCTGATGGCTTTGTCAAGGTTGCAGAGTACATTTAGGATGGAGCCAGGAATTATGCCAGGAAATGCAGCATCCAATGTTTGTTTTTTTTACCCCAGAGATGGTGGATACAAAATTAGAACCAGTCCAGGATGGGAGTTGAAGTCGCCATTGCTTGTGGTGTAAGATCCTTTTGTTTCGAGGCATTTATGCTGCCCTAGTGTGACAGAGAAGTCTTTGTAGTCACTGCATGTCTGGAGAGAAAAGTTTTTCTTCCTTTTTACTCGGAGCAAAGGCATCATAGTGAGCCTCAAAGGGGAAAAAGCCCTATAATCATTTAGGTTGAAGTGCTTCTTAATTCAAATGGTGTGCTACTTAGAGAACTTGATAAGAAGGATTAGAACTGGAAAAGAAAGACATTTTTAAAAGCAAAGCTATTACAGGGTTCATTACTTTATTTAGACGTTCTCCAAAATCACATGAATGAGGGGAAAAAATGAGGAGAAAAAATACTGGCTTCAGTTCAGAATGTCAATTACTCCTTTTTTTAATCCTCTTTTCACAATTTATTTGACATCTTGAACAGTAGCCAAAAAAGCTATTATAACTATAAAACATATTCATTGGTATAAATCTCATTAAGTTGAGCAATTTAATTAAGGTATTGACATGCTTAATTGATACGTGCAAGGAGAGACCATTTTCATATCTAATTTCCATACGTTCTCTGCTTTTAAGAAAACTAGCTCCGTAAAAATGTTATAGATTCAGCTAAGCCCTGTCATCCCAGAGGAGCACTTGCTGCCATTTACCTTGATTTAGAGCCAACCACTCTTCTAAGTGGAGCTCCATTAAATGGATCTGATGTATGTCTGACTCAAACATGCGTCAGCTCCTCTTATGATCAATAGTGGAATATTTATATTAATAAAGCACTGAGTTAATTAAATAAAATAGTCTTCTGGGTAAACTTAAGATACTAGGGGATGGGCAGGGAATCAATATACTCTGCCATTTGAACATTAACTATGTGCTCTGAAATTTTATGCTACCTTAGCAAAGATGCTTGCGGTGCGGAGGGTGGGATGCACAGAAACTCCCGGGGCAGGAAGCTCCTGAGCATCCTGGGCAGGATTTGCTTACCAAGTCAGAGAAAAAACAGCAAACAAAAAACCTTAGATGTGTTTGGCTTCTGTGACTTCATTCCTATGGACACATGGGAATTCCTTTTTTCTGGATGAGGACTGAACACAGTCAAGAGGGTATTTTCCTGGTTTAGCCTGAGCTATCCCAGCATTGCCAGAGAAGGAGCAGGTGTGAGGAACCTGCCCTGTCAGGGTTTATCGGGGTAGTGGAGAGCCATAGGTGCCCTACAAAGACATTTTTAAACTCCATTTAAAATGCATGTCTGGTTCTGGTGCTTTGCATGTTTCAGCCCAAAGCACAACTTTTCCTTCAGCCTTTTCCAGCAGCAATTCCCATGGGCTCTGACCCCACAGATACAGCTGGGAGAGATTTCTACATCAGTGGGTGACTTTTGCCCACCATGGAAGCCCATGGCTGTTAGAAATGCACTCCCCAGGGTCAGTCCCAGAGCCACACCTCTGCTGTGCTCTGATCAGCAGTGCTGTCCCTGTGGCACTGCTGCTGTTTCCATAGCACACAGATGGCCTTTGAAGGAAGCAAGTTCCCTCAGGTCCTGCTGCAATTCACAGATTCCACTTCATCCTACCTTTTATCTACAGTTTAAGGCTTCGGTACAATAAATGATAAATGGGATTTCTAATACTGTGGGTTTAATGCATGCCTCACTTTGATAACCAAACAAGATGCTTGAAAGGCCAGGAAAGTCTTAATCCAATATTAATAGTTTATTTAATCAGTTCTTAGAACTTGTTCTGTGTAAATCTGCTTCCATCTCTTTAGCCAGGGGCACCATGGCATTGCTAAAATCACTGACAGCTCTGGCCCTCAGTTCCTGCATTCCTGCTTGCAGGCTCCAGGCTCTGCCATGGGGCTCCTGCCTGCTCCCCTCTCACACATTTTGGCGTTGGTTTAAAGGAGGTGAGTTCAGCTGAGGGAATTAGAACATGTTCATTTGGGCCTTCTCTCCTCTTTCTGATCTCAGCTGTGTGTGCTGGGCTCTGGTCCTTGCTGAGCATCCTATGACCATAGCCTGGGCTCAGGAGCTGAGGGGAGGATTTCACAGAGAGGATTCTTTCCTCTCTTCTCTGTGACAGACATTGTCTGCCATGGGGAGTTGACAAAACCAGCATGTAAACCCACGGGGAGGTAATATATGGAATTATGTACAGAATTTATTGAAATAATCAGCAGTGGTACTTTGGGGCTATTGCAGGAAAAGGGCATTGATGTCCTGTGATGTGGGATTTTGACCTGGTTAAAATGTTTCTAATTACCAGGCACTGGCGAAAAGCTGAAGGAACAATCTCCTTTGTCTTAAAGTGAATTATCTTCCAGTTCAGCATTTACTGAAAATACCTGGTTTAGATTCTATTTTCATATTAGTGTAGAGCCTCCTGAAGAAGACACACATGTGGTGTGTTTAGTACTTCCAAATATACTTCATATATGAAGAAATAAACTTAGGGTCTTGTTTAATATTAGTAATCAAAGCGCATGTCTGTTATATCTGAAAGTTAAAAATCTTTAATATATGTAAAACTATAGTTTTTCTTTATTATTGTCTTTGGTAAAGTGTTGGTAATGCATCCCAACCCCAACATTTAGTATTTGTTTTTTTTTCTTTTCACATCATTCTTGTTTTCTGTGATTCAGAAAGACTGAACAAAGACTGCAAGCTGGAAAGAGCATTGGAACCAGATGTGTTATAGTTGTATATAATCTATATCATAATTGTCTAAATTTAACAGGGTGGGATAGGTTTAGTTAGAAAACCACTTTCTGTGTTAGCCACAGTTCCCTGGTATTTAGAGTTGTCTTTCCATAAATTTAATGTTGAAAGAGAGGAAGAGTGATTACATCTGAGCTGGGATAAAAACAGGTTCCACAATGGATTCCTTTCTGGAACCAAACAAAAACCTTTGTGTATGGAACTGGGATGCAGAAATTCTTGTATATTTTTTGAATGACTCTTAGTTTCTGTCTCTTGATTGTTGGTTTTCTGCATGACATCTGGAAGTAATGATGTGAATAACTAATACCAGAATGTAAACTTCCCAAGCCTTATGATGAAGTTAAATTTCCTTTTTTGATAAGATAAGACTATTTGTGTCATATGGCACATGATACCCCTTTAGCTAATTGTTTTTTTAAAAGCTTGCTAAGGAGGTGTCATGAATTGAAGAAACTCCTGGGTAATAAGTGTTATTGTTTGGCATATTTTCTCCTGGAGACTTACAGAACCATAGTGACTTTAGAGAAAGTCATCATCCTTCCCAGCAGTGATGAAATCAAATCACTCTGGAATTTACTGTTCTTTGATTTGAGAGTGCCTCAGCAATGGAACAGCAATGTGTGGACACATCTCGTTGCTTCCCTTGGGGTCTGCTGTGCAGGAGCCACTCCTCCCTCGCCCTGGTCAGCTCTTTTACATTTAATTCAATTTCATGAGCTGACATTGTCAATCTGAAATTCAGCAACATACTTGACAGGGTGGAAAGCCGAGTTCATTTCTGGAAGTGGCTTCATGCAAATGAATGCTGGTGTGGATCTCTGGAACGAGGCATCGCTGATGGATCAGAGGAGTGCCCTTGTTCCCTTGTCATCTTGGGGAATAAAGCTCAAAAAATGCCACAGGCATCTCTGAGAGTTACTGTAAACAATTCATGCACACCCAGATCTCCCTAGGAGTATTTTTGGGTGTTTGAGGATAAAAAAAAAGAGTCCGTTTTTGTTACACAGTGTTTGGTTGGATTTAGGGAACTTAATTCAGCTTGTAACTTGTTCAGGCCAGACTGGTTTGTAAGTGGCAATGAAGTCCTAGGAACACTGTTAATTTTTGTGAATTGTCTCGATTTTTGGATAAAGGTTTAGGTCTTTGGAAGCTGATTTACTGAAACATTCAAATAACAAACCCCTAAGGAGGTTGAATAGAATGACGGCAATTTTAACTTCTCTTTTGGAAAAATTCACCATTTCGCGTGCACTTTAGCTGAAAGCTAATTTTGGTTTAGATCTGTGTCATGTTAGTGTATTTGTTCTACTAGTATATTTTATTTTCTCTACTTAAAACACCTACATTCTACTTTAAATGCCTTTTTCTAAAGCATATAATTTATTGAATGATAAACTTCCTGTGTATGGAGTGGGATTTTCGAAGGTGTTTTACCTACATGCATAGTCACTGAAAAAGAAGAAATTATTCGGTTATGTTGTCATGGAATCTTTTTGTAGGTGTGGATAAAGTAGGAGAATGAGGTTTGTAAGGGTGGGAGGGCTGTGATGGTCAGGGTGACCTGCTCTGGAGCCCTGGAATTGCTGCAGGGTTTGTGGATCCTACTGTAAAACAGAGCTGCTCTTACTTAAACAGTTGCATCTTGCATGAATATCCCCACCAGCGTGAACCACTTTGTGGTATTACATCTTGGTCTAATAAATCTAGATGTCACATCCACACAGAAAAATGAATTATGGCTACAAACCGGGCTGAAGTGTATCTTCTTACAGCTGCAGTGTTTCACTGGGACTCTCAGGGACTAAACGATCCAGATCAGGAGAGATAAAGGTGAAGCTGTGGAAGAAAAAGAGAAGCTGAAATATTGTAAGAGAAAGAAGGGAAAAGGTGCATGAAGTCCTTTGTCTAGGGCTTCAGGACCTGTTCCTGGGGTCTGAATATCAGTGCAATGCATATTGCTGGTCCAATACTATAATTTGTTTTTAAAACCTTGATTCCAGCTCAAGTAGCAGTGTGCCCCTTTGGCACAGGTGCACTTTTTGCCACAGAACAGAATAAAGGCCCTCTGATTACCAGGCCTGAGCTATGAACAGAATGTTGTTTTTCTCACTGCAGTGCATTCAAATACTTTGCAACTCATTTCTACCTCCCTGGAATAAATGGAATGTCACAGCAGTGAGTTTTACTGTCTGTGGATTCTCTGTCATTATTATTACTTTTTATATAGCCACAGAAATATCTTCAGTGATCATACAAACAAATTCTATAATTGGCCTCTCTCAGGAGAACTTTCTAAAAAATAAAGCCTAGATCTTCACACGTGTAATTGCCACTTAATCCTATGAAAAATCTAATTTTCTTAGCTAAACTACAGGATCACAGCCTGAATTAAATAAATACTATTATGATTATTGTTTTCATTCTTCAATGTGATGATTAGGTACACAAAAAATATTAACTGGTGGGGAATGTATTTTTATTAAATATATAAATAAAGTGCAAAAAATTCTTTAGCATAAAAATATTTATCATTAGCAAAGGCAGACTGAGGTCAAGACAGATCAGTCAAAAGAGAGTCTTGCTCCAGATGTTGATCAGTTGTCAAAAGACACTGCATGTTTTATACTTTATGATTTCATGTGTTTATCTTCTAAAATAAAAACTCATCGTAATTAAAAAATATATAACCAATAACTGCAAATACTTTTTTGCTTAGTGGTCAGGCAGGGCTGTGGAGGCTCCTCTCTCTGGGGAGATCAGAGGAGGGTAATATTGCCTACTGATGTTTAGAATTTGCAAATGCATAGGATTTCTTTTCAGTACAGCTTGACAGACAAAAGGAGAAACCACAAAACAGGTCAACAGTATAAAATCAGGGTTTTTTGAAATTAGCTTAAAATAAAGGTACCTCCACATAGCTGCATTTCCATTATAGAAAATATTAACATTAATAAGAGAAAGCTTTTAAATTCACCCTGCTTTAGCAGCAAGAAAATATTTACAGAATCAGAAAATCATGGGGAGGATAATTTCTTTTCACTGATGTCAGTGCTTCACTCCTACCTCTCTGAGGTGTGTGGTGCCCCTACTAAATGACATTAGTGCCTCTGTGCTGTCATCTCACTTGCAGTGCCGTTGTAGGACTGGACTTGTGTGGGAGCCTTTGTTTTGTCAGGGATCCACTGCAGAGGTTAGTGGGGCTGGACAATTCCAGAGAAAAGCATTTTCTGTCCAGATGAGTCTCTCAGGTGCAGTGTCAGAGCGGTGCTTGCTGTGGCTCTGTTGGCAGAGCTCTCACCACAGGCAGGGAGACTCGGGGGATGAATTGCACAAAGTGGAAATCCTGGTCTGTGGGACTGACTGGAAAGGGATTTTTGTCTCTTCCCCTGCTCTGCTAGAGCACCTTGCCCTCGTCACACGCTGCCTCTCACTGTGCTCCTTTGTCCCCTCGATGAAAAGGAAGGATTAATTACCTTGATACCATTCTCTAAAGCACTAAACCCCTACTTTAAATACTACTAACAAAGACATCTTATTGTCATTTATTAGTCAGGAGCCCTATCCTATTTCTAGTGGGCTGCTTCTCTTCCAGGGTTTCCTCTGAGGCCGCTGGACATTACTTCCCAGTTCCTACTCCCTGACGTATCCAAAGTTGAGTGTAAAGACTTTGAGGAAAGGTTTTACTTCTGTGTATATGTTCCAAAAGACAAAACAGATCCTGCTTTCTAAAATGAAAGCTCACGATCAGTCTTAAGATGGGTGGTTTTAAAATAAGAGTCTCCTAAATGCTGTCTGATCACTATTTGTTTAGCATTTTGGAAATGGAAGGAGGAAGGAGAACTGTAAAAGTCATAAAGAAAATGTTTCCTTTGATTGGATGTTGGCACTGATTGGTTTTACAGTCCATTTAAAATTACATAAAAATAGTTACTAATCTTAGAGATATTCTGATTTAATTTTTTTCTGGGTTTTTTGGCTGCATCAATAGATAAACGTGTCTCAGTGAAACAAGGTGGGGTTATTTTTTTTCTTTATTTTGCTTTGTTTTCTTAAGCAACCAAGAATTTTAAAAACCTCTGATGAAGAATTAAGTGTTCACAAATGTGTATTTCCTGCTCTTTTAAACATTTTAAAAGACTTCAGCATGTGCTGTGTGATCCCTGTGGTTGTGTCAGGACAGAAGTCATGAAACTGTGCAAGTCCATGCAGGTCGGATCCCTTGAAGGATCTTTATTTGCAGATGGTTGTTAAATCGTCTTTACAGAAGGTGGAAGATGATGATAAAATAATTATCTTCTGAGATCTTTTCCCTCCTTGGTTCCTTAGTGAACACCCCTCCCAAATCTTGGAGCTCCAGCTCTGCTCAGTGTCCTGCTCTCCAGAATGAAGGTGTGTGTGTCTGGGGTTAATTGGGCTTTGGGGAAGTGCTGAAATATCGAAGTACACAGTTAACATCTATCACTTCACAGTGCAACTGGATCAACAGAAATCCTGGTGTTTATCTTCTGGAGGCTTAGCAGCAGTGCCTGCGCAGCAGCGCGTGACTGTGTGAAAGCACTGAGGACTGCTTTAATTGGAATTTTTGAGCTAAATTCCCTCCTCAAAACAAACAAAACAAAACCGGAGTTTCCCCTACAGGCTCCCAGAGCATGAATGGAGAGGCAGCTGTACTGTATTTAGTAAAAACACAGTCACCTTGTTCAGGGTGCACAACATCTGCAGGACCTGCTCTAGTTTTGCAGAACTCAGATGCTTGTCACCATCTTTACTTTCAGTGCACTGGTAGGAGGAAGAATTTTTTTTTTTCCATTTAGGAAATCAGCAGCGATGCCAAGTTTCCACAGAGTAATGCTTTACAACAGTATTGTTGTTAAACCTTTGCCTTGTAGCCCATCAGCAACAACACTTTCCCATTTTTCCTTTAGACGGAGAGCTACAACTGCTGTGTTACAGCAAATACTACTTTTACCCTGACCCTGCCGAGAGGGAGAAGCCATTCCCTCACTGGGGCATAAAGGAGGTGCTGATCAGTGTCAGACTCGCTTGGAGGGAGCTGACTGGGGCATTTCCTACCTGGGAGATGATAAATAGCTTGAATTTATCTTGCATATTTACAACGCTGAAAGTTTCTGAATTAGCCTGAACAGTTAACTCAGTTATTTTTTAATCTGTCTGTAGAATGGGAAAAACTCTAATACAGAAGAGTTTTGGAAATACTAGGATAATAGTTCTTAGGTAGGAACAATACTTAGTTGTTAAAAATGCTAAATATTAGTTTCAATTAAGAAAAAAAATTAAGAAGCTGCCCCATGATTTTGGCAGAGCAGGAAAAATCCTTCTTTTGTTCCTTGCTGTAAACGAAATGCTAGCTTCATGTGACACAAAGCCATTTAGAAAAAACCACGGTGGGATATATTCGCAGAATCTAGTTTGATCTGATTTCTCTGCATCCTTGAGCTTGTGTGTGCTCTATAGCATTGGTCCCTTTGCTCTCTCTTCTCTCTGTAGGAGTTATCTTCCCTCAACATTTGCTCTATGAAAAAGCTGACTTGTATCATTCCTCACTTTATTGACTTGCTTATCTTTTATTGCGTGTTACTTAGAGATACCGATTATCTTTGGATTATACTCTCTAATTTTCCCCATCTGTTACTCTTTAACTCCTTAATTGTGTTACTTAATTCAGTAAAACATTGTAGGATAGAGTTTATGTGTAACATGTTGTACAAATTAAAACTAATTGTAATGAGACAAATTGCAGTGACCAGATTGTGTTAAGTACGTGACCTTTAGTGGAGTAGTTCAGTCTGGTTTTAGTCCAGTTGAAAAGAAAAGTCGGATTGAAGGACAGTCACTAAACTTTAAGAGTGCACAAGACCTCGGGAACATTTTATTTTATTGAATTTTGATCAGTGAGTTGGACTGAAATGTTTTAAACCCAGAAATCCTATTTGGTAAAGGAATGTAAACAAGCTACCAACAGGGATGAATGAATTCTCATTTCTCTCAGCTGCACATCCTGTAGCCAGAGCGAAGCTGGTGGGCACAGTGCTGATTTCTTGGCATGGGTGGCAGCTGGCACTTTCTTAAAATCACCGGTTGGACCTTTCCTTAGTTTTATTTTGCAAAGCAGGTGAACAGCATTAACTTCCCAGTATTGTTGTGTCAGGAAGCGATGATGGGATCCAGTCTGTTATTCTGCACTCTCAAACCCCATCTCCAGCCAGAGGAACCAGCGTTTGTCTTACGCTTTAGTAGCAGCTGCTGCAGAGCTGTGTGAGCTCCCTGCCTTATTCCCAGGAAGCAGCTGAATTGTGGATGAGCTGAAAGGCTCCTGAAGGAAGGAATCAGCTTAGTTAGGCTGGATTTTCCTGTCCGTTTAGCTGAACCATTGGTTCTGTGTGCTAATGGTGAACTCTGCGAGTTTGCAGTTTTACTATGGAATCAATGTACAATAACAGAGTGGGGAAGGTACGTTTGGCTGTGAAGAGTTTGCTCTGGGTCACTCGTTCTTTGAGTCTGCGTATTGTATTAAACTCTTTAGACTTTAAAGGCAAGCTGAGTTCTTTATTGGATAACACTGCACGGTGATCTCTCAGCCCATTTGAGTGAGAGAAATAATTAAAGAGTAGTGTTCAGCCACATTAAATACTTCTTAATCGAGGTGCATTTCAGGCAGTTGTGTAAAAATAGCCTTTTTAAATTTTAAAATCTGTGTGTCGAAAAATGCCCAGGAAATAACTGGTAAATCTTCAAAGGGTGGGGCTTTTTGTTTGTGTTTGAGAAGGGAGAAAACCTAGGCATAACGCTATCACTGTTGATTTTTCGGTTTTCATATAATATATGTTATTTTCAGTACCTTTGTAATTTTGCAAGTTGTATTTAAGTAGTTGTTTCAGTGTTTTAGATCTGCTGTTCAAATGAAGATTCATTCTCTGAATGTTTGTAAGGTCTGTGTTCCAATTAAGTGATTTATGTTCTCTTACTGGCAAAATAATAATAAAAAAAAGTTAATGTATTCTATTGCTCTGTTAGAGAGTTGAATTTTCACTTAGGATGCAATAGGCAGCGTTAAAGCAGAAAGCTAAAACCAGCACTACGGCAAGGACTGCAGAGGCACTTAGGAAATGTCAGCACTTCTGGATGGGTTTTTTTTTCCCTTTCCAATCCTTTTATCAGTAAGGCACTTGCAATCCACATTTGAAGATCAGGAAAACAATATTAGACTTGCAGAGGGAGTTCATCTGTGTCCAAAGCATTTTAGTTAAATTAAAATAAAACCTAAGAAATGTATTGTCTTGTGCCAGCTCTTGCTGGGGTTGGGGTTGGGCTGTGCTGTGAGGTCATGGGAGCCACAGCCATGTCAGCTCTGCCTCTGCTTTATCAGGGTGCAGGTGAGCCCATTTTGGTTGTGTCGGGTGCTTTCTCCACACAGGAACCCTTGCAAGGTGCGTGCTGCTGATGCAGTGGCACACTGGAGTTTGTCCTGAGGTCAAGTGATTTCAGCTCTCTAACATTGCCTCTTAGGGTGAGGATTTTTGGAAGTCAATTATTCCCTAAATCTGGAATAATCTCCATTACAGAAATAGGTGGCTTGAAACTTCTGTCTAAGAAATAGGAAATCTATTAGTCATCATTACCTTATTTTTTTTCAGATTTGCTGTTTATTTTTTTGGAAATACTGCAGCATTTTTCTGTCTGCTTTTTAGGGTTTTGTTTTGGCCTCACGTTAATTTATCTGGTTTTCTACAGTAACTATTAATAACTCAACATTCGTTTTACATATCATCACTGTGAGCTTCCCATTATGTCTGTTATGAGCAGTAGGGAATAAAAAGCTGGAACTTTAGGTTAAACTCAATGCACAAGTTTCTTGTTGCAGCCTTCTGCTCCCTCAGAGCAAATTTTGCGAAGTGCACAGGCTGAGCGGGGCTGGGCTTTGCTGGCTTATGAAAGATGCTTAACAAAAGTTTGGCACAAACAAAAGTCATGCAGCAGAGAGAAACACTCTTCCTGACCATCCCAAAACAGGATGAATAGAATCGTGAGAGGGCAGTTCTGGAAAAAGAAACATTGGTGAATTTTCTTCCATGCTGTGTCACTAATGGCGTGCAGGCTGTCAGTTTTTCAGCCCACTAGGGAGATTTATGGAAGCGGGCCATGATCCAGGAGATGGAAAAGGCAGTACTGTTAGCTAGAGGAGAGTGCCTAATAGATAATGAAAATCATACAGTTTACAAGAAGGTTTTCATAGAAAACAAAGGAACTTCGTACAGTCCCCTGGTTTTGCCTGGCTGCAGGTTAAGAGTTGAGAATAAAGACAAAGCAGAGATCAAAAATATAAATTAACCCTTGTAGAACACAACAATGTGAGGAAATATCGCTTAAAAACATAATTTACTTTCACACGCGATTTGAAATGCACAATAAAATGCCAGACAAGTGCAAGTTGAGATGGTGGATTTAGTGTGGTTTTGTTTGACCACACAATTCTACTTTTTCGAGCTCTTTTTGTTCTGCTTTGCATGTGTCTTCCTTTCAGATCTTACTAATTTTTGCCTTGCTAAGCCATTTTGTCACACTTTTACCGTAGCTCTGCTGTGCCTCACTGTCACACCAAAGTGACAGTTTAAGACTTCCTCCTCCTGGGTCTAAAATACCCTTTACTTTCTCCCTTCTCTGTCTGGGTTGCCTGATCATTTGTCTGGGTTGAAGGTCTGTCTTTAAAGAACTAATATTTTGTTGCTGGCAAAATAAAGGGGAGGTGAAGGAAGGGTCAGAGTGTGGATCAGTGTTAAACAAATTGTGAAGGTCACAAAGAATTTTAATCTGACTTGAAAAAGAGACTTCTGTCCAGCAGCACATTCTTGTTTGTGATAGTCTGAATGGACAATTGTATTTACTTTGAGAATTTGGTGTAGACTGCATGACTGGTATAAATTGAATTAGTCTCATGACAAGGACATAGTCCCCTTTTTTCCTTATCTGCCTGATGGAAAGCAGAAGAAAGCTCTGCGTGACACGTCTTGACCCTCAGTGTCAATGTGGGCATTGTGACAGCCTCTGATTCCCGGCCTCTCATTTGATAAAACCAATTTGGTGGAGGCTAGAAAGGAGCTTGCTGCAACACTAAGTGTGCTTACAGAAAATGGTGTCTGGGGGTGAGTACAGAAGGCTGGAATTCGCTCCTAATCGTCATTAGAGAGCCAGAGGTTCTTTCTGAAAATGGGGCAGAGCCTTGGGCTGGTGTGGCACAGGGACACCTCCAGCCATGCACTGTGTCTTTCTCAGCAGGATCACCTTTCCTTGTCCTTCTGTCATCACCGTGCTTTCCCAATCCTCCATTTGCTTCTTTCTTACATTTTTCTTTCCCTCTCCTCTGCCTTCCTTTCTTCTTCTTCTCCCATGACTCTCCTGCCCCACCCTTTGTCCCCTGCACCAGACTGAAATCTCTCCCCCTCTCTGTGCTGACAGGGCACCAGCAGGAAAGCCAGGGTGAGTGCTGCTCTTCCTTAGCAAGGAAAACATCCCAGCTTTCTGGTTTTGTGTCCATTCCCCTCCCATTCCCACCTGTTCCTGCCTCCACTGTGCTGGTAGAGGGTTGTGAACCTGGAAATACTTATAGCTCAGCAAGGGAAAAAGCACCTGAATGCAGGTTGGGTAACAAGAAAATGTAACCTGCACTCACAATGTGGATGTAATGATTTCAATTGAAACATTTTTAAATGTGTTTTAAGTACACTAGAAAGACTTTTTGAATTGCTGTTGGTTGTTTGGGGGGTTTTTTGTTGTTTGTTTTTAAACAAAAAAATTCAGGGTTTTTTTCAGTTAAAAATTCAGTTTTTCCCATTGATACACAATGCAGTGGGATTTTAATGCAGTTGATTAAGAGCTTTTCAATATAAGTTTAAAAAACTCACAAGAGAATGATCATCATGTTTTTCCTGAATATTAATTTTCAATAACAGGCTGTCATCTGAGCAGAGGTAGCCCAGTATTTTTGCAGTCAGTAAACATCAGAAGCATGCTGAGAAAATTACATTTACACTACAGGGCTGCAATTCCAAGGCATAAGATTTGGCTGCAGGTACTCTGACAGTGAATCATGGCGTTGTGCCAGCATCATGACCACATTTGAGTGATGTTTCCTGGAAGTTCTGTCATTTGTACCATGAATTCTGCTGATTTGGGTTGGAGAGTCATTTCAGCTCATTCCACAGACCTCTAGAGGAGAGAAAGAAAATTGGAAACACCGTGTGGTGTAACAAACCCAGAAACATCTACTTTTCCAAGCACGTGGATGTTCCATTAGCTCATGCAGATTTGAGAAATGTGTTCTCTTTGTTAATACAATGTGGGTTTTTTTCTGTTCTCTTTTTCAGAGACCTGAGCGAAAACCAGATAAAAGGAATCCCTAGAAAGGCCTTTCGAGGAATCATTGATGTGAAGAACTTGTAAGTGACAACTTCATTAATATTTGTGGTGAAAGCCATTCTCCTCACGTTAGCTCTGGCTGTTGCTGTGAGTTTGAGCACCTTGTGTTCAGCTCCCTGCAATCCAAAGGGACCTGCAGACCCTGCAGGGTTTTGTCAGGGGCAACTTTGGTTCCCATGTGTATGAACACAGATTGAGTTTGGGGATGAAATTGAAACGTTTCGCTTAGTTTAAGTTTTCTGTCCCATCATGTGGAAAGTAAATATGACAGAATGTGGCACCCAGACACAGAGGTTGAGCATAAATATCAAAAAATGAAAAAAAAAATAATGTGAGCGATTAACTGTGCAGGCTTTGAGAGCTTGTATTTAAAATCAAAATAATTTGTAAAAGCCATTAAAGAGAGAAAATAGGGCTTTGTTTTTGTGCTCCTGAAGCCAGTCTGTCCCAGCCATTTTCTGTAAGGTAGTCTGAAATACGTGTACAGACTTGGAGCTCTGTATTCGCAGAGCTGTTGGAGGCTCTCCTGTGTTATATAACAGAAATCCATTTTTGTGCACACCCGCACTCTAACACACCTTTGGCTTTGTTTGAGTCAACAAAAGGTGAACTGAAAAAGGAAAAAACAGCCAGGGACTTGGCAGGGTCAGGATTTCCTGGGACAACCTGCAGCCACTCTCAAAGCATTTCAGAGCCATCAGTTAGCTGAAAACTGATACCCACTGTGTTAAATATTGGAAGCACAGAATAGTGTGGAGGGGTTTTTTTAAATTTAGTAGAAGAAACAGCTGAAGGAGGTCTGAAAAGAAGTCCTTTTCTACAAACAGTCTTGCAACATACCTGGACTCTGGTTTCATTTCTTGCCCCAGGGAAATGCTCTCAGGTACATGATGTGACTCCTGAGGCATCCTGTGAAGGGCCAGGAGTTGGGTTCAATGATCCTGATGGGTCCCTTCCCTTTTATTATGTTACCATGACTTTTGCTTGCACTGTGTTATTTATAAAAACAATAGATGGTATTTTGATTCAGAAAGTCTAACTTTCCCAGCCATAATTCACTGTTAGTTGTCTGACTTCATTTCAGATAACACAGTTTGCATTCAGAGTTGAGTTCACCTCTGACAAGCTGTCACAATAATCACAGGTGTTTTGATTTATGCACCCATTCTCAGTGCAGAAGGATCCAGGATTTCTCTTTTCCATAAGTTGCTATCAAGGGATGACTGGCTGGAGTGCCGACAGGGACTGGATAAATGTTGGGATTTAAAGCTTTAACAAAAAGTTGTGTCTGTCAGATTGGGCAGGGTCTATTGTTTTGCTGTAAAAGACACAGTATCAGAAGTACTTCCCTGTAGCTGCCATTTCTGTCTTTTGTGAGCACTGAGGTTATCACAGAGTCATAAAATAATTCTGGTTTGGAGTGGTCATCCAGTTCAGCCTCTGGCTCAGCAGGAGCACAAAGCTTGGTGCTCTAACACGGCTGATGTGAAGCACAAGCACTGATTGTTTAGATAAATAGAAGCAGACTTTCCCCTCATATCTGTAGACATTCTTTCTTGGTAAGAAATACATGAATTCTGTACCCAGGGTAGTCCAGGAGAGCAGGTGACTCAGATGTTACACAGACCTGTGACTTGCTGAGAAAAACATGGCACCATCTTGAGCCACCTTGCTGCTGGAGATCCACTAACATTTCTACAGCAATAACTGCAAGGGTGTGATGCAAACTGGACCCAGTTAGTATTTAAAGCTCTTCAGGCTTGAAGCAGTGAGTTTGGATGTGGTGATTCCCATTCTGAGTCTATGTTTGGCAGCCAAGGCGCTCCCTCCTGGCTCCCACAGTGGCCGTGCCCATGGGGTTCAGGTGCCCGAGGAGGAGAATGAGCCTCTGCCCTGGGGTGCCATTGAGCTGTGCCAGCACCGGCCCTGCTCCTCGCCTGGTGACAGTGACACAAGGCGCTGATGGCACAGCAGCAGGGCTGGCTGTTGCTGTGGGTATCACTGGGCAGATTTACTGCGCTGCCTCAGTGTTCTTCCACTTCACAAAGTGTGTTTGTGACCTTTAGGTACAAGAAATAAAGCTACATATTGTCCCATACTCCCCAACCCTTTCCAATTTAGATTTAGAATTTGTGTAGGGAAAGGCTGGCATGGAGTGGCCTCTGTTTTCCTGGCTTGACCTTTAACATGGCCTCAAATTCTTCCAGGTTCTACAGAAAGTGTCCTCATGTCATGGCAAAAATAATAACTCTGGAGATACCATAACAGGGACACAGCAAGTGCTAGACCAGATGAAAGTCTCCAGATTAATGCTGCCTTTAGCAGCAGCTTGGAAAGCTTCCCTCAGGACAAAATGCAGAGTTGATGCAATAGACTAAGCCAGGGCATGAATTCCTTTTGGATTCAAGCTCTGAAATATGCAGCCTGAGGGCTCGGTATGAATTACAGTGGGTGCCATTTGGAACCCTGTGAGAATTATCCTGTCGCAGCATGGCCACAGCAGTAATACACACAGAGGCCCAGGTTGTGTCCAGCTGGAGCAGACTGGTGGAGAAAAATCTGCTTCCTGAATTTAAGGGCAGAGGTGCTGCTGCGTTTGTGAAGTGAAGAGAGTCTTTGGTGATGCCCCCCAAGCAGCAGGGCTGCAGAGCTGGCTTGATACTGAAAAAATAATTTAAAAAATAATTGTTAAAATGGTAGGGGGGGGGAAAAAGTATTACGAAAAGCAGTGTTTCAAGGTATTTTTCACTATGTCTGTCTTTTTAAATGGTAAAAGCTTTCTGTCTTTTATAATTTTCTTAGAACAGTGAGCCCAGGAAAATGGGCTTGGGTTTGGGCTGTGCTGAAGAAGGGTTTTCAGTGTCAGGGAGGGCCAGTGTTTTTGCACAAGACAAAGCCAAAGCAGAGACTGGAGGTTTTCAAACTCCTAAGTGGTGGAAATTTTGTTGTGTGCATTATTTTCATATGAAGTGTTTTCCTGCTGTTTGAGTACAAAAATCAAAGAATCTGCACACAAAGAATAAATGAGTAAGTCTATTTCTAACTGAAATGTAGAAATAATTATACAGCTTTTAGAAAGTTTCATGAGCTCATAATGTCCATTAGCAGTAGTTAATTTACATGGGAATTTGTCAAAAACTGACACTTTGAACATATTGTAAAGTAGATGCATAAATGCTGCTCAGTGGCCCTAAGAGCTAACAAGAGAGGGCAAGAGAGGGCCAGGCTGCAGAGCACACCTGTGTTCAATTTCTGTAACTTATTACTTAGCGAACAGGAAATGTTTCTTGCAGGAATCTAGCCCCAAGTAAGCACATTTATTTCAAGAATGAAAGTATATGGGTTTGGCTCTCGTTGAGCTTTGGGCTAACTCAGCGCTGTCAGCCGTGGCCTTCCATCATACAAACACACAGAGCTTGGATTCCTGCACGTTTGCCCTGCTCATGCCACACCTCGGCATTCAGGTGGGGGTTCCTCTGCTGAGACATTGTGCATTCGCCTGCCCAGCCCACCCTGCTGAGGGCAGCCGGGATCCCAGAACAGGGACCTGCAGAGCTTGCTGTTAGGAAGGAATTCCTCCCTGTGAGGCTGCTGAGGCCCTGGCACAGGTTGTCCAGAGAAGCTGTGGCTGCCCCTGGATCCCTGGAGGTGTTCCAGGCCAGGTTGCATGGGGCTTGGAGCAGCCTGGGGTAGTGGAAGGTGTCCCTGCCATGGAATGAGATGATCCTTAGGGTCCTTTCCAACCATATCCATTCCGTGGCCATATGAACATCTCCCAGGCAAGGAAAGGAAAACAATCCACGGGCAGTGTGGATGCACAGAGCTGCACAGAGCAGAGGGGAGCCCTCCTGAGTGAGCAGCCACCCTGTGTGAGCACCGCTGGGAGCTGGAGCCACATGGAATGGCACAGGCACTGCTTTTGCCATCAGGAGTTGCTGCAGTTTCTTCTTGATTGACTGGAACTCAATTCCACCCATATTCAGCTTCTGCCTTGTATCTCTCTCTCTCTTGTGGGCTTTATCTATAAGATTCTGTAGCATTGGGATTCAGAAAAAAACAAGTTAACAGGTTCATTTGTCATGATAATACAGGCTCATTGCATTTCTGTCTAAATATTTCTCAGCCTCACCTAAGATAATAGCTCCTATCAGTAGACCTTCGAGCTTTCCCTGCGTCCTGGGGCCACTTAGCAAATTGTGGGTAATATCCTCCTTGATAGCCCTAAAGGTTCTTGTGGAAGAAGAAATGAAGCATTTAGATTTATTTTTTAAAAAAAATCAGAAATACATCAGCACCTGTGTAACGTTTAACACTTCTGCAAGTCAGTACACATTTATTTTCCTAGTGGTTAAATTACCTCTGCAGTGTGGAAAATCAGAGCTCTGTAAGTACTGTAAAATATTGTTGTACCTATTAGTTTCAGTTCCTTATTTGTTAAATGGCTTTTCCTGGAAGATTCTGTTACTTTTTCTGCATGAATCTGCTATTAGCATCGATCCATGTGACTTTTACAAAAATTAAACATCTAGAGTGCACATTCAGGTTTTGGAAAAAGCTGAACTTGCTCTTTACATTGAGAGGTATTTTGCATTCACCTACACAAAATATAAAAATGTTCCTATGTAATTTCTTTTAACCATCACAACCATCACTGCAGAGCATATTTGTAATTTCTGCCATTCAGCCATAGGAATAATTAAACATACCTGTCAAGTTAGAATAATGAATAAACCCAAGGAAATAATGGTTGATTTGTGTGTAGCCATTTCGCCAGCAGAAAGCAAGTGATTGTGAGTTATTTGCCATACATAAATATGCAGTAGATCTTAATGAAATGTTACACTACAGAATGTAACTCCTTTAGTCTGGGTTCTCCAGGGAAGCTATTATCCAGAGCCCTCTGAAATTCCTGGCTGTGGTTTCTTGACATTTGTGTACAGTATTCAGTGTTACTCTTGCAGTTTGCAGTAAAATAAAACAAAAGGAGGAAGATAAACAGTTGGCCAGATTTTCCACTCGTTTGGTGTAAAATCTGGAATAAGCCTTCTGAAGCCAGTGGTTGGCCTCAAATAAAAGCAAAGAAATGCCTAGAGGAGAATCGATTATCACATGTTGGGTTATGTATTTGCTTATGTATCTCCCAATGGACTGAACAATATGTGTCTATATTTGATGGTGTGCATGAAAAGCACAGTATATTTTAAATAGGAATACATGAAAATTTAAGGAGAGGATACATTTCTATTATGGAACAGATTTCAGGTTGTTTTGACGAAGAGCTGGTAAAACAGGTCAGAGGCATGGAAAGAGCTATTTGGAATACTCATTGGAGACAAGGCTTTTGCACTCTTTAGGGGGCCAAAAGATCACATTAGTTCAACTGTATAAATTTGTAAGTGATTTTCCTTCTCCATAAATTCACACTGCACTCAATGTATTCCAACAGTGTATTCCTTTGTATCTCCTGTAATTGGTCTTCATTGTGATAGTGACCATAATGAATTCAAGAGAGATCTCTGTGGCCATCACATTTGCTTTCCTAGAAATTTCATTGTCGTGCAGCATTATTATAGCATTAAAATAACAAGTTACCAACTTACCACCTTCTACGGAGAAACACCACCTGCAGCGTCAGTTAATTTTATGAATACATTAGTTTGAGCTTTTGCCATCTGTTCTACCCCTTATAATAAATGCAAAAAGCATATATTTCACAATTAACTCATTAAAAGGATATGATTGATTGAGATGCACACGCATGTTCCCTACACAGCAGTTAAAGTGAGATCTGCGGAACCAACCGAGCACAGAGAGAGACTCTGAGCCCTACCAGAGGATGTTTTGTGAGGCTGAAGTGTTTCTCTCCTGACATCCTGAGCCACACACGCAGGGCCAGCACGTCAAGTGACACAGCAGGGTGACACTGGTGGCTTTGTTTGCCCCTTGAGAGTCGTGGCCCAGCCCTGCAGGGGCTCGCTCGTGGTTCTGCCCAAGGAGCTGCTGCTCTCCTGCCTCAGGTCGCTGGGTGTACAACGTCCCTTGGTCCTGCTCGCTATTCTATTCTGCTCTGAATCACTAACCTCTCAAATCTATCTGCCCCGATCTTTCGAAATAGCTTCTCTTGTCTGTCCTTGAGTAAAAATAAGAGGAAGAAAGGAAGAAAGCCAAAATGCTGTGCAGGCAGGCTGGCTTTGGGCAGGCAGGAAGGTGTAGGGAGGAATTGTGTTTTCGTTTGTCCCAGCTGGAGGTGCCTTCCTGCTCACTCTGTTTCCATCAGGAATGTCATTGCTGTTGCAGCCACAGCCAAGGGAAAGCCTGTTAGGAACATAGAGATGAAAACCTGAAATTTAATTCAGAAACTGCATTCTTTTAATCACAGTTTTTTCTCTGCCTCCAGTGAACTGGCAGAGTTTTTTCCTCTCTGTGCAGCACTGGGGAGGTGATGAGTTCATCGTCTGTGCTCCCTGATGGTCTGTGGGAGCACAGGATCCTGGGCACAGGCTACCCCATATCCCTTCCCTTGCAGAAGAGTCCTGTGCAGGACAGCTGAGGGTGAGCAAGGGCTCTGGAATTAGAAGTTAGTTCTGTGTTTTTCTAGAATATGATGCACCGAGGCAGTGCCTTCTAAATAACTGTGCTTAATAGCTGTGCTCTCTTGCAGTTTATTGGAGTTGTAATGAAATACTATGGGGTTTAAGTGTCATTACAACCCCGAGACTATTGCATGTCTCTTTTAACAGCATAAGGAATAGTCATTCTTCAGAATTACCTTATTGATAGGAAAGTTTCATGGGGTTTTTGCATCGTGCACTGACGTTAACAGATGCCAGTTCAGCAGTGATCTTGCTAGTGAGGGAGCCAGTTTCAGCCCTGATAGTGCATTTTTGTAAATGTTTGGCATTAGTGTTATGTCAGCCCTTCAGGGGACATTTTAGAAGGGCAGAAAGTGATAGGACAGCGGGGAATGGCTTTAAACTGACAGGGGACAGGTTTAGGTTGGATATTAGGAGGATATTATTCCCTGTTCCGGTGGTGAGGCCCTGGCACAGGTGCCCAGAGCAGCTGTGGCTGCCCCTGGATCCCTGGCAGTGTTCAAGGCTGGGTTGGACAGGGCTTGGAGCAACCTGGGATAGTGGAAGGTGTCCCTGCCCATAGCAGGGGGGGGATAAGGTGATCTTTAGTCCCTTCCAACCCAAACTGTTCTATGATTCTGTGATCCTGTGGTTCACATGGTCAGCTCGAGTGTTTGGTCCCAACCTGCAGGATATTCCTGTGTTTTAGGAGAAGAGCTGTTAATGAGAATTTTGCTTCCTTGAATTATTCCTGAACAACCTGGGATAGTCCCGTGTGCATCAGGGAGCAATGGAGCAGACATGTGCTGCCTAAAAACCTGGAAATTCTGCAACATGATAAATACTGGACAGCCCCAAAACCATTTCATGAAGTATTTAAATGTGTGCCATATTTGGTAGTGTGAATCAGACCATACTTGCATTTTTTAAACACATTTTGGTTTATGTAATCCACTTCCTCATGTCCCTACTAATAAATAAAACACCAGGTGGACGAACCAGCACAGAACGATCTTAAATCTGTTGAATGTGCTAAACAATGACTTGTACTTCACGTGAGATTGATTGCACAGATTGAAAATGCACCGCTGATTTATTTTTTTTATTTTTTAAATTAAAACATCTGCATTAAGTAGAGTGGATGTCTGCTCTGCTCTCTTGTCCACTTGCATTTTGGGAAGTGTTTGTTTTCAAGGATGTCTGTAGTTGTGGGTTCAACTGGCCACAAGGGATCTGTCACTGACAACTTATTAAAAGCTGAGCCATCACTCCTGAGGAACAGATTTCCTCACTGTAAAGGTTGCTTTCCCCTGAGTAAAATGTCAGATAAATAAAAGCTGAAATATCTCTTAAGTGTGTTCTTCTTATAAAATAGAAGTACATAAGCCAGCAGTATTTAGTAGTGGACGGTGTATGTTTGGTGGCACTTAATATTTTTTTAATTTTCGTTTTTGTGAGCTAATCAGAGCTCACTACATCCATAATAAGGTTATACATAATTTTGATTTACCTAATTTCTGCATTCTGGATATCAACTGCAGTATATATTGGTTTTAGTACCAATTTTTGGGCAAACCACAGATTTTTTTATATTTCTTGTAGAAGTAAGACAAACATGACCACAAATTATTTTTTCCTTTTCTGGCAATGCATTTCAAGCTTTATGGAAAGCCTGCGCTTTAATTGTTCATACGGTAAAATCCTAATGCTGGTAACAAGAAAGATGAAGTATCCCACACAGGCCTAACTCATCCTTTCCATCTACTTCAGATTCTGTTCTGATCTTCCCTGTGCTTTGTGTCTTGCATAATTTATTGCCTTCTGCAGCCTGAGAGGGGCTCCTTCTGCAGGCACCAGCAATGAGCTCTGTTCGCTGGACGTCAGTGGGGTGGGAAGAGGGACATGGATTTGATGTGTCCCATCAGGAACACGGCTCAGCTGACATAGGGATGAGAATCCTTCTCGCAAGAGGCTGAGAAAGTTCAGTCTTTGTGCATCAGAACCTCAGGCTTGATGGTCACTTCTCCAGTTTCTCTTTGATTAGGTAAAATGCGGGAGTTTGGAGGTTTAAGTTGTGTACAATTCACTTGCCTAAATGGGACATTGGTGGAATTTTTTAAACAAGATCACAAGCTCCGAGTCCAGAGTTTGGTAAAAGAAAACCTCATCTCTAATCCTGAATGGGACCCATTATCTGGGGTTTGAAATCTGCTACAAAAAGTCAGGGTGACTCTTGCTATTTTCAGAGATTACTTATCTGCTTACTTATTTCGCTGAGCTCTGCTCGGTGCTTTCTGGGCTCGTTATTCTTTTATCCTAATGAAGCACAGATACATTTCGATGCAGCACCCATGCTGCAGCACTGCTTTTGTATGGAGAGTAATGAATAGCAGATTTGGCTCTTTTCTGTTTTAATAGACTTACAAGAGTCTCTCTGACAGAAACAAACTCCAGAAAATACCTTGATTTAAAAACAGGCTTTGTGGTATTCTTACTGTCCTTTTGATATAAAACTTGATTAAAATGGGATGTGACATCAGTTGAAAAAGTATGAAAATCAAATTTTCTTTATTACGTACGTGTTTAGGCTAAGCTATGCCTACAGTTTATCTTTCTATAATTTATGCTATCTTTGTGCCATACCTTAATTTTGAATACATTTGTTGAAGATTTCCTGTAGCATTCATCTATGATTGTCAAAGGGAAGTTTTATTCTAAAAAAAGAGATAGTACTGGTTTTAATTATGACTCTAAATAGCTTCATAACCAGGGTGAACTCTGAATTTACATCATTTTTATGATAGCCACACCATTCCAGGTTTATTGATTTTGTCATTTGCTTCATTACATTTAATACAAACCTTTTGTATGAAATTATTCCAGTGCTGTGCTGGCCACGGAGGGGTCAGCGTGTGCAGTCTCTAGCCAAAACAGCATAGCAATATCATTTTAGTGCAGACTCCGTGGGTAGAGGGGGGCTGTAAATACTGTCCACCAGCAGAACAAAGTTTGCCTTTTCCTCTTGACCTTCCCAGCTGGACAAAGTTAAAACCACAGCGTGAGTTGTCCTTTTTTTACTCTTCTTTTGTCTCCCCCTGTGTTTCGCTTCAGCTCTTTGGTCAGCAAATGTCTGTTAGTAGAGAAAAACTGGATGATCTTTAAGGTCCCTTACAACCCAAGCCATTCTGTGATTCTGTAAATAAAACTTCTTGAGTTCTTAATTATTACTGCTTCACTTTTTCTGGATAACATAATTATTACTCTTTATCTAACTTCGTTTAAAAAAGTGATGAAAACACTATGCAAAACAGGCAAGTAAATGGATCCTTGTTTTCCCAGAAGGCAATGGCTTAGGTTCAGAAATTAATTTCAGTAATTGATTGGGGGACTAGATTTCCTGCACCACTCTTCCTCAACCACGAAATGAGATGGATGTCCCCCTGCTTTTGCCCCCATCTCTTAACTCAGCTGCAGCTTTTTTCTTGACCCAAGCCCTCAGCTCAGCTGCAGCTTTCTGTGTGAGAGCAGAGCTGCCTGTTTTAAAACAAGCCTCTGTAGTTTCTTGCCACATTTAGAGCCCAGAAGGGAATGATTAAATTTCTCATTCAGTGATTCAGTCTGCTCCATGACTTTGCTATCCTGCAGTTGGGTGGCTCCGTGAGATAAAGTGTAGAAAAACAAAGCCACCTGCAATTCAATTCAATACAAAATTGATATGCCTTGAAAAGAAAAATATTAAACTGTAGTGGTATAACTGTATTTTACAGTTTTTTCATCACAAATTGTTTTTATATGAACATATGCTCACTGTGTTTGTACAGCGAGGGATATTATACAGTCCTTTTAAACAGCTCAATTGCAGCATCACTTGAAAATTTCCTCAAAAGAACTCAGATCATGTAAATCCTACATGGATATTAAGAAGATCCTATGGAGGATCTTTGTGTTATTAAAAAAACAACAAACCCACAACGTTTTTGCTTGGATCTGCAGTGTTTTCTTCCTATATAAAATAAGGATCTACAAAGCACAGAGGGAATTCCCAGGCACTCAGGTATCTGTTATGAGATTAATAGAAATAAAGTTGATTATCTAGGTGCAAATCTGAGAATGGTTTTAGTGTAATAGCTTTGAGGTAGGCAAGAGTAAAACCCCTTTTGTTTAAGAGCAGATGACACAGGCTGAGTGGAGACAGCAGCAGAGGGAAGGCTGCGAGATGAGGGTCTCATTTGTACAACTGATTTCTGCTACTGAGTATCATTTCCCTCCACTTTCTTTTTTCCTACCAAAGGCCTGTGGGATCTAATTTTGCTTTTGTTTACCCTTTGGTAGTCCCATAAATGTCAAAGAAACAAATGAGAGAATTCTATCTTCATGTGGAAGTAACCTCTGCTCCAGTCTTTTGTGGGTTTTTTTAAAGCTCTTTTTGGAGTTATTTTTCCAATTCATTGAGCAGCACAGTAGCACTGTGGTAATGTGCATACACAGCTTGTCTGAGGTGCATTTCCACACTTAGGATTCCTCTTCCTTTCTCTTGTTTGACTAGGGAAAGTGAGGATTTCGGAAATGTTTATTTGAAGGAACACAAGAGTTTCATGAATGAATGATCAAGATTATTTCCTTATATAAATTATGCATCAATATCCTGTCAATCACAAGTTGCTTTCAAGTCAGTCTTGATATGTTGATGCTGGATAATAGACTGATGCTTTCCAATAAAAAAACCCCAAACAAAACCAAACCCAAAAAGCCTCCACCCCAAAAGCAAACCTCCAGACCTTAGAATTTAACTCATTTAAAGAGATAAGAAAATGGACTGTATAAAAATGTGTCATGGTGACTTCTTAAGACAAGAAGTCTCAAGGCAAATGATTTGCATGAAGATGTCCATAAGCAGTTCTTGCTGCATTTCCAGGAGGCCAACAGAAAGCATCCAGCCTGCTGCTCAAGGCAGAAAAATAGCGCTCTTTCATACTCTTTAAAAATGGCCTGTTGTGGCAAGGGAAGGGAAATGGAGCTTTCTGCTGTGAAAATTAGCTTTAGAAATGAGATTGACTTTTTTCCTCTTTTTTTTTCTCCTTCCTTCTATTTTTTTTTTTTTTTGTGACCCCTCAGTAGCCCTGTGTGTGAGCTTCACCCTTGAACCTGCTTTATTTTGTATTTAATTTATATGCTTAAACTCGGGTCATATGCAGCAACAGCTATTGATCAGGTCCTGTTTTAAACTCAGTCTTACAGGGAATATGACTGCTGCAAAGAGGTCAAGTGGTTTGCCTGAAATCACTCACTGAGTGAGGGGGGCTCACAATTATCTGAACCATTTGAGTGGGGGTTTGTTGTTGGGGGTGGGTTTTTCGTTTGGTTTGTAGCTCTGGAGCCTTTTCAGAGATGTGGTGCTGTCCCTTGCTGAGGAGCAGCTGCAGACAGAATGAAGGGTTAATGTTCAGGCAGGGAGGGGAGCAGGAGCCCTTCTCAATAAGTTGGGCAATGAGCAGCGCTCTCAGGAGAGTGACTGAGAAGGATGGGAGGAATCTCCTGTGAAGCCAATTGTTCAGGTATCCTCTTTACCTACTTATAAAAAAATTGTTGCTTTGATTGCAAAGAAAGAAGAAATTGGGGCAGGGCTTTTTTCTGGCCGTTTTATTTCAACGCTGTCAGATCTCAGTATGATGAGGTATTTGAGGTTTTGTCTAAAGGGTCAGGTAAGGTAACTGGTGTGCTCTTTTGATCCAAACCTGCTGCCTAATCCTACTGGGAGTACAAGTTTTCTTGCACATGGCTTCCCTTTTGTCATGACAATCCTGGCAGAGGAAGCAGCTGTCTCTGAATGTTTTGATGGACTAATGTCAGGAAAAAAAAAGTAATAAAAATACACTACCTAGCAAGGAAATTTTGAAGTCATCTGGATAAGTTAATTTTTAAGATTTTTTGATAGTGGCTTCACGTTTGTGAGGCTTGTAGAATCATTATGTAGTGGCTAGTGAGTAAATGTGAATGAACATTTCAGACATGTAAGCATTATATGTAAAAGAAATCACTATGTCTAGGATGACCTGAAGGTTGTTTTAATGATTACAAAAGGAAATATTTCTCTTTAAAAGAAAATTAAAAGTACAATTTGCATAGAAAGATATTAAAGTCTGTAACTTCTAGGAAATTCTGTATATAAACCTGCCCCTACAATATTTTCTGTTGATGTCAGAAGCAAGATGCAAAAAGTATTTAATAATACTAACCATATGTCTAATAGTAAGCCATCTTCTATCCATATCTTAGTTTTTAAATTGGGCATACAGTTATCTCATGGTGCTGTTTTTACCAGTTTTTGATGAAATAATTCTTTCACATTCATGTTCATTACAAGTCCTGCCTTTATAGATAAGTGCAGAGTTTTAAGTTACTCCTGCAAGGTAGAATAAATCCCTTTGGAGGTGACCTATCATCCTGCTTTTGCGATGCATGTTGTCTTGCAGATTATGGTTGTCCCTTGGCACTTGGATTTCTGAACTGTGACGTTTCAGATCCAGGGCTGAGTTATTCCTTGTCCAGCAGTTAATCTCTCCAGGAGACTGGCAATCCACAAGGAAAGCTGAAAGACCTCGGCACCTCTTAGCTTGCTTGTCAGTTCTCCCCAGGAATTCAGCTTATGTGAGGATATCAGCAACCAGTAGGGTTTTTGATGACTTTCTTCCTTTCAAGCACTGCAGTCCACTAAAACACCAGTGTTGTTATGTATATTTTATGTATATTTTACCTTTATAAAGGTTTTTTGGGGCAATAGTAACATCATCAGTAATTATCTATTGCACTGTGTTCAGCACTTTTGATATGAACTCTGCCTTCATGTTTCACATTAGTATTATACCTGTCCCGAGGCTAGAGAAGAGTATTTTAATTTGGAAATTATGTACGTTAGTGGAACTGGAAGAGATGAGTTCAGTTCCTGAAATTTTGTAAAACCTCGCAACGCTGCTGACAGCTCTGGGGAGGAGGAATAAGTATATTGAAGGGTGAGGGACTCTAATGCTACAGCCGTCCCATAAATGCCAAACATAGATGGATGCTGTTTGTTTTTATGAATTAAACAGACCTATGGTTTCATGTAGGTGGAAAGAAACTCCCTGGTGAATGTGCACAAGAGTTGTGACATATGCTCCGTGCCATGCTTCTGAAGGATATGTGGCAGTGCCACATTGATTTGGTAAAACATTGTTTGGAAAGTTGAAGATCTGCTAACAAAAACGGAATGTAGTCATCCAAACATATTGAGTGCTTATGGTTCATATGGGCGTTCAAATAGAACATTTGTTCCAAAATGCTTGTAAACATAAATCTGCAGGATGGATTGCTGTCCTTAGCCTGGGTGACAAACATTTCACAGATGACGTGAATTTGGCTGCCTTGAGAACAGTAAAGCAAAATGGCTTTTTTTGTCAACTGTGATCCAGTTTGCTGTTAATTCCAGAGTACTTTTCAAAGTATTTAAAAATAGATGTAATTACTAAGTACCCAGACAACCAATAACAACACTGGGTTTGGTTCCCATTTAATTCATCAGGTAATTTATTTGTTTTAGCTCCTACAATCTTTTTTTAGGGTTCTCTTTTGTTTTACTTTTCTTAAAGGTTTCCTCTAGAAACTGGTTATTCTTTCCAAACACTCTTGTTCTGGTTAGGTGTTTGAGGCTTTAATTTGTCCATGCAGATGTTTCTCTGACAGCATAGGTGAGTTTGGGATGTGTTCCAGACCTTTAAAGGAGTGTGGTGGCAGAGGGGAACACAAGTCACAGAGGCACAGCTGGTGTGACATCTTCAGAAATGTGTCATAGGATGATTAATTTGGATACAGACAACTACTCAGGAAAGAAGAACAGGTCTTCAAGTTCATGTCCAACTGCCCAACAACCACTCCATGTCTATGAGTGGGCCTCAGGAATGGGGAGGATGAGGAATCAGCTGCAGGCTGGCCTGCTCAGGACTCTAGCATGAGAGACCTCATTGTATGTGACAGAATAGCAGATTTTGGTTCTTACTTGAATGCTTTGCCACTCTTCTTAGTCTAATGGGAGTGTTATTTGCTTATTCATATATAAATACATGTACACGTAACTACCTAAATTAGTTGTATAAGCACACAGAGTGCCCAGACAAGTGAAGAGTACTCTTTTTATAAACTTAGTACAACTATAAATAAGCATATAAAAGCACACAGCAAGATTTCACCCTTTCTTTACAGTTTTTGTAACATAAGCAGGTAATGCAGTAACGCAAAGCACATATTATGTTAACTTATTTGTTTGAAATCATGCAGGAGAACAAGTAAATTTGGGGCAATGAGGTATAGAGTCAGACTTTAAGAAGTAATTCCAGTGGGACTCTGGATGGGGAAGTTGAATTCATTGCCTTTAGCAGTGAGAATGAGGTTTGATGTAAATGCCTTCAAGGCTCCTGAGATTCAGTCTGAATTCCAACGTCTCTCTCTCCCTTAGCACCGACTCATCTAAACTCACCCATACTCTTATCTAGTATTGATTACAAGTCAGCCACAGCTCTGACTTGCAAAACGGGATGTGATGCTAAGAAATGACAAATATAAAGACTTAAAATCAGAGGATCAGGGCTTTGCATATGCATTGAAGCAACCACTGGAAAACAAATTTCAAAGGTTTCTACAGTGTCGGGCTGTAGTTACATGAGGTACTTGGGTCTGCTGCTCTTCCTCTGCTGCCCTGAGAAATTATGGACCAGCAGAGCAGGGAAATGGTGAGGAGTCAGAATTTGGAGCTGCATGTCATTTAAGAGCATTTTTGTGTTAAAAACAAGACCTCTGACTTTGGTAATACCCAGGCAGGTCATCAGCGAACAACACAGAACTGTAAGTTAGCCAAGCGGCTCTTTGTCTTAAACTAATTGAAAACGCTTATTTTTTTGTTGGTTATTTTGTCAGTGGCCAATTCTACAACAGAAATTACTAGAAGGGAATAAATTCCGTGTCTCAAAAGCAAGCTGCTGTTCCTGATCAGTGTAGAACAAAAGGAGTGAAACAAAGCCAAACACCTGGAACCACAGCTTCCACCCCTGTTTTCATCATCTGGAGCACCACTTTTTCATCCTAAAATAGATGTTTCAACATAACAGCTGTGTTAAACATGAACCCCTGGTTTGGAGCCCCTAAGAACAGCTTCTGAGCCTCTGTTAAGCATGGTCAGTGCTGGAAACCCCTATCAGAGCAATTTAAATCTAATGCAGTGTCTTGGAATAGGAAATTTGTTAACTGTGCTCCACTGGCCGAGGAGGAACTGAGTAGAACCATGTTTAAAAAATTCCCCAGTACAAAATGGGACACAGAGATATTCAGAACTGTGATTCCTTCTCCAGCTTGAACTGGCCATTTTTGTTTTCTTAAAACAGTCTGATAAACCAGGCTTTGATTGAAAACTTATTGGTGTGTTATACTGAGAAACCACTGTTTACAAGTGCAAGCTGTTAACTGGATATTATCCAGAAGTTTTTTAAATTAATTTTCTATTTTTTTTTTTAAGTAACCAAAACAAAAAAATCAACGGTTTTACCCAAATTTACCAGCCATGCAGCAAGGCAGACACACTACCATAACTTTACTCACAACATTTAGTGGTTTGGTACTGTTTCCTCCTAATTTTTGTCTTAAGAGCTAGAAAAACATATCACAAGTCATTGTATGACTGCGGGTGATAGCATTAATCTAATGGGATATGGGGTTTCGGAGGGGACAGATGTCTGGAGATCAAATGTTCAGATTTCTTTTTGCTCTGTCATGCCCCTAACCATGTAAAACAGGCGCTTTTGGGCCTGGCCTTGGGGCATGTTCACCTTCCCTGCTCTGCACTCGCCCTCGGCCACAGCCTCTGTGCCCCACGACATTTTCATATTTGCTGGTCAACTTGAAGCTTCTCAAAGGCAGGAGAGCCTTCATTTTCCTCTCAAACCTGAGTTTTTTAACTTACTAAACATGAAAATGTTAGCAATGACTACCACCGGAATTAACGCGCTTTTTGCTCAGCGTCCCTGTTCAATAATCTCGCGGTGAGCTCTGCATTCCTGCACCTCCAGCGAGGGCTGGGCTCAGGGACAGTGCCAGGGACAGCTGCACTGGTGTCCCCGGGACAGCAGCAATGCCACCCATGGCCACAGCATCTCCTGTGCAGCGCTGTGGCCGAGAACCAGCAGAGCACTGACCCTGCCTTGCTGTGTCACACTAGAGTTCCTGGCAGCCCTGTGTCCTGCTGTTCTAGAAATGCCGATGCCTCCAAACAAATTTTGTCTGTCTTTGACTACTGACAGCTGATATACTTTTTAATAGAAAGGGATGGAGCATTCTGTGTCTTTCTTTTCGAAGTTTTGGTTCTGCTGTGAATTTGTTACAACACAGAACATACGCATGGAATGATTTTCAGGAGAAAACCCAAATCCCAGCTGATGCTGCTGCATTGATCGGTGGGAACAGCTCGCCTGTGGGGCCTTGTTTGTTTTGCCTTGGAAATGAGCGTGACTTAGGTGCAGTTAGCTCCACACAAGTGACACCAGGATGGTACGTGAGCCTGTGTGAACACTGGCCTTGCTCACAGGGCACCTCTTCTGGTGAGGGTCAGTGGTGCCGTCCCGGGGTCGGGATGTGGCACAGGCGGCCGGACCCTGCGGACTGTGCCTGTGCCTCCCTTCCCTGGCAGAACCACCGGAGAGGAGGGAGCGGCTCAGGGTGGGATGGAAGATGTGCAGATGCGCAGAGGTCAGGGTGGAATGCACCCACATCCTGCAGCAGGCGGGTGCATGGAACCACCTGCGCCTCCTCCGCCCCATGATCTTTGTGCAGTACAGATTTCTATGCCTTACTTAGATTAAATAACTATATGTCTTCTCTATGTAGGTACATCGCTTTCAGATTTCCCAGCTTCATAATACTGTCCCTAATTAAATTATTTCCTATTAATATTCCTAGTCTGATTCCCTAGTATGATTTCCTATTAATAAGGGCACTGGTTAGTAACATTCTGAACTAGAACTTTCCTTTCCGGCTGGTGTTTGACACTTGTCAACTGAACGTAACAATAAATAAAAATTTAAATAAGTGCAAACCTTCCGAAACTGTAAAAAACACCACAGTAAGTAACTTTCATTTTCTCGAACACCCATTTTATCTTCCTCATTTCTTCCCCTTTTCCCCTTTGGGGCTATGGCAGAGGAGAACAACAGATGGTTATCAGTCAAGAGTAACTAGGGAAACGGCAAAACCTGCCCCAATTGCTATGGAGACAGCCATTTCTGTGCTTGGTATGCACTATTTGTTACATCAGCAACCAGAGAGAGTTAAAAAAAGAAAAAAAATTGTTCTAAAGCACCTGATATTGAAAGGAAATCTTGGTGTGTTTGTCCTTGTGGCAGGAGTGGTCTCCATGCTCATTTGCCACTCAAGTTTTGCTTTAAGCTGATATTTTGGTTATTTTGTCACAGCAGCATTTTGATTTGTGAATTAACGTAATGCAAATACTCGGAGTAAACACTAAATACTTTTGAATAGTCTGCAGAATAATTATTCATAAGCAACTCTCCCCCTTCAAATCAGATATTCCTCCCTCCTTGAATTTAACAACCTGGCTGCACAGGTCGGGTATGAAAACTGAAGACAGAATATGACTCTGCCCAATTATTTCAGGCAGATGAGCTGTTTCTGCACAGAATCTCAACCACAGCTTTAAGCAAAACCACATCCTTGGGAAACAAAAAAGAAAAAAGGAATTTTGGAACACTAGTAAAAATCTCAGTGTGAGATTGCAGCTTGATCACAGCAGCTGTATCAATCTTTAAAATTTTCTAATACAAGCAAGCTCTTATGGAGTGATTTTAATGAAGCATCAATAAGGAGTAAAAATTAAATGTTGAAAAATACATGAAAAGCTACTTTGAAAAAATTCCACACTATTTCAATTTAATTGAATTTAATATTACTTCAAAGCACCATTTCCCCCCATTTATTGGGGCTGACTTATCAATTAGTACAAGAATAGGACTTTAGTTTAGTATGTGATAAATTTTAAATAGATGTGTTGGTGTCACTTTCCTTAGAAATTTTGATATTCTTAAAGTTATGTTAGGGCAATAAATGTTGTAGAATGTCTCTCTAATTCTTACAGGTTATGGAAAAACTTAAGTACTAGAGTGCAAACTTTACAGGAAAGGGATGACATAGAACCAGCAAGTCTGTGTTAGAAATGAAATTTAAAAGGAAATGGAAGGGAAAAATGTTGTCCAAAGAGAGGTTCTTTTGGAGATATAATTAACAAAATTAATTCTTTTCTAAAAACGATTCTGTAATAATTTACACTGAGCTTACCTTCCTGTGAAATCACAATTGAAAATTTCTTTAAATATTTTGGTGATACAGTACCTTTAGTATGGATACTTCTGGTTAAAAATGCAAGTCTCTCATTAATGAGGAAACTGCTCTTGCCTAATTTTGTATCTACAAGTGTAGATATAATCTGTAACAGTAGTACAGTAATTTTATATCAGTAACAGTAGAATCTTAGATATGCAACTATCATAACACTGCTTTTTTATGCTAAATGTGAAATATGAGAAACAAAGAAATCTGAGAAGTATATATTACAGTACTTTTTAATACAGGCTTTTATTTAAATATTTAACTAGATTTTAGGCAAAATACAGAAAGAGGTTATAGTAATTTAGCTACTGTCATGGTAGAATTAAAAAACAGATTAACACTTGAGCTCTGCAATGGCCTTGGTAGTGTTTGAAAATGGAAAAAAAAAATCCCCCATTGAATAAAGTACAAAACACTGGTTATAAAGTCCATTATTGTTAAATGTTGTTGCTTGAAGGGCCTCTTCTTCATGAATTGTAATTGCAGAAAAAACGCTGAAAGCTCTTATATAGTTGGTGTGCTGTGAAGAAACCTTGCTAGTAATACACATAAATTAAACAGTAACTGATTTTTAATATTAATAAAAAAATTTGATTATTTCAGTTTTGGTAAATTTCACCCTGCATGAGCACAATTATTTAGTATTTTAGAATAGTTTTGCATTTTAAAAAAATCTTAAAGTTAGTAGCATGGTAAAAATTATATCAGCTTTGTTGCTGGGGATTTTTGTCTCTCAAATGCATTTGAAAATTCAATATTCCTTATTGTTGTGAGCAAAACCTTCAAGGGTCAGTATTTAAAGGATTATTTCAAATGACAAAAGAATATCAACATTCTAAAACCCTATTCCTTCTAAATAGTATTTGAAATTTAACTCTTATTTATGACAGATAATATACAGGTCTAAATGGGTAAGCCAGAGTTACACTTTTTCAGGGAAATGATGTTTTAAACATGTAAAGTGGCATTTTAGCCAAGCCATGGACTCTCCTGTGATATAAATATGTTAGGATGCAGCATTATTTCTCATTTCTTAGAAAGGTGATTTGTGTCTACTTTTTTTTTTCTTTGAAATGTTAATTTTCAAGTCTAACTTTTATCAATTAGTTGCATATGACGTAGTCACAGAATTTTCCAGCTTTTTAATAAAAACTGAGAGTCATTTTTGGGTCCATGTTAGAGCCAGGTTACAATAATACATATGGCTTTATGTATTATAGCCATGAAAGATGTGCTTTCCTCCAAAGAGTTTTAGAAATTCTTGGTTTGTTCATAAACATTTGTCTGTGTAACACTCCACCTAAATCCCATTTGCCCATTCAGTGTTTTCCTTGCTCGAGTGCTTTGCTCTGTTCTCGGAGGTTTTCTGGTCCTGCTGTGGTTATCTCTCAGCATTGTGGGGTTGCTAATTGCCTGTCCCGGGGCTGTGGGGTCCCTGGAGCCTCCCGGGTGGGGTCAGGGTGGAGAATGCAATCCCAGGGAGCTGCTGGGTGTCCCGGGTCAGGATCTGAGCTCAAGGTGCTGGAACCAGGACCTGTTCTGACAGCATCAGCCAGCCCAGCTCCAGCGCTTGGGTCAGCCCAGCTCCAGTGCCTTGTGTCTGAGGCTTGAGAGATCCAGCATTTAACCCAAACACTTTGGCCCAAATAAAAGGTAAAAACGATAACTATGTAACTTAGCAAAATTTGAAAAGCTCACGCAGCTCAGTTCCTGTGGTTTCATTCATCCTTCAGCAGCTCAATATTTCTGTGTGAGAACATTTTTTTCCTTTGGAGGCAGTCAAATCACTTGGTTTAGAGAAAGTCTGAGCTTAGTGCTGTATTCCTTCAAAAGGCAGAGGAAATGGAGGCATGGGAAGTGATTTTATCCATGTATTTTTAAAATTGAATCTTAAATCTGAGTTGGTGTTGTCTGACCTTTTCCCACCAGTGCATTGCACCGCTGTGTGCATAAGAACCCATTTGTAACCTTGAGGAAAAGATTTTCTAGAAAGGGTATGAGTGCTGACAAATGGAGGTGGCATTTAAATATGAATCAAGGCTTCTGCTGCCCAAGACCATTTTTTTATATTTACCTGTAAGCCTGGAGCAGCTGATGGGTCTCAGGTAGCTGACCTGTGCTCCATGTGCCCGAGTGCTCTGTTCAGAATGCAGCGATGGAGAAACATGTCCCTCACATGTTCCTCAGGGAAATGTAGGTTCTGAAATGTTGGGATTTTTCCCTTTTTTCTTCTTTTTATTTAAATTGAAATTTTACCTTCCCTGCATATGGTTAATTTTATTCAAGTAAGATATTCTTCTCAACAAGTGTTAGGTGTGTCTGTTCAGCTCCTTGAGGAGCTGCATGCACAGCTTACCCACACTGAGCTGGCTGCTAGTCCACATCACAGGGCATTTGTTTTGTCTTCCCAGGTATAAAAGTATGTGCTGAACACCTTGGCTTTCTGTCAGACTTTACCTAAGGTTTTCCTAAAACTTTAAACTTAACGCTTTGTCCTGGAAAGAAGATGTTGTTTAGATTTAAAACTCTCAAATTTCTAACCTTTACTGAAGCACTCACCAGGGTGCTGTACAGATGCAGAGAAACAGGATTTCCATCTTTACACACAGAGAGGTAAATGGGGAGGTGGTGGGTCTTAAATTAATTAGGCCATGCCTAATTTTAAGACAACTAACAGTTCTCTTCCTTCTGAGAAGAGATTCTCATGTTTCAATGCAGATGTGGATGTGTTGGTGTGACAGGTATCAGGAGACACGAGCTCTGTGACAAAGGAGCATTAAACGTGGATCTCTCCCATGAGGAATTGGTTCATGGGCCACAGAATCAGGGTGTCTCACTAATGGATATTTTCCCTGTTTACTGATAGTCCTGCTAAGTGTGTGTCTGCAGAGCACTGAGAGGTTTCCCTTGCTGTGATCCTGTGCATCGATCACACACACTAAACCTGGGTGTTAGCGCTGGCATGAGTGGACCTCTGGAAATATGATTAAGATGGTCATTATGCTTTTTCAACAAAAAATCAATCTATGAGAGTAGCTTTTTTTAAAAAAAAAACAATACCCACCTAGGAATCCCTTTAATCAGAAGATTCTGTGAGTAGCACACTGGGTTTATTTGCTTATTTTAGTGTATTTGGCAGAAAAATCAATATCATAGTATAACTCCAATAAAAATTGTGCAATATATAATACTTGCTGTAGAAGGAGAGAGAGGTGATTCTCAAGTTGAGGCTCCTCTCCTCATCGTGTTAGTGTCTGCTGACTTTATGCTTAATAAAGCTAGTTATAAAGGACTTAATCATGCAAACAGCATTGTATTTAACTCATTTGAAGTTTATTCCTCTTCAAAGTGCACCATCCTTTCTGTTTGAGCAACAAATTTTTGTCAGTTAAATAGGAATATCAGACCAAGGCACTCAGCAGTCAGAAATAGAGAGGTTTTAGGATCTTTGGTGGGTGATCAGAGAAACAGAGAGAACATAAATATGTGTGTACCTTTTCCCAGATACGTATACATACTGTGCATTAACTCCTACGCACAGAACAATCCCTTTTGGAGGATTGTACATCCCAGTGTCTGTCAGTATTGGAGACATCGCAGAAGTTTTGCCAATTTCACAAAGTTCTCCAAAGCTAGCGAATGCTGCAAGAAACCTTAGTTTGGGCTTTATGCTTCCTAAGGTTTTTAGTAGACCTTACAGTGTAAATGGGTTTTCCTGTACTTTAACTCATAAAAGATACGATGTTCATTGATAGCAGACTACATCACAAAGGGCAGGTTTCCCCTAGTTTTCAAATATATACATATATTCAAGATGCTCGATGTTAGCAGATCAAACTCAGTCTTTAAAGGGGTTCATAAAAGTTGTATTCACGGTGTCTGTGCTTCATTGTTGTATAATAAGAAAATTGCTACAAATGTCTATTTAGACAAAAAATTAGATACAGCAAATAATTGGAAAGTAGTTGGTGACAGTATATAACCGTATTATACATGGATGTAATATATTTACTGTAGTTGCATACACTTTTTTTTAAACAAAAACCAGAAACTACAATGTAATCTTTGTATCTTTATTCAACATAGTTTACACACACAGTATGAAAGATCTCTGCCTCACCAAATCCAAAGTTTATGCTGTGCAAGGGCAGTAGCATATAGAATCAGGCGCTTGCATCTATTTTTTCATGAAATGCAGATATTTTACTTGCATGTGACTAGATACGTAATTTTATTTCTTTAAGTGTAAAATTTAAGGATCAGATGTCAGAAAATGCAATCACTGAATTTTAAATTACAACTTTAATTCTTTTAAGCAAAAGAGACAGATGTAGCTGTCCTGGTGCATCCACATATATTGCAAAATACATTTAAATCATGCACATACAGGGAGACAAATGAGAGAACTCCACCATCCAAATATTAAATTACACATTTTGAAGCAAAACAGTGTTTTAAGTGTACATGTGTATAATGCTTTTTGTCACTGGATTGCTCTCCCTGATGCAGTTAGACAGAATCTGTATTTAGTCAGAAATCTTTCAATAGAAAGGGCTACCAGATGGGACCAGTAACAATGCAGAGAGGCATCGAACCACCACAGACATTTGGTGCTTAGAATAATAAAAAGACTATAAAATTAGATTAGTTGAGTCTAATTTGGAATTGGTATATTCCCTATGCACTCTCACAGCTCTTGGGTAGATAAAGCCTGGAGATTTAGTACTGTCAGGACAGAGGACTCCAACTTCCAGTAAAAGAAAAAACGGCATTCTGGGAGGTCACGGAGGGCAGCCCAGTGACCTCCAATGATTTACAGGCCTTTAGCTTAATGAAATTGTTTCAGTGACATGACGGTAAAAGCTCATAATGGATTGGATGCCCTAATGTAATGAAATTACTCCCTTCTGCCTTAAAAAAAAAAAAAAAAAAAAAAAAAAAAAAAAAAACAAGG
>VZRL01003878.1:1710403-1922476 GCA_013397895.1 Origma solitaria | reverse complement strand
AAAAGACAGGAGGGGGAAAAAAAAAAAAGGCGCAATTAATATTTACTGAGACCTGCCAGGCTTCAGTGTGCGGGAGCGTGCAGCGCTGTCAGGCAGCCGCCAGCAGCCCCGAGCAGCGTGGCAGCTGAGCAGGCGCTGCGCGGGGGTGGAGGGACACCTCGCTGCCGGGGAAGCCCCAGCCTGGCGCTCCGAGCCAGCCTTCATCCTCTCCCTTCCTTTCTGCAGGCAACTGGACAACAACCAGATCAGCTGCATTGAAGATGGAGCCTTCCGAGCCCTGCGCGACCTGGAGATCCTGTGAGTGCACTCGGCGGGGCGGCGGGGGGTGGCTGTGCCCGTGCTGCAGTGCTGGCGGGGCTGGGGGCTCGCAGCCCCGCTGCCCACCCGGCAGGTGTGCTCTGGCCCTTCCCCGGGCTGCCCTGGGGCTCACTGACCCACAGCAGCCGAGCTCCGCGCGTGGGGAGCGCCGAGAGCGCAGTGCTGCGCGGAGCGGATGGGTCAGCAGCACCGCCGGCGTGCCCGGTGTGCGATCCAGGCAGAACCCTGCCCGGGCCGCCTGCTGCCGAGCTGCCAGCTTCGTGGGCAGCGGCACTGCGAGAGATGTGACCGCTGCCCTAGACAAAAAGCCCTTTCAAAGGTGTTCGGTATGAAAGAGGGAGGAGAGACGGGCGCTTGGCAGGCTTGTTCAGTGCAGTCATTGGCTTTTGGGGAGGATCCTTCTCCGAGGGCTGAAATAACACCACGTTGTGCTCTTCATGTACCACAAACTTTGTACGTCGGCTGTTAAAGCTGCAGCACGTACCAGAAAAGAAGGGGAAAAGGGTTCTGGCGGTGAAAGCTGACTAACAGAGAAGCAGCACATTAGATTTAGAGCAGTGTCATTGTAATGTAAATCCAATATTACCCAGAACTCGGTATATGAGCAGATAATTCGCTTATTACTAATAGTTACTTGTTCACTTACAGGCCCTTTGTAGAATAGGTTTTCACTCTATGAGCTGCTGTGAAGCTTTCCCTGTCACCCGAAAGCTAAGCCTGTGAAGCTGAGTGTCAATACCTCTAAAAGCACATAATTCTGAGCCGAAATGGAGGGGGGTGGGAAGGACACGCGACCCCTCCAAAATCCAAACCCTCATCACCTGCCATGAGTAGTTAATGCGAGAGCAGCCCTGACCCAGTGCACCCTCCCCGAAGCAGGGAGGGCCTGCCCATGCTGCTGCAGAGCGTGCCCTTAAATTACATGGGATGAAACAGCAAATGGTAGGTGGATAAAATAAGCACCTGCCTCAGATGCTCCTGGCACCTGGAGACTCAGCAGAGTCACGACATTGCCTTGGGCGCTGCGAGGAGGCAGAGCAGCGGGGGCTGGAGAGGCACACCCCCGGGGCTGAAAATGAGTGTGATAATCCAGAGAACTGCTCCCAGGGACTGGAAATGTGTGTGATAATCCAGAGAACTGCTCCCAGGGGCTGCATCCCCCTCGTGCTGATGCTCCAAGGAGTTCTGCCCTCAATGCTCAGCTCTCTGAGGGACCTGGCAGTGGTGGATGTGTCTGCCACAGCTCAGTGCCTTTGGCCCCTCTGTCCCCCATCTGGGAGCCTATGTTGATCAGACAGTGTGTGCTGCTTGTATTGAGCTAGCAGAAGGTTTCTGCAGAGTTTCTTATCTGGGAACTTAGGTTATCAAGAGCATTGTTTGAATTCTATGTTAATAGCACTTTTCAGGAAAAGGAATGTGTTGCCACTATAAAATTTTACTTGTCTGTCAGATTGAAAAGTCTACTGTGTGATGAAAGGAAGAAAGAAAGGGAAAAAAAAATGAGCTCCTCTAAAACTGGCTTCTTTTTTTTTGATGAACTGACTTTCTATATCTGCAGAGAGTGAATCAGTCCTCCACTGACAGCAGACTGTGCTATAACTTTCACTAAATAGGCTGGACAATAAATGGAGCCTTTTTTTGCACTATACTGAGTTCTGCAGGCTCTGCAGAAGTTGCTGGGAACGCATTCCTTCTCCCCAGGATGTAGTAAATGCTGAATTACTTTATTTACCTCTCTGTTTTTAATTGGTTACTTCTATTCCTGTTATTTGTGGGTGGGAGAAGATGAGGATATATAAAATATATCATCATCAGTTCCTCAGTGCATTTTTAATTTTCAGTACAGACACATTGCTACAGGAGAAAAAAAATCAATATTAATTTTAAAAGATAAGAAAACAGATTGATAGTATCTATTTCTAAACTTATTTTTCTTGCAGTCACAAAATGTGAGTTTTATACTTCCAACCTAATCTGAATTTTTTTCCCATGTTTTTCTTCAAAGGAAGTCTGAGAATTTAATCTTACTATCAAAATAAATTTGCTAAATGCCCCAGAGAATATAATATCTTCAGTTGTAAAACAGTCATAAATGTTAAAATTTAAAACTATCTGAACCATCAAAGAGCATTACCAAGTGGAACAAAATTTCAGCATTTCAGACCCACTGTGTATTTCATGCAGATGCATTTTGAAAACATAATGTAATATGTAGAAAATATTTAATAATTCTTGCAAAAAAACCTAATTATCTGTTTGAACAGTTTGCAAGAGTACCAAGTAACGTATTTCTTCCTTATCTTACTGCAATCTTGTGACCTTTTTGATATTCAATGTTTCCATTCCTGCACTTTTCTCCTCACACACGGCCTATCTACAGAAGTCTAAATTTTGTCTTTAACTTGGGGCAGAGCCTTGCTAAAAAAATAAACCAAGAACATTTCCTTTACAAACACTTTGGTTTCCAGATTGCACATTTCATTCACCTTGATTTCCTCAAAAAACATGACTGCAAGGAGCTTGGAGATTCCATAGCAGGAGGAAGAGAAGGAATTTTTGTGCAGTTACCCTTCAAAACGTAGAGCGGGCCATGGTCCGTTACTTATTTCTCCTTACGGACAAGCTGTTTTCATTTCCTATTTTCATTTTCTTGTTTCGTGTCATCAGTATGTTCCTGTACCAGTGAATAGCACAGGGGCGGAGATGAAAACAAGACTGAAATTTGTGGCTGATTTGAGTGCTTGGCGTAGTGCAGGGAGTTGTGAACTTGAGCTGCAGCTTGGAGAAGCCCAAGGCGCCGACTGCGGCTCCCAAGGCAAGCAGGGGCTTTCAGTCATTTCTCTGTTTGGGAGCCTCTGTGCTTCACTGCCACGAAAAGTGCCACTGATTTTATGGCCTGAGCTACCTAAACCCTAATGCAGGTGCTGAGTATACTGCTGACTCCGAGGGTTGGGTTGAAAGATGCAAAAATGTTGAATATAAAGTGCTTTGGTGCCTTCTGTTGACTGCCTTTGCCTGTGCAGCAAGTTGAAAATAATGTCTGAGAAATGAACTGCAGAACTGGTGGACTTAACCATCCTGTCCTGGTGGTTCTGTATTGGGGCTGGGTCTGTTCATTCTCGAGTCGGATTTTCTCTACAGATTCCTGTGAAGATTTGGTTCCTATCTATTGGTAAAATAGCAATTTTTTCTTGTTGACATAATTCCTGTGTCCCCCTTTTTATGAGATGATAAGACATATTTCAGTGGGTTTGGTCTTGCATTCCAAGATATAGAAAGGTGTGTGCAACAACTGAAACAGCAATAAAATGCAAGATGGGCATGTATTCATAAATGAGTGGCAAAAGTTAATAACTGTCTTGTGACTAGTTGGCATAGAAATGTGCAGAAATGTTGGAGAAAATGGGTGTGAAACCTTCACTAACTAAAGATTTTTGAGTAAGAGAAGGTTTTCTACTCTGCTTAGTTTTTACTCAGGTCCTGCGGCAGTATCAGGCAATAACAGTATTATTGAGAAATATCTATTACTATAGCTGTAAGTATGATTAAACGTTATTAAAAAAAAACCTCAGAAGAAAACCAAACCAAAAACCCGGAGTAGTCTTCAAAATGATTAGCCAGTATTCCTTATGGTGTGTGACAATATGCTGTTCGTATCCTTTGTAGATTAGAAATCAATCCATAGTTTTATTTCCAGATGCCCAAAATTAGGAAAGATAGGAGATAAAACACTTCTAGGGCTCAGAATTTCATCTGCAGTCCCTTAGGACACATAAATAAAATTAATTTCAGGATGGTTCAACAAGCTCAGACTGGATAAACTAGTAATATTGAGTGCCTGAACATACTATTGTCATTAGACTAGAAGGGCTGAACCATTTTTCTCACTAAGAAACAGAACTCGGTTTAGCAAAAAGCCCATTAATTTATTTGTCATTGTTGCATCTCTCTGGGGTAACTGAAAAACTGTGTGGTGGCATGGGAGTTGGACCATGTGGACAGCACAGAAAGAATTACGAGTCACTGTTGACAACTTAGGTGGAGTATTTTCAGTTTTTTTTACATTGTAAAAGCTGTTTTTCCTTCTGCTTTATAATGATAGCCAGAGGGTCCAGAGCTTGAACACATTCTGTTTGTTGCATAAGATGTTATCATACCAAGAGCTAATCCTAGGAGGTCTGTGAGTAGTATTGTATTAAGGAAGGCAAATGGGTTCTTGCTGCAGAGAGCTACTATAGAATGATTTGGGGGTTTGTTTGGTGTTACCCACATTAATTGTAGGTCTTTTATATAATATCACTGAGTCTGAAAGTCCTCCCTGCTGAGTTTCACCCGCTTTTGGAATGAATGAGCACTGACTGAGTTTGAGTCCGTAGCCGCAAACTGCGCGCTCGGGGATCCACCATTCCTCTTTGGGTGCCTTAGTGTGAGAAATCGTGGCAATTCATCCATAAGTAATAGTGAAAAAGTACAAGCATAGTCATCCATATATTTGTAACATCCAAATATTTGTGAAATACAAATGAGCCCTAAATATTTTATCTTAAAAACGAAAAGGTATTTTTTTCTGATTGGAAAATGTAATAAAGGTAAACGAAAACGCACCACCCTTCCTTTCCCAAAATCCTAAAATTAAAGTGATAGGAGAAATTTCAGTTGTTCTGTCAGTGTTTGTATACAGAGCCTCTTCTCTCCAAATATTTCTGCCACGCTCCCTTTGTGCTCTGTGACAAACCACAAAGCTACGAGGGCTGTGCTGGTGTTTTTGTGCTCTGATTCGGCCCTGAGCCGTGTCGAGCAGGACACAGCCTGTCTGCCACGCCAGCCTGGTCTGCAGCCCCAGTTCTGTGCATCGTCTGACACATCCAGGCATTGCTAGCATTTTATCAGTGCATAAAAAGCGGGAATATTCCTGCTTTCCTTGTTTGGATTCAACACGTTCCTGTTACAAACTATTCTGTTTCATAAAAGGTTTAGTCTGTGCAATTTCAAATGGAGATGTCATGGATGAGCGTGCTTATAATGCACACTGCCTTTTGTCATAGCAAACTTTTAAGAACTTTTCTGAACATGAATCGATACTTGGTGCTACAGCCAGGATTTAATTGTTCCTAGGATTGCCTCTGTATGCTGAACGCTCAGTTATATAGTCAATTTTACTTATTTGCAAAATGCTATTCTGGGCATGTCTTAACTAGATAGAAGATTTTTATTTGCTTTCACAACCTGGAGAGACAGGGAGCGAAAGTCATGATATAATTCTGAATATATGAGATGTCATTGCTTAATGAAAGCCTGAAAATGCCACACAAATTTGATTTCCTCCTCTGTTTTGCTGGAAATTATGATCGGTTGAGGCAATCAGGATCAAATTTGAACTCTGTAAATTATGTTGCTATAACTGATATCAAAATGCCTAAATACAATAATGAAAATGAGAATTCTATGTCAAATGATGTGCATAGCTAGTTTACTTATACTTGAGTACAGTGAAATTTAATTGATTGGGGGTTTTGGTTTGCATTTTTGTGGTTTAGCTTTTGGTGGTTTTTTTGGTTTTGTTTTGTTGGTTTGTTTGGGGTTCTTTTTTTACCCAAGGGTGTATATTAGCTCAAATGTATGTAAATTAATAAAAGAAATTTAAAATCTTTACTTATTTCATCAGTCAACATGTAAAAATAATACGTGTAATAAAAAGAAAACTGAAGGGAGTAACCATTGGCAGTCCATGACTAATTACGGTATGTACCTGCGTGGTGAAATTAGATGAAAAACACGAGTTGGTAATTTCTAAGAGTATCTGCAGTTTTCTGTATTGAGTTTGACTCACAGACAACCAAGTTACGCCAGAGGAAGGACAACAATTGAGAAATGGTGTGCCCAGAGTACACAGCTATCAGTGGGCAAATGGGAATTTCCATTTCTCTTTACTCTGTTATTTATTGGACTGTCCCTTAGTTTATACTCTTCCTGTTCTTCGCTCCTCCGGTATCGCTGTAGGTCTGTAAAGGAAGGAGAAATGCTCCAGAAGAACATGTCTGTGGTTACTACAAGGTTTCAGTCATATAAATCAGTCAGAGATAAGATTAGCCACAGAAATGCCGTTTTTGGGTGAGCTTTTAGAAAGTGGAGTGCGGCCCCAGTGGACCCTGGGGAAAGGAGATGCATAATCAGCATAACGAATTGAAGGAGGGATGATGGGTGTGCTTACATGGCTGCTTGATAAGAAACGTTTTTATTTGCTGATGCATGTCCGTGGGAGATCTGGTGTCCCTGCTTGAGACGTGGAAATGAAATCTGAGATAACCTCTGTTGTACAGCAGATTACAAATGGGAGGCTGGAAGTACAGCATGGTGAAAGGAACACTATCCAGATGGCACCATGGTGACAGGCTTTATATCAAAGACCAGCCGAGATAAAATAAGAGTGGCCAAGAGAGGGTCTCTGAAAATCACTGATGCCTGTTACAGATGTAATGTAACTCTCTCTTTATGGGGAGAATATATTTGCATAAATTCATTGATCAATGATTTTGCTAATCTTGCTGTATTCCAGGCATGTCCTTGCAAATTGATGAACATTTCTATCAGCCCTTGGTCTGGATGCCTAATTATGTTACATATTTAGAAAAGATGAATTTTTCCCTTCCTGGAGCATATGTAGTAGTTGAATGCTGTGCTCATTCTCCTTCCCTGCCCCATTAGGTTGGAGAGTTTTTTCCCTTTAAGAATAGCCCGGAGCTGTAAAGGCTGCAGAACTCACCAAGATAAGAGCAGTGCCAGGTTAGAATTATTAGTTTCATGAATCACTGACCAGTACGCTTTTTGAGGAAGCCCAGTGTTATGGGTTGTGTGGTTTAAGCCCTTCATTGGTGCTGCAGTCACTGCTCCAAGAGATTCCAAAGTCAAAACTCCAGGAGAGACAGAGATTTCTGGCAAACCTTCTCTCCCATGATATTAATTGTTTCATTTGCATGCTCTGCTCATCTTGTGACCTGCCCTCCCTCCCCTTTGACTAATATAGTTTCTTCGTCAGTAATATAAAAGATGTAGAACAAGCATTTTGACTGCTGAAAGTCAAATGAATGTGAACGACTTAATCCAGAGGACACTCAGCTGTGTATTTAATGCTGATGTGCAGCTCAACACCTTGACCAAGAGCTGAGCTGAACACTAGGATGAGAATAAAGCTCCTTGCTGATAAAGTTGAGGTGATGAGACAGTTCTGAGGGAACATGACAGGTTCAAGGTGGATGAGTAGTCATTTCATGCTGTACTTGGCATAAGATTGTTTCTGTGACTCCCCAAAGCAGCAGGATGACTATGCTCTGGTGGCTGGATGTGGCTCTGTGTCTGGGGAGGGGAGGAGGCTGCATGCCTGCACACCTCTGGTTCCTGTGCTGTCACTGTCAAATACCCCAGGATGTCCCCAGCCCTCCTGTGACACCGTTCGGGGTCCAGAGCTGTGTGTGGGGACTCCTGCTTCCTCTGGGCTTAGTCAAAATGGTGAAAAATTATTATTTCAAAAAACATTTTAAAACACATGACTGTTCCCTTCTTTTTTCCTGTGTGCAGCTGAAGGCGTTGTTTGTGACCGATAGGCAGTAAATGGTTTGTCTTTCTCAGAGGTTGCTTTTGTCCCTCTGCTCTGCTGAGTACAACATAGACAAAGGCTCCGAGCTGTGGCCAGTCTTTACACAAGGGAGGGCTCAGAAGCCTGGAAAAGGAGAGTAAAACTATGATGGGAGCTGTGTATACCAGGATTGTTGAGCTCCCAGTTCAGGCAAGATGTCAGATATGTTGCCTTAAGCTGCAGCTGCAGGGACCGGGGTACTATGTATTACTTATTAATGGCATTATCCAATTTTTTTAGCTGGGACAATAATATTGTGCCTATCGTAAAGTGGAAATCAAATTAGTAATATGAGGATAGCTAGCTTGGAAGTGAAGTAGATACCTACATCTGCACCTGGAAAAAAATGCAATGGTAATACCTGCTTCTGATCTAAAGATCAAATAGTGTCTTTTTTCTTGCTGTTCAAAAGTTTATGCATATGATGTAGGTATATATGTGCGCAAGTATGGATGAGGATGAGAGCATTTTAAAATTACGGTTAAATCAAGAAAAATAAATTTTAAAACTTAAAAGAAAGGAATAAGATTAGTATAAATTAGATTTTATTTACGTAGCTTATCTAGTCCTGGGTTTAGGAAAAAAAGAAAAGTTAAGAGCTGCTTAAAGGATGGAGGCATGAAACAATGTCAAAGTCATTTGAAGACAAATAATCACAATTTTTATGTTAATTAAGTTATCATGAATGAAGCAATTTCTTCTTAACTGGTTCGATATTTTTGAAGTGAAATTACATTTCTTACATTTCTTTTTTGGGGTGAATAATCTGAATGCATTGTTTTTTGTCTGTATGAGTGATGGATGACCATGCTTGGGACATCTGCACATCCTTAGAAACAAATCTAAAAACACTGTAAGGTTATCCAGAAACCTTTGTTACGATGTAGCGTGTTGCTCTGGAGCGTTTTTTAGGTACCTGAGAAAATAGCTTGGTCCATTGAAAAAGTATCAGTGGCAGCACAGAGCCATTGAAGGAAACGATGAAGGAAACGATGTTCAGTTGTGCCATTAACTTTTTAAAATTGCACGCATCCCCCTTGTCTTCTCAGGGCTGGGTGGGGTGAGACTTCTTGGTCTGCAAGCGCCAGACTGTGGCTCAGAGTGGGGTTTGTTAGAGGGTAAAGAGAACACGGGGGAAGCCAGGCTAGGCTGGTGGCTGTGCTGGAGGGGTGCGGCAGCACAGACCAGGCAGGGTCTCTGTTTGCCACCAGCATCCCCAGTTGTGTCTGCCCCCAGAAGGGCTTTGTTGGGAGCAGGGAGCGTGGGGAGGCAGAGCTGGTCCATGGCTCTGAGCGCTGGCCTTGGCTGCCGCGATGGATGAATTGCCGCAATGCAGCATCTCTGCGACGGCGCTTTGGGGGCGCGAGGAGCCCCCGTTGGTGCAGGAGGCGGCTGCGGGCTGGGCGGGCTCTGGGGAGGGGGAGCCCACGCCGCAGCACCCACGCTTCCTACTGGCTCCTTGGGCAATTCCAGTGGTGTCTTAAAAGGGTTGGGTCCATCTCATCTGCGAGACGCCCCGTCTGCCCACCCGCGGGAAGGGCGTTAGGAGCCAGGTGAGGCACTCCAGCCAGCCCTCAGACCGAAACGGGTAGGACAGACCCTCCACAATGGCAGGTATATTTTACTTTGGGTGCATGCAGATATTACAGAGAAACAGCCATGTGTGGAGAGCAACTGACTCCTTTTATTTAGCTACTGCTTGCGCCTGTAGAATATTCCCGAACAGATCGTGGGTGCATCGAGATTTTTCTCTGTGTGTTTCATTTTGCGCTTTTTCACTCTTTGGACTGAAGGCAAAGAAAGCACTGTGAGTATTTGCTATTCAGATTGTTATGGTTTCTTAGCTGTATTGCATGAATATAAGCAGGTGTTGCTGCTCCTCATGGGCAGGTAGAGTTTGGGAAAAACGTAAAAACTGGAAAGATAGGCATTTTTAAACATATTGACCTTTTTCTTGTGTGATACACATGAGCGCTGTCTAATGCCTTATTAAAATAAAATCCTGATGGAAAGCAGATCCCTTTCCAGCTTCACCAAGGAACATGTAATTGCCCTTGTCTAGGAAGTATGTGTAGTCTTTGTTCTTTCAAAGCATTTCTTTCCTCTATAAATGTAACTTTTCCTTAACAACTGTTCATACATGCAAGTCTAAATTCACAGAATGTGTGTATCACACATTTCCTGTTTCATTCATGTGGATTTATATTAGCCTGAATATTAGCCTTAGTTTCCAGTATGTATGAATTACAGATAGAGGCATCGCATACTGTTGTAGTACAAAATTATTCCACAAATACCTTCTCCGTCTCTTGCACTTTGGGGAGGCAATTCTGGCAGCTAAGGTGAAGTGTTCTCTCTTTAAGATTTGCCTGTTTTCCTTTCCCTGCTGTCCAAAGCCAAGAGCTGCCTGTACGGTTCTGTGCCGCGCCATGCCCATTGTCCTCTTGCTGGAGCTGTGGAAGATCTCTTCCTGCTGCTCTCTCCCAGTGCGAATGCCAATGGCCTTGGGAGCTGAGGGGCAGCTGAGACACTGAAATCAGAGTGGCTACTCTGGCCAGAGCAATAAGGGGCATTATTGTGCCTCCAGGACCTGCTAGTTCTGCTGTTGGGGGAAAATTGAACCCAGCGATTCTGGCAGCCCCCTCTCCGTGAATTCCCATCCCTGCCTCCTACAAGGCGTTGGTAAAACCTTTTACAGTGAAAACTGGGCTGAGCTGCCAGCAGTGCCGTGTCCCTCGTGGGGTTGGTGGCTGTCCCTCTTTGTTCCCAGCGGGCAGCGCGGGCCCCGCAGTTCCGCAGACCCGCAGGCGCTGCCGCATTGCGGCATTGGGGTGGCCACAGGTGGCCACCGTGACCATCCCAAGGAGACTGAATATTGCTGCAGAGCCCCACAATGGATGCAGAAATCCATTTTTATCACTTTCCCTACCTCGGAAAAGGCAACTAGTTTCTGTTTGCCCCTTGGAATGGCTTTTCTGTTCCTGGGATGAGTGTGAAAGGCTGTGCTCGTTGTGGGGGAAAGGCTGTCAGAATAGAGGCTTTTACCATAAAGCTGTAGCATTAAGGCTGCAGTGTACTCAGGACAGGACAAATCAAAACATGGCTTTGAAGAATGATACTGTTCCTTTCTGGCCCAATGTTAATCAATTTCTTTAGAAAGTCTTTTGGTGAAGTCCTGTAAGAAAATAGTAGCACTCAGCTGACTGAATGCTGAAACATTTTACCTTGGAAATCTCCATCATTACAAGCCTTCAGCCTGAACAAATGACCAAAGTTGCTTGCTCCTTTCGGATTTTGGAGTTGACCTGTGTTAGTTTGAATTGGATTGTGTTTATAAGGCTGTTCAGCTTCAGAAAGGACCAACCCAGAACAACAGTTTAGACAGGGACCTGAGAAATTGTTTTATTTTGCTGAGGGGCTGATGCAACAAACTTAAGGTTTGTATAATCTGACTTCATGTTGTTGATTCTTTTTCATCTTTTTCATAAATGCACTCTGGTAGGCTCTCAGACCTCTGTATGCATTGAGAACCCAGTCCTGTTTCCATTGATTTTGTCAGGAGTAGCACAGAATCCATAAACCTCAGTACCTGATATGCATGCAGGTGGGTGACACCAAGAGCCTTCTTTGGTGTGAGAGATCTCTGTGTTGCCTAAAAAAAAAAACCCAAAACCCCAAAAACAAAACCATATCTACTTAACAATTAATTTATATTAAAGTAAAATAATTGTATTGTAAATTTACTGTATTAATTCATTGAACAGGAGATTGTCAAATGAATTTACTAAACAAAATTTAAGAGAGTTTAAATGGAATGCAATTATATTTTTGATTGCTGTGGCTCCTGCAAAAATCTGTGCCTAAATAAATAGATTTCAGGGACTAGATTCACTCCCTGCGGAAATCAGCAATGGGATTTACCCTGACTTCAGCAGACATTGGTCTGGGTATTATGACAATTGGACTCATTCCCAGTGGTTCTAGGCAATAATATCAGCCCTGAAATTTGGTACCATAGAGAAACATCAAAACCACCCTAAAGATGCAGAACATTTACTCAGTGTTCACAGAAATAGTTTTATTTCTCTTAGTCCAAATCAAAATTCCGGATGTAATTGGGACTTAGAGCCACAGCAGGCGTTCCCAATGCAGTGTACTGAAAAACGTGCAGCCTTTGGGCAAAAATTTGAGAAAAATTCTTGATTCAAAAAAATAAAAAGCAAAGGCAATGTTTCATTTACCATTTTTGAGTGTAGAGGAATAATTCACTGGAGAATCCTTCATTCAAAAATAAAGCAGTGGCAGAATAATTTCAGCCTGCGTTCTCTTGTCTTTGCACCAGCGCTTTTATATTTTAATTCAAGCTGAATGGAATTTGTATTTTCTGCCTAGAGTTAAAGTGCCATGTAAAAGATTGAAAAGCTGATAGAAATTTCTCTAAAAAGCTCTTTCAATTCTCACTGGGCATAGATGTTAGAAAGAATTGGAAGATGCAACTGGTGCATGTATTTGGTACAGCTGATAGAGTTGATTTAATTGTGTGGGGAAATGGCAGTGTCTTTCTGTGTACAGAAAGTGCAACTTCCTTTAGGGGAGACAATAAGACATTTCATATAAGACCATGTGAATGGCATTCTTGATTTAACATCTAGCGAAATACAGTCTAAATTTGTACCCACTTTCTCTGTATAACCTTTATTATCTTTTATTTTACCTTATCCTGTTCTCTACTTTATCTTGTTTTGGGATTTTTTATTTGTTTGGATGTGGTGTAAGTAAGTAAATTCAGGCATAATGATATTTATGTGCAAATCTAACATAAATTCAGGGCTAAAGGTAACACCAGAAAGGCTTGGCTGTACATCACCAAAGTCCTTAATTTTACTCATGCTTACATATGACAATAAAACCTTTGATGTGCAGGCCCATATGGTTTTTTTCTGGCCTCTTGCCTATTCTTACTGATTCCTAGTCTCAATCACTTTAATTGGATATCTTGCCCAGCATTTTCTTAGCTGCAGGTCCTCTTTTTCCTTCTCCCCTGCTCTTAACCTCATCCCCTGAGCTTGCCAGTCCAGAGACTCCAGCCAAGGCACAGACAGACTCTGGGGAGAATTAATGCAGCAATTACAGGACTTAAGTTAATAAGCCCTAAAGTTATCACTGTGGGCAAATGTGATCGTCCTGGTTCTTGCCAGGTGACAAAACAGGCATTTTAAACAAAGAATCTGTAATTATAATAACTCTGTTTCCCTGAAGCCTGATGATTTTGAAAGGAATCTCACTCCTTCAAGGGGAAAAAAAAATCTGCCATAAACATCTGGCCTTTATAATAAGCTTAAATAGTTAAAATCTGACAGTTATATGCAAATTAAAATTAGCCACAGAATGGGAAGAACCAGGCAATTGTAGCAGTAAACACTGTTGGCAGTTTTGTGCATAATTCTGTGCTAAGCTTATTTACTTTATTTTTTCCATACATTTCTATAACAAAGATTTTCTTTCCTCTGTATCCTTGAGATAGTCATATTTCTGATGTCAGCTTCCCAAGTTAACGATGCTGGAGCCTCTCATGTTGCTGTGATGAGAACATTTGTGAACACATTGTCGAAAGCCTAATACTAGAACAGAAACCACAAATTGGCAACCAGTTATTTTTATTTCAGCGGACTCTTCATGTCACCTGGAGACTATTTAGACCATTATTTGCCTGGCCTAACATTGTGCTTAAAAATAGCGCTTGCCTAGTGCCAACTCATTTTAAGTTGGGTACAAATATTGAGACAAACCCCCAGCTGTTCTTGCTTGTGCTGCTAATTTGAGGTGTCAGCTCCGAGCTCCGCTGCTCTGTGTCAGTGAATAAGGCCCCTTGTGAGATCATTATGTTTTCTAACAGTGCGGAGTAACGGATTAATCAGTGCAGCATCAGTTGCTTTCATTATCTGCCCACATGGTAGTTGTGGGCTTTAAGTTAAACAGTCTGTGGTGAGATCAAGGAATTGAGTACAAGAGGCACTCAGGACTCAGCACAGCTCGGGAGAGATGCAGTTGAGTTTTGGACATTACCTAACGAGCAAAGCTTGGAAGTCGAGGGTGTCTGCACTCAGTGCTGAGGGATGGAGTGCCGAAGCCACTTTGCTTTTTCATCAGAGGCCATAGGAAACAGTAAATATTTAATTCAATGCAAATTCCTCCTGACCTGGGTGAAAAATAGCTCTTTACAGCTATTGGAAATACAGCTACTCTTGCCCTGCAATCTGAAAGTTAATTACAAACATTAATTATGGCAGTGTATAAAATTCAAGTCTTGGTTTTATTACTAAATATAGATTCAGATTCAGTTTTTGGAATTGCTGCTGTTAGTCATATTGGGTGCTGTGTAAGGGCTGGAGGGGGTCAGAAGTTGTCCCTGGGGCAGGTCCATGCAATCCCGTGCCATTCCTAATACATTTAGTATTTTATCTCAGGCTTCCCTCCTGATGGCTGCACACTCTGTAAGAGCACTTTTCTGTATTTTTCCTGTTCTTATTGTAAGAGACATTTTCCCTATATCTAATGAAAATCCCCCTTTCTGAAATTTATACCTGTTACTGCTTTGTTTAACCCTTGTGTGAATACAAGGAACAGAGAATGTCTTTGCCCTTTGCAGTGGCTTTTTATGCAGGTGAATGGAGGTTTAAAAGTAAGTGGTATAAACCTGCTATCACAGAGGTCTAAGGTACTGGCACTGTTCATGCTAAACTGTGCTGCTGATGCAGTCTCCCAAATTGATGTTTCCTCTCTGTGTTTCAGACAGACCCTTAGATCCTCCTCTGTATGTGCATAAGAACTGATGCTGATGTCTAATCTTGCATAGGCTCAACAGTTTCAGTCCATGTGTACACTGGCAAAAGATTCCTTCTTCTTGTTATTTGCCAACAGTACACACACAGACGCACCCCAAAGCTTTGGTGCCTTGGAGAAGTTGTTTTTCTGGCGCTGCCAGGGACAGTGTAGTGTTGCCTTCTGAGCTCCCCTGGCAACTTAGGCCGAGCTGTTCAGCCTTCTTTTTTTTTTTTTTTTGCATCACTTCCCCCACTTCTGAGTAGAAGTAACATTATCAAAAAAAGCTATTAACATGAGAGGCTTAATTATGCTTGGAGAGATGCCTTGCTTAAGTCTGAATGAATTTCCTGGTCTCATTTACTGGATGTATAGTTGCACTGGGGATAGGAGCTGGGAGCCATGGCAGTTTGGGAGAAGCAGTAATCGGGGATCTGACAGCAATTCACTCCTGGGAGCGTTAGGAGCCTGCAGACACACCATTTGTAGCTCTCCATTGCATGCACATGGATAATAATCTTGCATTAGGCCCAATTACATGGTGTTACGGCCACACAACACGGGGATTACACACGCAGCCTGTGACAGAGCAGGGGTGTAATTGGAGGAGACAGAAGGAAATGTTGGTTGTTAGTGCTACCAGCGCTGCAGTGCCTGGCACAGCCCTGCCCCTCCAGCCCCGTCCCCTGGGCTCTGCTGCTCCATTGCATGGCTCACTTTCGAAATCCAGGTTTATCACACAGGGAGGTAACGCAGCACCGCTTTTTCACAGTGTGTTCAGAGAGTTTTGAGTAGGAAGAGGAACTGAACATCGTTTGTTTAACTTAGAGTGAAGCCCACGTGGAAGCCTGTGCTGCCAAAGAAGGGCTGGAGTCTGTAGGATTTCTGATATCAAATCCTGTCTATGAGAAGCCTGTGAAGAATCTACAGTGCCCAAACATAAAAGGCATTCAAAACCAGCAATAATCTAGCACATGAGCTGGTGCCTTTGCAGAACTCTTTCTCAATTTACCTATCAGTAAACGGATCTGAATATTTCTTTCTAACTGAGAATTTTGCAAATGCTGCAGTGTTCTGTGGTCAGCCAAATGTGACGCAAAAGCAGCCTGGTGTGGATCAAAAACCTGAATGGCCAGCATAGCAGGCCTCTAGTAACTATGAGAGATGCAGATCAAGCCTTGGGGAAAAGTGTTTTCTCAATCTGGATTAAGTTTGAATTAAAATTTCTCGCTTTGGTTAGCTGTTTCGCTAATCAGCTGCAGAAATGGAAGGGGAAAGGAAACCAGTGTGTGTTACTGACAAGTAACCAAGGGCATCTTCAGCATCCCACAGGTTCTCCTCTGCCCCTTTCCTTTGAATCTGGTCGGGTTGAAAACAAGAAGCATCACTGGGGCTGTTTTACTGTACTGATGCACATTATAAAAATGTCTTGTACTTATGGACATCTGCATAGTGGTTTTTTTTCCTTTTGTCAATGATAAACTAGGATAAACAAATTTTTTTAAAGCTGGGGTGTATCAGGTGGTATTGTCATCAGTGCTGAGGGTTTAAAAAAAAGCCCAACCCTTCTATCTATTTTCCCACTTGAAGTGTGACTGGAAAACAGTAAGACAGTCACTGTTTTACTAAATAGTTGATGTTTCAGATATTTCTGTTGTGCTGTGTAACTTTTTCTGACACAGAAGATCCTTCTGTTACCAAACCAGAATAGAACACGTGGATATGTTGTCATGAGAGTGTTATTTCAGATGAAAATGCTGGCAGGCATTCTGATATTTATTATATGCTCTTAATTATATTTATTGAATTCTAAGTAAGGGAAACAAAATCTATGTGTAGTCTGATTTACAGAATTGTTTGAATATTGACCTGACAGCCTGGGATTTCTGCTCTCTGAAATAGTCCAAGGGAGCTGAAAGGGTGCTTAGAGTTTCTGAGTTTTTAAATTAAAATACTTGTACTGTAAGTAGGGTTCAAAATTTAAGTAGTTTCTTTTTTTCTCAAAGTCTCTGTGATAAAAGTTGTGTGATTTCCTCTAGCATTAAAAGTATCATTTTTTTCTGACTCTCATCAGTCCTGTCCAAGAAGTTGGAGAAAGGTGTAAAGAATAATGCATAAATATTATCGAAAAAACCACAGACATGACAGTAATTTCTGCAGGTTAGTGATTTTAAGGTAATTACATCGAGTCTGGAATTACCAGCTCTTTGTCAGGGAACTGCAGTGGTGTACACGAATTTGGAGCAAGTCAGAAGAGAACAAAAATGCAACTGCGTGGAATTAAATTTGCACCAAAAGTTTGAGGAAGGAGATAAGTAATTGTTTTCAGATCGTGACAGGATTGCAGACTGAGCACTCTTTCCTTTAGGAAAGTTCTGATGAGTAGGGGCAGTAAATCAGCTTTATTCCTCAGCAGGAAGACGGCAGCTCCACGCGTGCCTCTAACCAGTGCGGCCGACTGGCAGAGCAGTGAGTTAGGAGAGCAGCTCCTGTGGGGCTGTAAATTGAAGGCAGTGGCACCATGACAGTTCACAGGGCTGGAGGATGTACCACCTCGGAGATGGCTGAGCTCACATTCTGCATCTCCCAAGTAGTCCTTGGAGGATCCTCAGCACTGCTGCAGTCTGCTTCTGCTTACCCTGCAAGATCTGACAAGGATCACAGCCCAAGGTGGGGAGTTGGCTGGCATAAATAATATTGTCTATAACCCCAGTTTCCTGAATCAGCACTTTGGATGTGAATAGTTTACAGGGAGAGGACTTCTGAATGAGAGGACAGTGCTTTTTCAAGGGACGTGTTGGGTTCTGGAAGAGGTGAGAGGTATAAGGCTGAGGAGAACACAGCAGAGTATAAGTTTCCCCATATGATGTTGGAGGAGTCAGAAGATTCTGGAAGTTTTCTGTTTCTCACAGCTCCCTGGTATTTATGAATCTCTTTCTATGGATTTGAATTTTGGGTGGATCAATCTGAGGCTGGGACCTTGGAGCATCCAGCAGATGACTGCAGCATCATTTATTTTTTCCCTTCATGTGCTAAAATGCCTCTGTATTGTGTGTTCACCCCTGTCAGGACACATTTCTTAAAAAGTCATTGCTGGGATGGAATCGTGTGCATGATGGAAAGCTTTGCAGGATGTCTCTAGAGCACATCTCTACCTGAGCACGTTCCCATTCCAGGGTTGCCACTGCCTGGGAGCTGAGTGCTCTGCAGCCAGAGCAGCAGGGTTAAATCCCTGCAGCTCCAGCTGCGCTCTAGTGCAGACAGTTCACTGGCAATTAGTGCCCTTTGCAGTGTTTGGCCTCCTCTGTTCTGAAATAATTGCTGTTATCATAGATGTTTTATTGCCTTCATTATGGTTAACATTTAAATATCAATGAAATAGTATTCTTCTAAGTCATCTGTGCAGTAGATGTCTGCTAGAGTTATCCCTGAAATTTGTGTTTAAGGAGAATATTAATTCAGCACTGATTTAGGATTCTTAGAAGGAGGGTTATATGTTTGCCAATGAACTATGGGAAACCTTTGCTTATTTGAAAATAAGCAAATATTTGAAACCTTTGCAAAACCTGAGCCACTCTCATTTGATATCTTGTGAGCAGGAATGCTGTGTGATTGGAATAATGCTTTGTCTGTTAAATAGAAACATTTTAAGAACTTTTAAAATGTTTTTGTATCATCGAGTCCGACAGTACCAGGTGACCTTTCTGCATGCAGATGAAGAATTGCACTGGGAGACAGGGATGTGTTCTCTGCCCTCAGTGCAGAAGGAAACTCACTGCCACAGCCTGTGCTGCCTGAATCCAATCCACATCCTTTTGAAATCAATGCAAAAATCTCCGCTTGATTCCTGTGGCCCCCATTGACTCCTCTAGTGCCATGTGTGACTGATTCAGACATCGGCTATGTATGTGATTTAATTCTTGTGAGCTGATTTTATATGTGGCTTTTATTTATCACTGCATACCTAAAATCTTCTATTGGAGTGCGTAATTCAATGTAACAGGCAACTAAGGCGGAGTGTTGTCTGAGAATTATATTTATATGTTTACAGGGGGAAAAAATGGTGGTGCAATTATAAATTGCATTTCTCAGCCCTGTTTGAACTTCCCAACATGTAAAGAGCAAACAGAGATACTGAAGGGTGTGTGTGTTGATGTATATATTCACACACTCTCTGTGGGTTTGGTCACTCTCTGAAATTGCTGTCCAGGCTTGTTTTGGCTCATGGGCCACAAAAGACTTTGGTTGCATCACTGGGTAGATAAGGTAGTGGAACACTATCAATTGTAGCCAGAGGGGCTCATTTTGCACCCTATAATCTGCCACAGTGGGACAGAGCTGTCACCGTGACCTCAGCGGGGATGGAGAGGCAGAGCTCTGAGCCTGCAGCCGAGCGCTGTGCTCAGGGTGTTCCTGCCAGCCCTGCAGGCACAGCACAGCAGAGCCCTGCAGCGTGGCAGGCACAGCTGGCTCAGTGGCTGACAGCTCTGAGAGCTGAATCTCAGCTTTCCTGCTGGAGCTGACAGTGTTTTCCTCTTCCTCTTGTCCTTTCAGGTTTTAGTTGCCTGCCTTTGAGTCCTTGCCTATTGAGAACCCGAATGCACAAACCCATGGCTATTTGTACACCTATTGATCCCAATACTTTGCTGTGTGTTTCTGGTCCAATTTTTAATATCTTCAGGTTTTCCAGGGGATCTGGAATGAATACTACGTGTTATACTATAAGTGCTCATGTGTTAAGACCGACAGCTCTTATGAGCCTGGTGTGTGAATGTGTGTGATTTGACTGATGCAGATCTCTGGCAGATCTCACATGCCGATTCCAGATTTTCAAAACTCTGCTTTTACTGACATAACGCTCTCTGCACTCAGATTTGGAAAGGAAAGGTAATTTTGCTCTGTTGGTGCAGTTTGCTGTCATGGGTATGTCAGCCCTCAAACTGGCTCCAGATTGCCAGTGCATCCATCTGGTACAGCTCTGAGCTGGAATAGCAGCCCTGATCCTGCTGACAGAGAGCTTGGGTGCTGTCCTGCCAGGATGCAGGAATACCAGCTGGAATAGCAGCCCTGATCCTGCTGACGGAGTGCTTGGGTGCTGTTCTGCCAGGATGCAGCACAGCAGCAGCAGCAGAACACGCTGCCAGTGTCAGAGCTGCTCCCACCCTGCTCCTGCGTGTGCCAGGCTACCCTGCAGCCTCCTGGCTTTGCCAATGTGTGTGTGTCTTCCTGTGTACCCAAAACCCAGTCCTAATAGGGTAAAATCTAATTAGCTCTAATCTGCTGGGGTTTTAGATGATGGTTCTGCCAAGGGATTTCTAGGCAGAATTGTAAAAATGTTTTTGAATTGGCAGATGACCAAGCAAGCCGAGTTAACTCCTGGAAAACTTTTCTAGATCTTTTGGTTAAATATCCTGACATGACATTGGGAACAGCTAAATAGTTCAGGGAAGGCTGACATCCTTCAGGTTGCTTCAGCAGGTGTTTTCTTCAGCACATGCCTAAAAACACAAAAGCAGCATCTTCTGCCCAAGCGAGCCTGTGGAATTCTGTGCCCCTTGTAGAAAGCAGAGGTTGCTCCTGGCCCTGGTGCTGTGGACACCAGGGATTTCAAATAGCTAGTGGCAGGGACAGAGCGGTCACCGGTCCTGTCCATTCTCACGACAAACTGGGGTACTGCATTTGCAGGTTTGGTGCACTGGCAGCATGGCACTTATGCCCTGTTGAAGTGCTTTCCATTTCCTGTGCCATCTTGATAAACTTTATGGCTTCTAATTTGCTGGAGAGTCATTGATGTAATTAGGAGCTGCACAAATGGGAGCAGCACTCTCAGCTGAGGGTAATCGAGTCAGTTCATCCTTCCTCAGGAGCTCGAAGGGGGTCCCTACAGCAGCGAGATGATTTTCTCTCTGGGCTGTGCTTTGATGGAGCAGCAGCCATGCGTAGTGCCTGGCTCAGGACATGCTTTATTGCAGGCTGTCCCACCAGCCATCTATTTTTCCTGAGGAAAGGCAGGAGAGGGAGCCCATGGATCCATGCATTTCCAGGAGCAATGGGAGCTGCCTGTCGATGTCAGCAGGCTGTGGGAACGAGCCTGGGAGAGCCAGCAGCTCTCTCCTGGGCAGAGGGAGCCCTGGAAGTGCTGTGCCTCAGTCTGATGTCCCCACACTCAGGTGGCACCAGGTTTTCAAGCAAAGTGGCAGCTGAACCAACAGGTCTGGATCTGTTCTAGCAGTTGATAAAAACTTATCTTGTGTACTCCTTCTTACCAAGCCGTGGTGATCAGTGACCTCCAGCCATCCTCTGCTGCTGTTGGTTGCTTTCCCTGAACAATGCCTTCCAGGGAATGCCACAAATTGTCAGAGCTATTGGGGAGTGTGTCCTGCTGCAAGCAGCCAGGCACGTTTATCACCAAGAATTTTAACAGAATGTTGTTTCTGTGCATCGTGTATTGGTGAAGAAATGCAAATCATTGATCAGTCTGTTATTCTCTTTTCTCTTTTTTTTTCTCTCCTAACAGTACCCTCAACAACAACAACATCACCCGCATTCCTGTTACCAGCTTCAATCACATGCCGAAGATCAGGACTCTGTGAGTAGGATCTTCCAATACTATAATACAATGACGATGCTGTAAGACAATTTTTTGGCTATTTGTTATCTGTGATAATCTTATTTTAGTCTCTCAGGCTGCCTCAGGGTGGCTGCAGGGCTGGGGAGCCCCCGGTGAGCCTGGGCAGGGTTGTGGAGGTGGCTGGTACCCACAGAGCCCTGAGAACCGTGGTTCTGGATTTGCCCAGCATTAAGTAAGAGTCAGTTTTATCAAGGTTTTGAATTTACCCAGAAAAGAAACTGACTTTTCTTTTTCCCATGGGAAAATCCATAATGTGAAATGTGTTCCAAGCTGGAACATCATCAAGATCGTAAAAACTGCTCAGATGGATCAAATTATTGAATTTTGTTAATATCCTGTGTTTAAATCCCATTTATTCTTTTCAAATTCAAAATACTAATTTCTGAAACAAGGCATTTTTAAAGGACATGAAAAAAAGCATCTTTCCAGATACTTTCTGAATCAAAATGTCACTGATTCTGATGCGTTTTTTTTAAATAAAAGCTTCTCTTATATCAAATCCATTTGTTTTTGAGCTGGATGCCATTGCACTGGAAAAGCTCTGTTCTGTAGTAGATCAAAATACAAAGACTGTGAAATTAGACTAAGCCTTTGTATAATTTAGCCATAGCCCACCAAAACCATTTTCTTTAAGTGAATTATTTCTGTAAATTCCTTTAGGGAATACACAGCTTCAGGAAAAGTCACATCTAAACAAAGCATCCCTGTTTTTCCTCCAGATTCTCAAACTCATCCAAGATCTATTTAATTCTAAAGGCAAAAAAAAGGAAATAGTAGTTAGCCTGAACGTTTTTTGTGCCACTGAAAAAAAGAAATACTTCAAGGATGCTATAAATGCATGTGTAAAATCATGTTAAATAAATTAACAGAACTGAAGAAAAATAGCTGTTACTTATGTCAATCTTTCTAAGATAACCTCTGACTTAAATTTACATTCTTCATCAAATGATGACATTATTAGATCTTTAAGTAATTAAATGGAAATGAGATGTTTGTCTTTCAGAAGAGAAGGGATAAAGAAGGTGTATAGTTAAGGTTCCTGGAGTTTTGCCTTTTCTTATTCAGTCACAGTGGTGCAGAAAATTTGCCTGGCTGTTTCAGATTAGCCAGTCTTGTCTGCTAGCAGAGCTCAGTGCCTTCAGTGCCTTCTGCCATTTTCCTTTTAGTTTAATTTCAGAGATGGCTTTGTATATAGCTCCCTGGAGACTTACACTGACTAATCCCCCTCTGCTGTAATTAAGGGGGAAAAAAAGAAAAGAAAAAAAAAAGGGAAGGAAGTCATAAATAGGATTTATAAAGGGAAGCTTTTCTATTGAATTCTGAGAGACACGTTTTATAGGACATGAATGCTGACCCACTCTAAAAGGATTTGCTGGAAATTTAATTTGGGGTCTATGGATAAAAGGGCAACTTTAGCAAACTTGCATTTGTATTCATTCACCTTATGTTCTGTAAATTCTGTTTCATCAATATCAAGTGACAGGTTTCAGTCTCCAAAGACTGCCAAATAGCACACAGCACCTTTAGCAGGTCAATATAGGAATTTGTATAAAGATTTTATTTGGGAGAAGATGCTAATGCTCTATATAGTTTCTTGTTGAAAATGGATCTGGAATGATATTCCTCACAGTTTGGTGACTCTACTGTGTTCTTAAAAAATGGTCATCAGTCTGTCTACCTTCTCAAATAGCATCGCACTGACATGTGCTTTTTTTTGGAAGTTTTTGTAGGAAATCCCTCTTCTGAATGTTCCTTAAGTAGGAACCTTAAGTAAGTAGGGACCTTAAACCCCTTTTCTCATCAGCTGGGGCCCAGTGCAGTGTGGGCAGTGATTTCCCTGTGTCTGTTTTACACTTTGGTGAGATCTGTTAGCAAAACATTTGGGGATGCTCCTGCTGCAGCTGCGTGTGCTCTGCTGGTTCTGTGAATCAACAGCTTTTCTTCATGGCTCTCAAAACAATCTGCCCATTTTAGAACAGAGAAGAAAATATAAAAAGTGCTTTAACCTTGAACATGACCACTCAGGGGAAAGAAAAAAAAAAAAGTAAATGCCAGCAAGATTTGAAGCATTGAAGAATTCTTCACTAAAATCAGCTCTTCTGTGCTAACATTTTTTCATTAACTGTCTTTTCTGTTCTTAAGTTTCATCGATCTTTAGCCTTGGTTGGAAGTGACAGGAATTAGTTTTTATTGATCTGCTTTCCTTTGCTTGAAACAGCTTTATTTATGATAAAGCATGTTCCTTCTGCCTATTTGCTTAATAGTAAATGTCCTGTTATCTCTGCATTTGTGAATGATTGCTGAGACAGGTAATTACATTATTTCTTTTGGTTTTTTTGTTTAAGGGTAAACTGAAAATGTGCGAAATCATTGTTTTTTGTATTCACAGGGAATTAGTTTATGATGCTTTTGAAATAGTGCGAAAAGCCTTCCTGAGGCTATATTTATTAATATAATTATCAAAAATATATCCTGATAGGCCACTTTGGTAAGATTGATAGGGTCTCTAAGTGGTGTCCTCTCCAAAGCCAAGCACGGAATCTCTGTGCAAAACAAGGAGCAGATGCCAGGGAGGGCTCTGCTGAGGCAGAGAGAGGTGGTTTGCTCTACAAAACAGCAAACTCCAGAACGCAGATAAATCAATTTAATGAGGGGGAAAGCCCCAGCTGACAGAACTCAAAAACTGCCTCACCCTAAACCTTTTAGTGAAATTGTGCTTTTTTCACTCATGCCTGCCTGCATCCATAGGTGCAGGGAGTGGCATGGCATGAGTCGGTTCCATTCCAGAAGGAAGATGATCCTGACTCTCATTGTTGACTGCTGTGGTGGGAAGGATGAGACTTTGAGGTTTTAAATGACATGCTGGCTCTCTTAGGTTACAACAGAATCTTACTTAGAATGACTTCTGGCTAGATGATATTATGTATTTATTTGTTCTTTCAAAAAAAAGGCAGATTAATGGTTTATAATAACTGAACATTTTGCTAAAAATCTAACTTATTGCAGCTTCAATTAAATAGCTTCACAATCGCTAAACTCAAGGTCTTCTAGCCATCCTTCTAGAACAATTACATTTTACAGTGCTCCCAGGAGATTAGTGTTTTCCATCTCTACAGGATAAACCCTCAGTTTCAGATTTGTGGGGCTTTTTTTTCCCTTTTCTGTGGCTGTCCACCGCAGACATACAAATCTGGGGACTGTCAGCCCAGGCGCCACTGCTGAGCTGAGCTGCTGCTGTGCTCTAAGGACAGCTCACAGGCACACATTTAATTTCTTTGGAGGATGGACAAGGCTAAATCCGGTGCCCACCAATTGTGTGCCTGTAATATTAGTGAATAATGCTTTGTCTAACCATTTCTGACAGGATTTTTAATCTGGTTCATCGTTTCATTTGGCGCAACACTGCAAATGCATGAATCGTTACAGGAATGGAATAATTAATGTCCTGGACTTTTGTTTTGACCTAAAGTTTGGTAGCTATGACCAGATTTATTCCCTGAACCCATCATCATTTTGCAGATGTGATAATGGTTCTGCAAGTCCTGGTGCCAGGCATGGAGCAGGCTGGGCAGGGAGATGCCCACGAGTGGATCTTCCATGAGCTGAAAATTCCTGTCTAGATCTATACTTGGGTTGAATTACTGCAGGAAAAAGAGCATTGCTGAACTTGTACAGGCAACACAGGAACAGAAATGGTACCAATAGCCTCAGGTATTTTATTTTGCCTGTCTTTCCCACTGTATCTTGAGTTGGAAGGGTCCCATAAGAGTCATCAAGTCCAACTTTTCAGTGAAGGGCCCCTGCAGGGATCAGACCCACAACCTCAGTGTAATTAGCACCATGCTCCAGCCAGCTGAGCTAACGTGGGGGGGTGCTCTGTCTCCCTCTCTTCACCTCACCCCAAAGGAGGGAGAAGAGGGAAGAATCACTCATCATCCTGCCCTTCAGCCTGGTCCTCGTGCTTAGACATGCCATCCTTTGAATTCACTCAGAGATATCACATTCATGCAGTGCTTTCTGATATGAAATCACAGGCAAAGTGATTATGTGGCGCAATCTTAAATTCTGCATATTTTTGCCTCTAGAACGGCCAGCTGTAGGTGAATCATTATTGAACTTCATTTTCCCAAAACATTACAAATAATATCCCAAATTTGTGTCCGGACTTTCTATAACATTACATGGCAGTGAGGACAGTCAAGCCCTGACTCATCTGTGAGCCAGAACCTCCAGTGATCCACTGAAATGGCAGCGCAGAGCTGGGCAGACCTGTACTCCATGACTCTGTTTGTGGAGGAAACATTTCAAAAATGTTTAAAACCCCAGCAATAACCGTGGGTTTGCTGTGTCTTTTGCAGGCGGCTCCACTCCAACTTCCTGCACTGCGACTGCCACCTGGCCTGGCTGTCGGACTGGCTGCGGCAGCGCCGCACCATCGGGCAGTTCACCTTCTGCCTGGCGCCCGGCGGCCTGCGCGGCTTCCTCGTGGCCGAGGTGCAGAAGAAGGACTTTGTCTGCTCTGGTAATGCTGCCATTTACTCCTGTATCTCTCAGCTGGTAGTCTCTCGTTGCTATTTCCATATAAAAACAGAGTGGGAAATGGCTGTGTGGTGTTTGAATGCAAACTGCAGTGATCCTGTTCGGTTTTATCGTTGCTGAACTGTATGGGAGGAGATCAAATTGTTGTTTTCTTCAGCCTTGTAAGAATTATTGGATTCCAGTTAACATTTTGGTTCTCAAATTACTTCTTCTACTTTGACATTGCCAATGATATCAACATAAGAAATCAATTAAATGTGGATAATTTGGTATTTCTCAAGGGAAGAGCTCTACGGCTGACTGGAATACAAAAGAAAGGAAATAGAAAACGCAAATCTGAGTCTGTTGACAAATGATTGGACTTTAGAACATAAGGTGCGGATTTTATCCCAGGGACTGAAACAGGATTCTTAGGGAGCCAGTGCTCTTTGCTGTTCCACAAGTTTCCACACTGATAAATGAGGCTGATGATACTCACAAATCATGTGTCTGTATGTTGGGCCTATTCATCACGTCTCTGGAACTGCACTTGGCTCTTGTGGGATAGAAATACATTTTCCTAAAAGGAGAAGAAAAAGAACAAAAGAAAAAAAACGACAAAAAGTGGAAAAGGAAATCTTGGAGTTGGATTGAAAGGAAGGGTGTGGTGGAGGAGCAGCATGGCAGTGGGTGTGCTATGGAAAAAAAGATACCAGACATAAGTTTGGAGGTAGTTTTGCAGCCCCAGTGGTGACACAGGGAGCTTGTTATAGAGCTGATGTGAGTCCCAGTCTTGACAGACTGTGAGAATTGTGCTGTTTTGTTCTTTATCTCTCACAGCCTGTGAGCTCTGAAGCTTTTTTCCCTGGGACACATGGATTGGCTGATGGAAATACAGAGCTGCTCATGCTAGAAATGTTTTAGGAATGCCTTTTTTCTGTCATTTCATGTACGTGTGACAAAGTAAGAGAAACAGATACCCTTAGAGAAGAGAGGTGTGCAGAAGTGTTATGGGCACGTGGACAATGAAGTTTTGCACAGTGCTCTTTGAGTCGTGATATTCAAGAGTGCTGAACAGCCTCTGCAACTGTTGTGGAGATGATACCCAGAATATCTGATCAGTTACATCAAAAGTTTAACTAAAAAAAAAAGTTTAGAAATGTAAAAGTCTTGGGAGAGGAAGGATAAAAGAAATGGATAAATGAATTAAGCTATTAGCAGAAGCTAATTTTACCAAAGAGGCAACCACAGCTTTTTTTTTTCCCCCTCATGAAATGAAGTTTTAGATGGAGCATGAGTTCAGCTATTTGGATTTATGATACAGTGAAGTGAAGGAAAATGAGTTGTTTAAGTCAGGGGAAGAGATAATAATTGCTGAATGAGAAATGTAATGTGAACAGAACTCATTTAAATGGGGCTGTCTGTGCAGACTATGACTTCCAAAAGAGACAAGGTTTTTAACAGTTGCCTCTTGGACCAAGAAGATATAGGCATTCTCTCAAGATATCCTGCTTTTGTAAAAAATATAAAATAATGAAAATTAAAGGGAAGACATTTTCAGTGAGACAGTCCATCAACTGTATCCCTGTAACTCTCATTTGGGAAATGAAATGAAATATTCTGAAAAAGAAATTCATTTGGAGAGCTCATTTTAGTGGTGGATTTAGTTGAGAACTCAGCTTAGTACATGCTAGTTCGACAGAAACCTACATGGACAGCTAGTTTAAAGAGGATATAAATCTTCCCTTCTCCTTATTACAGTTCTTATACCTGATTTCACAGCATAATTTGTTAATGTGTGACTGTGAAGTCAAACTAGGACAGGCGGTGAAGAGGGAACTGAACTTGTCCCTCTGTGCAAAGGAATTTTATAGAAGTTAAGATTATATGAATTGCTGTAACCAGCCTTGAGCTGGCAGGGAGAGCCACCTTTGCATCACAGTTATGAAGAGCTGAAATACAAAGTAGTGAACTGCTCTGTTGAGGTATAGGCTCAGAATCTCAAGCACTTTTGTTTTTATGGCACTGGGAATATCATAACAGCAAAAAACCCCTCAGCATCTCCTCCACTGTGAAATGGGTTTCATCAGAGCATTCCAGCTCCAAACTGGTGCTCCTGGATGCTTCAGAGGAGAAGGAGTAGAGTCATAGTTTGGGGAAAGGAGAAACACAACATTGAAAACATTACTTCGCTTTATTCTTTGAACTCTATGCAATAATAGTGATGTTTTATAGTTTTATGACCAATGTTCCTTTGGAAACAGGTTTTGAATGCTACATACCAGGTTGGAAAAGAAGAACTGACACAATGATAGAGAAGTGCCATAAATTGAACCCAAATTGCTGGATTCTCTCTGGGCATGTCCTACAGAGTGGTGTTTATAAGCATTAGGTGCAAAATCTCACAAGAAAGTGTTGCTGAAGTCAGAGTTATGTGCAGATATATCCAGGTGAACTGAGTCACACTTGTGGAACCTGAGAGTCAGTCTTTCAAAAGTGTAGTTCAGCTTGGTCGCTCAGATTATAAAAAAGCTGATTAAAATGGTGCCTGTAGGTCACCTGTGAGCAGTGTAGAGGCTCTTCCAGGTTTCACTTGTTTGAGCGTTTGGCTCAGAGCTGGGGTGAAGGTGCTGGCTCCCAGTTGCCTAGAGATAGGTTTGCAAATATGTCTGATTGGATTTGTGTTGGTGAGGACAAGGGGAAAGGTCAGGGACAGAACTGAGCAGGGCTGGGATGAGATGTGCCCTCAGTGTCAGAGGAGAGAGCCAAGTACTGCTGGCACTCCTGTCACCCACCAGGGCCTTCTGGCTGCTTCTTCAGCAAGCTGTCCCTTCCTCATAGAGGGTCTGTCCTCCCCTGACCGAGCAGCCTTCCTGGGCCTTTGCCTTTGCCATCTGTTCCCAGAGAAATCTCCAAACAGCCTCTTCCTCCTGCACAGTTGCTTATGGAGTGCTGGGATGCCTTTGGTGAGAGTCTCTTACAAGGGAGGGTGTGGAGAAGGGGAAATTGGGTGGCACCAGAGGATGGGCCCCTTGTTGATGGGCTGCACAAAGATAGGAGGTGTATTTCACATGGATAGAGGGTGTAGTTCACATGGATAGCAGGTGTATTTCACATGGATGGCAGGGTGTATTTCCCATGGATATCGGGGTGTATTTCACATGGACAGGAGGTGTATTTCCCATGGATAGGGAGGTGTATTTCACATGGATAGGAGGTGTATTTCCCATGGATAGGAGGTGTATTTCCCATGGATAGGAGGTGTATTTCACATGGATAGGAGGTGTATTTCACATGGATAGGAGGTGTATTTCACATGATATTGGGGTGTATTTCACATGGATAGGGGTGTATTTCCCATGGATAGGGGGGTGTATTTCCCATGGATAGGGGTGTATTTCCTATGGATAGGGGTGTATTTCACATGGATAAGGGGTGTATTTCACATGGATGGCAGGGTGTATTTCACATGGATAGCAGGCTGTGTTTCACGTGGATGGCAGGCTGTATTCTACATAGGTAGCATGATGTATTTCTCCTCCCTGCACCATAGCTTTGCCATTCACTGCCACGTTGCTGTGACAAGAAAACAGTGCTTGAAGCAAAAACAGTGTCAGTTGAAATAGAGCCTGTATTCTGGTCTTTGGGAGATGTTTATTTTTATATTCCCTTAGGTAGCAGGGAAGCATCTGGGGGTGCTGGCTTCTGCTCAGTACCTCTTAGAGCCTTCCAGTCTTTGCCTGGATCAAGCCCAGCTTCCTTCCTATGCTCAGATGTTTCACTGTTGGACTGGCTTCTCCTTCTCTGTCTGTCTCTCTCAAACACATTCTCTCTCTGCCTATTTGTCTGTCTCTTGTCCTCCTCTGACCTCCTCATGATAGTAATTTTATTTGATTTTCCTCGCGTGTAAGTTTTATTATGGCTCTTTGATTTTTCTTCTACCGGCTCCTTACTTATTAAAGTTGAAATTAGTTTACATGTTGATCAGTTTTGTGAAGTTATAAGGTGTTTTCTCACCTGCAACAGCATGGCTGTAAAGCTTTGCAAACAAAGCAGTGAGTTCATGAAGCTATGCCACCAGCAGCACCTTGGTCTTTTCAGGGCTCTCTGTGCACGAGCCACTGAATCCATTTGGATTTTTTTTTGCACTGATGAATCATTCTGGTTTTTCTAAGTACATACATGAGCGAATACCTGTGCGTTTAAGCAGAAGCGTTGTGTCTCATCCTGTGATCTGTAGCATGCTTCAGCTGCTGTCCAGGTTTGTTCTCGTTTTGGCCAGTAGTTTGATGTGTTTTACAGTGGACAGTGTTTACATTGGGGTAGAAAGATTGGGTGAGATTTCTTAGGCTAGACCAGAGATTGATATTTCTAAGAATTTATGAAATTAAGTGTAAAATATGTGATTTTTGTAAGTACTTTTCTAAGACAGTTTAATATTGAAACAAGCACTGTAGAGAAGGAATGTGGATCATACAATGTTCTCTTTTTATATTAGAAACCATTTTTTTTGATTCTTGATTCTTTCCCAGTCTGAGAGTCTCAAAGAATGTAAAGAAAATCAAGATGCATAATTTGGACTAAATAAGTTAAAATTCAGGCTGAAATTGACTCGAGAGAAATTATTACCATAGCCCAGTGTTTTCTATCTAAGTAAACTGATACTGATTTTGAGAAAACACTGAGTAGATCCAAATCCCAGTTGAAGATCTACATTTTCTGATTCGTGTGGTGAGACTGCAGCTGAGGTATAATAAAGAGGAAAATATGTTAGCTTCCTGCTGCTTCATGCAGACTGGAAGCCCTAATAAGGAAGCAGATTTATTTGTTTGGGTGAGGTCAAACAGTCTTCAAACATAGCTGTTACCCTCTCCAGACCACGGAACTCAGGAGATCGTCGTGCTCCATTTCCTAATAACTCCATGGGCTGTTGCTGAGGAGACAACCAACAATGAGTAGCTAATAAAACAGCACTCCTCAGGCTTAGCATCTTAATGAGAGCATTCAGGAGATGCCAGAGGAAAGTGCGTGGGGAGGGGAACTCCCCCATTGCTCCTGTTGCAAACACTGCAGCCGTGTGTCTGCGCAGGCAGCAGTGGGACAGAGGCACTGCCCGCAGGGACTGGGGCTCTGGGGCTGGAGAGGGCAGGGACTGTGCTGATGGAGCAGGGTTTGCTGGGGCAGGGACACAGCTCCTGAGGGAGCTGGAGGGCTCCTCTCCCTGCACCCCATCCCTCTTCATGTAGACAGGGGATGCTAATGGCCCTCGTTTTTAAAGTGCTGGATGAGCAAACTGGGAGGAGGAGGAGATGTTTTTGGGGGTGTCTGTGTGTGTGAGTGGTCACTTTCTGCCTGTGGGACACCCTCATCGTGCAGCTGTTTGATGGCTTTTAGAAGGGACCTTAACCCCTCCATCTAACTGTGACCCATTTCCAAAATAACGACCTGAGTCACCTTATGCACATGGCACCACTTTTCTGACTGTTCTTGCTTTTTGTGACCATCCACAGACCCAGAAAATGCTCTTACAATGGAGTCTAGGCAGGGTTTAGAGTGTGACTTTTAAAGCCACACTCCTAGGCAGGATTTGAGGGTATGACTTCTAAAGCCTTTTGGTAAAAATTGCAGTTTAAATATGATCTTGGGAAATTTTTGTGCAACGCTGATGGAATTTTTACCTCCTGTTACAATTTGCTGCCACAAACTAACATTACCATTTAGTCTGAAGAAACATTTCAATACTGTGCATTTGTTAGTTGTTCCTCAAATGAAATTGTATAGGAAATTTGGAAAGATACTAATCACTATTTATCAGTTTGTTGGTTTTCAGTTTTCATTAGGTTTTTTATTACAAATTTAAGTTTACTCTAGCATTAGCAATGATGATGTTTCACACTGAAGAAATTTACTTTTTGACTCGCTTACTGTGTAAGATGCCACATATGGTGTTTTTCATTTGGGGGACCATCTTGTGAATCTGAAGGATAAATATGTGTTTATTGCAGCACTTAATATTTCTTTAAAGACCAAAGCTGAAAATTGGCTTTTAATTACAGTAAATTTAGTTTTATTACCGAAAATGATGTCTTACCTTTCAGTATAATTAGCCTTTTTTTCTGGTACTCTCTTTTCCCCAGAGCAGTATGCATAGCACTTTAATGCTTATTTAATGATGGCAGGTTGGGGTATAATTATTCAGCCATTGAGCTTTTGAACTGTTGCTGTAAAAATAATAACATGATTAGTTCTTATGTTAATGTCCAAAGCTAGTGGTTTGTTTTATTACTAGCTTTGTTGGTAGTGTTTTGGTACAGAAAAAAATGGTTCATGGCAGTACCACAGCTGGGTTGGAGCTATTTCACAGAGAGCAGTCATGCTAAATACAGAAAACAGGGTTGATTTTGAGTATATGGACAAGCCTTTGCATGAAATTTGTAGACTTTTTCTGTTTAATACACGTATGTGATTGGCAACTCATTTATGGATGGATACACAATAAGAGCAATTAAAGCAAGCATTAGAGCTGCTTACAAAATGATTGGAGAATTCCAGAAATTAATAGGGGGCAATGCAAAATTGCATATGGTCAGCACCGGGTTTGTGTGAATTTGTGCTTAACTGGCAGTGAAATCAGTGATGTTAAATAGTGGCATTACAGCTGTGGTGATTTGGCTGCTCACCTCACCCTCCTCACAGCACTGGGGTGAAACCAGGATCTGCTCCAGCACCTCCTTCCCCTCTCATTCTCTGATTTGCTGCTCCCAGCGCTGTTTCTCTCAGCTTTTCCTTCACTCCCTGCTCCTGGCACCTCCTGCCCTTCCTCAGGTGTGCTGTGACAGAGGGCAGGCTCAGCTCTGGTGCCCAATGGAAGCAGCCAGAGCTGCCCTGGGCTCTTCTCACAGCAGCCTCCCTGCAGTGCTGGGCACCAACACCCCATACCCAAGCTGAAGGGATCTCCTGGCTTGTTGAATTTACCCCTTGGAATGGCAGGCGGACATGTTTAGCCCCAAAGCATTTTATTCTATAATTTCCAGACACCTTAAAGAGCTGGAATGTACCAGCAGAGGCAGGGACCTCAGCCTGTCCCAGGAAAGGTCTCTATCCCTGCCTTCCTTAGCATGTTCCAAGTGCCAGAGTCTGCTCTGTGGGATCCCGAGGCAGCCCCGGGAAGGGGATGGTGCCTCACTCTTCAGTTCTTGCCCACTGACCTGGAAAAAAGCATTTCCTTTCTCCAGATCTGCCCGTGGGGAAGCTCACGACCAGGCTGGAGCCCTTGGATGTCATTATGAGGAGACATGTCCCACTGTGCCTGCCATGTCTGAGTAGCTGTGTCAATCTGCAGTGCTTCTGTGTGCACTCAATCCCATCCTCCTCCTCCTCCTCCTGAGGAGAGCAGTGTTTGTGCTGGGGCAGGGCTGGCCCTGTGTTTGCTGAGCGGGATGTGCATGGAACAGCAGCAAAGACAAACGCGCAGGCAAACAAAATCATGTTGTATTTAAAACTCCTTTTCAAACACGAGTAAATCAAAGCCCAAGGACTGAGTAGTCCTAAACTATCTCTGTTCTTTCCATAACTTTATCAAACTTCATCACGGAGCAGTCCACAATGGATCACCTGTTTGGAGCTATACTCCCTTCATAGGCTTACCATTGATCATGACCATTATCTATCTTTTAACCTTGTACAGGCGGCATCCTTTCACTTCAATAATTTATATTCCTCTTCATTTTTATGCTTGAATATATTTATAAGTTCACTGTATTATTTCTGGACCTATTTTTAAATGTCACTTCATAGGCACCTTCAAGAGTGCTGATACAAATTGTGGAATTGGCATTAATGAGATGACTGTGCATGGGCACCATCTGAGCTGCAGAAGCACTACATCTTTTGAGACTTTCTATTAGAGTTTTTTTGATTTTTAGCCTGCTTTGGAAGAGCAATCAGTGTCCAAACCCAGAGAAGCAAATGCACACTAGCAGCCTTCCTTCTAGTGCCGTGTTTGGAAGGTTAAGTTCTACCTGCTTTTCAGAGAACATGCCTGTGTTGACAGGGCTGGAGAAAGACCTTGAAAGAAAGGCTCAGAGTGGGCATAGGGCATAAGGGATATCTGGCTTTTCAACCCCTCCTAGGGAAGACTTAGGTGAAATAAAGTTCCCTGGGAGAAAAACACCTTTGTCATAGTTTTGCAGACTTCAGTTGTCTCACAGGTTCTGTTTTATTAATCCTTCGGAAGAAACAATTGACCTCTTCAACCTCAGTTGCTATAGATGAAGCTGCTTCTTTGTTCTACTTTTTTCCATTTTTCTTAGTAGTATTCCATATAATTGTGGCGCTATTATTGTTAATTAAATAATTGCAGTATTAGTGCTTTTAGGATAAGACAGTGTGAAGTAAGGTCTGATTTTCCATGGTGTTACTTTAATGATAATTTTGAAACATGCTAAGTAGGATTTTGTAGAATCAAGTAGGCTTCATTCATTAAGCTAGGCCCTCTTTTCACTGTAGTGGGCTATTTCCAATTTTATTCCTCGATATTTATTTGTAAACTGATTAGTGCTGACTTTTGCCTACAGAGCTGTTGTGCTTATGTGCCATGAATTTTTAACAGATAAATTTACTGTTTGAGAACGTTCAGCAAAGCAGAGAACTTGACTAAAATAATGAGTATTCATGACTGGCAAGTTTTTGCATACCATGAACTCAGTGGTATTAACGTCAATTAGGTTCTTAAGTGACTAATCATAAATCTTTAAGTTGTGCTCAGCAAATAGCTGTTGAACAACCATAGATGGAAATATTTGCTTAAACCATTTGCTGCACATTTTTGTAGGATAAACAAATTTGTACAAATCTTGTCCATTAGAGGAATATTTTCCCTCAATAAGGACTGTTGACTTTGCATGTGGTAGTTGTGGTTCCCTTGCCCATCTCTCTCTGCAGGACTCTGCTCAAATGTCCCTTTAAACTGGGATGCAGGCATCAGTCAGGAGCAGCACACCTGCTTTAGGTATTTCAGAATAAATTAGTTGATATCCCTGGGAATCTAGTGCAAACGGTGGCTCATGCAGTATTAATTGATTTCAGATATCCCAGCATTGTCAGAACTTCCAATGGGTTATTTAATTACAGCCAGAAAGGTCATACTGTATCTATGGATCTGCAATACTTGTAGTGTTTTGCTTATTGATCAGTAATTTCGTGTCTGATATACTTAAAATGATGTAAAGTCGGCACAGGTTTTTAACCAGGAAGTCCTGTCAGATTTATCTTAAAATCCATTAACATGTTTTACAAATAACTAACGTTTTGCTGGTGGAAAGGAGCTGCTGCAGAGGTGATTGGGTAGGTGAGGAGGCAATAAAACACTGCTTAGTGTGCTGTAATTGGGTGTCAGTGCAAATGAGATTATTTCGTTTACTTAGTAATTGCAAAATTTATTTTAGATGCCTCTGACATTTAAACTGTTCATTTATACACCATAACAATTCTATTCTAATTGTAATATTAGTCTGGTTGCTACTTCTAAAAGGCTGAAGACCAATGAGAAACTTACTTGAAAAAAGCATTTGATTTCTCTGTAAACTTCTGAGTCCTAAGTCTCTCCTCTTTGTCCTCTCTTGCCCTAACCCATAGTCTGAGACTGTAAATTGCAGTGGTTCCAGATATTAACTACCATAATTATTGACACTGTTGTTCCACTGCATCAGGCGAAAAATACATAGCAATTTTTGTTAATCATGCGCCTACTGTGGCTTCCACGTTTTGCTAGTGTTTTTCCTTTAGTAAAATGTATAATTGAGTTGATGATTTTTATCTCCGAGAAAAACATAATTAATGTGGTGAACTAGCACTGGTTTGTACTAGAGAAAATCAGAAATGGCAAGATGACAGATTGTGAGAACAACTTCAGAAGGGAAATCATATAAATGCAGCTGATTTGTCTGTGGCTATTTCCTTTCGCTTCATCCATGCCGTAAGGAATTTACTGCACTTGAGAAGGACACAAAGAGAAGTCTTGAAATATTTCTGCCTTTCCTGTGTCTTTTCTTTTGAAGAACTATTGGCAGCGAATGGAAAATTCATTTTTAGGTTTCAAATACCCTTCTTTAGAGGCTGTGTTGTGTCAGGGCCCTGGATCATCTGTATGCTTATACTCTGCAAACCTTTGGAAGTCATACCCAAATTTTAATAACTTTATATTCCATAGCCTACTGAGACTTGTTTTCTTGGCCAGTCTTTTTTTTAACCAGCTCTCCACAACAGTCCAACTCTCGTGGATTCTCTTGTACTTTAATTCTATAGATCTGCGAACAATAGGTCCTGATTGAAGTGGGGCTGTTAAATCCAAATGAGATTTTAAATTCTGTTTATAACATTATTCAAGAAACATTTACCTTAACCGATGATGGTTTGTGTGAGAGCTGATGGAATATGCACTAGATGCCTGTTGAGTGTGCGTGTGTAATTGTACTGTAAAAAATACAGTATTTTGATCTTAGCCAAGGAAAAACATGAGCAAAAGCATTTGACAATAATAATAGCAATTTATGCACAAAGACTTTTTATGATTAAAGTTCTCAGAGACCTACGGTCTAGATCTGCCTTTGTCCATGAAGAAGGAAGAAATGTGCTTGTGATGCTTGGGGACATGGTTTAGGGCTGGACCTGGCAGTGCTGAGTTAATGGCTGGATTCAGTGGTCTCAGAGGTCTTTTCCAGCCTTAAGGATTCCCTGACACTACTGCTGCTGCCTGCTTGTTGTCCAGGAAGGCTGGTGTTTGTGTCTTTGCCCTCTTCTCAGCCTGCTTTATCCAATCCCCCTGGCGTGCCCTGCCTGTCGTGCAGAGCGCTCTGCGGTGCTGTCCCACGAGCTGGAGCTGCTGAGCTGAGCTCCACTGAGCCTCCTGCCCTTCATTTAGGTGCAGCAGTGTCAGGAGCAGACTCTTGAAGCTCCAGCTGGCAATACATCTGCTTTTTTGATGCTGTGCCCTAACAAAAAGGGAGCGAATTGCTGCTTCTCCCACCCACAGTGATGTGTTGTGGTGTTATTGCTGTGCAAAATGCATTTTTGCCTGCTGCAAAGCCTCTTCAGAAAGCACATCAGGCATGGAGATGATTAAGGTTGTGTGGAAGATTGACCTTTTACCTCCCAGAAAACAAAGGATTGCTCTGAAGTTTCTTCCTAATTCAATAATTTCTCCCTATCCCTAAAAGCTTGCAATAGCTCGTTTGCACTCACTCCTCCTTCATTTGTTTTGGCCACTGTAGCACAAGGTGGGCAAAGAGAACATTTAAAATGTAGGTGAGCAGGTCCAAGAACAACCCCCTTGTTTTTACACAAACACAACAGAGAGCTGTTTGAGGCAACATAAACTGCTTTTGGAAGTAGTCACAGTTCAAATCTTACAGAAACCTTAGACTCCATGAAAGACAAAGCTGGCAATGCTGTTGTGCAGATCTCTGTTAATTTTGCAGGAGTTCTATTAATTGACAATGGTGGTATGTGTGCCCTGCATTTCTATGGCCAAACCCAGGAGAGCTGCTTGTCCTGCCTGTTATACATGCACATGTTTAATTAGTGAAATTGTTTTTTCTTGCTTAGTTCAAATACCTACCACTTAACTGCTGTATTAAATGCATGGTCACGTGTATAGACTGTGTTAAGACAATAATAAGATTTTGAAACTGGAACAAGTCAAAGTTCAGGTTGCCTGATAAATATGAATTTGTTTCCTTGGACCATATGCATATGGATTTAGATTTTAATTACATTATTCAATATTTTTTACAGTAGCTTTTAGCCCAGATGATTCTTCAGGTTGACACTAAAACAGTCTCTGTCATGAGATGAAAGACTTTTGGTGGGAGACTCCTTACCTGCAGCTGTCAAGGTGGTTGGAAAGTGGACTGTAAATGAGACAGGGTATTTTAGCAAAGAGGAAATGATCATTAGGATCATCTCATGATGAAAGCAGCTGCCCACTCTCATAAAGAATGTATTTGACTCCTGCTCATTCCAGCAAGATGCATTTATTTGTAGATGGTCAGTGCCTCTTAAAATCTAATTTCTGGATGCCCAGATTGGAGCTCTGAGGTCTGGTCTGCCAAAGTGCAGCAGCTCACAGCTCTGATTAACATCAATGGAAGCATTTAAAGCACAGTGCTATGAAACCCTCAGTTTTCTCCTGGTGCCCTGACAGAAAGTCAGGTGATGACCCAGTAAAAATATTTCAAACCCAGTACTTGAATCTGGCAACATTTCATCCACAGTTGAAATGGTGATCTTATCCTGAAATTCGACATTGTATTTTAGTATAAGGCAGTTCTGTCATTCCTGGTTATAAAATAATATTTAAAGAGGATGACACATGCTTGAACTTAAGGAAACTCAGACAGAAACTGAAATGAATTCCCATCAGAATTCAACACCATTCTAATGGAAGGAATGATTCCACAGTAATTATTTTTTGCTTTCCAGGAGGGCTCCCTCTGCAAGTGTAAAGTCACCTGCAGAAATTTTCAGCTGATGCCCTTTCAAACTATATCTGCCTTTGAAAATAATGACACTTAGAGATGCCACTGAATGTCTTTCTGACGTTGACTTTTCTGTGCTGTTGACAAGGTTTTGAAAGCAGGGACATGTGTAGCTTTCTTCATGAGCTGACACCGCTGTGCAGGGTTAAGGGCTAAGCCGAGCAGGTATGGAGGCAGGTATGGAGGAAATTTATAGCAATGTTGCATTTTTATAAAGTTTTAGTTGTCATAATGAACATTGGATCGCAAGTTGATGCAAATAAATACTTTTTTTTACTTTTTGTTATCTGTAGTTATAATTAATGGAAGGATCTAGCACGGGTCTTTTCCAAGACAAACCCTAAGAATGTACAGCTTTGTGTATTGTTTTTCCACATTTTTGTATGTATTTGTGTTTTGACAACTAAGATGTTTTTATTTTTCTACCCAAAAGGCCAATCTTTTACAATTTTTGTCACTTCTCACCAGCACAAGCCTTCAGATTTAGCCATCTGTATCTTGACATAAAGATACTTGAGGCTTCTTGTGTTGAATGTACTTTGGAAATATGACTCACTATAAATAAACCAATAACTGCTAAATCTTGATAACCTCAATTAGCATAGCAAACCCACTTCATCTATGGCTAAGTGTATGCAGATATCAAAACTTTAAATGTAGGAATCATAACCATTTGAGTAAAATTGACATAATTGCTACAGTTTCAAAAAAATGTAATGACACTGAATTAAGCCTGGATCTGATGAATTGACTAGAATTTGTGTAGAGCAATGTCCTCATGCTACACCTTTACTCTGCGAGTAGCTTTGTGTCTCCATGTGTAGCTTAAGCAAGGGTTTGAAGGTTTGAACTCACATTTTCCTAAATTCTTTTTATGTTTCCATTAACTGCATTGTCTAATCTTGAAAAAACTAGCTTTATATCCCCAGTCTTCACGCCATAACAGGTTACCTCATTTCAAAAACATAAGTCATCGCTGATGACAGTCTTCTCTCAGTATGTACAAGTGCTCAAGAAGTGTTTGTGTAATGGAAACTTCTAGGCAAAGATAACTTTTGGAAATACTACTTGATCCTAAGGCTTAATATAAAAATCTTTGAATGAATTTATATGGCTGATCATGGAGGAGACCAAAGAAGTGTTCATGAGGGAATGGAGACTGAGGAGGAATAAGGACACAGTGGTCTTTTACACATTTTCTCTGCAGTTGATTTGTAGAACATTACATTCACTTGCAAATAAGTTATTACTTTGTGTAGTAAGAGGATCTGGAAAACTCAGAGCCTGATGTATTTTGTTGTTAAAATCTCAGCCGATCACTTTTTAAAACCAACATTTGATGTGCTCCTTGTGTGGCAGGTTCCCAGTCCGAGCCCCCATCGTGCAGTGCCAGCTCCATCACTTGCCCTTCTGCCTGCACCTGCAGCAACAATGTCGTGGATTGTCGGGGAAGAGGCTTGACAGAGATCCCAGCCAACCTCCCAGAGGACATTTGGGAAATGTAAGTGCCATTCTAATGCACAAATCTCTTCCATGTCTCTCCATTTGTATTCCATATCATGGCCTCCTGTGTGGAAGAAAGGCAGGTGTTTTAAAAACTGTTCTAAGTAGTTATCAGGTATATTGTAGTTGTTCTCTTTGATTTATTCTTTTGATCTAAGGGCTCAAACCATTTCTAAATGTAAATTAAGATAGTTTAGTAATGCCCTATCTGAAAGCAAGATAAAGTTCTTGGTGCCTTAAGTTCATATTGTGTTTACATTTCACAAACCTGGAATTGCAGTTCTGTAGTCAATAAATGAAAATACACAGTGCTTTTTTGTTTCTAGTCAATGATTTCCCCATGAGATGGAGGGACATCTTGTTAACCTGGCAGGATGCATTTATAATGAATTAGAACATCAGAGCGCATTGTCCTTGCTGATTCACCTTCTATTTCTCGTCTTCCACATTGTTATTTCCAATTCTTTAACAGTTTTGTGACTTGTGTTGTGAAATCAGATGCTGGTTTTACAGACTTGTTTGCCTTTACTACCTTTAGGAATTGGAACCATCTATTTCTGTGTCCGTGACTTCATGCTACTGTGGTCCTGAAATACTTTTACATTATACCATTTTGCTTGTGGTTAGTCCACAGGCAATGCAGATCAATTATTTTCCTATTTAGGTTCTTGTCATACAGAGTTTCCTGACATCCAGCCAGCTTTTGCAGTCTACACAGTATAAATTCAAATATTTGTATAGTCACTGGACTCATCCAGCTTCTTGTTGCTGTAGAAATAGTGGCACACAGCAAAATTTACTGTGGCAAAGCTTAAATTCATAAGATCATGGAATGTTTTGGGTTGGAAGCAATCCTAAAGACCATCTAGTTCAAACCCCCTACCATGGGCAGGGACATCTTCCACTAGACCAGGGTGCTCCAAGTCCCATCCAGCCTGGCCTTGGACAATTCCAGGGATGGAGTAGCCTCAGCTACTCAGCCACAGCTTCTCTGGGCACCCTGTGCCAGGGCCTCAGCACCCTCACAGGGGGGAATTCCTTCCCAATATCCCAACCATACCCTGCCCTCTCACAGTTTTAAGCCGTTCTCCCTTGTCCTGTCCCTCCATCCTTTGTCCCCAGTCCCTCTCCAGCTCTCCTGGAGCCCTTTAGGCACTGGAAGGGACTCTGAGGTCTCCCTGGAGCCTTCTCTTCTCCAGGTGAGCACCCCCAGCTCTCTCAGCCTTCTCCATAGCAGAGGTGCTCCAGCCCTCTCATTGTCTTTGTGGCCTTCTCTGGTCCATGTCCTTATTATGCTGTGGCCCCAGAGCTGGACATCCCATTGTCCACGTTGACCACAAAGATGTTAAACAGCTCTGCTCCCAATACCAACCCCAAAGGGCAATGAATTCAACTAGTTCTCGTATTTCCCCCTAATTCAGTATTTTCTTATAAGCCGAACTATTCTAATAAGAACCCTTGACTGACAAACTGTTCTACAAAAATGAAACACACAGCTGTTGCTCTAACACAGTTATTAAAGGTGACCTACATTTCACTCTGTTCTGGTATTAATTAAAGATCCTTTGTTCAGCCTTCCTACCTTTCTTCATTAGCACGGGTAGGCAGAGCCTTCTCTGACAAAGCTGCCAACAAGTCCTAAAAGGGTTTTTGTTGATAAAAACCCATCACAAAACAGGTAACTCACTTGTCATGGGACATAAAACAAGCATCATATGATGCTAATTTCCCCTCTGCCACATATGACTTAGAAGTCTGTTGTGTTACTCTATTACTCCTTGAGGTGAAGGACTTCATTGCAAGAATGTTTGCTATTAAACAAGCAATTTAGGAAAGCTAGAAATCTGTATCCCAGACTTGCTTTTTCATAATTTCATAAACTAGGTAGCAAGAATGTAGAGAATGCAATTCGTTTTTTTATGAAGCTTCTTGTTGAGTTGGGAGCTGACAGCAGCAGCCAAATCAACTGAGGAAAAATGAGTTGCAAGAAATTGAAGCTGAGGAATACAGACTGTGTGCTGTGTGTTATAAAAGATTCTCTGCTTACAAAGTGGTTCTGTTGTGCTTTTCAGAGGAGAAATGAACAGTCTGTGTCAGAGAGAATCACATGAGAATAAGGACGGGAAAGTTTTGCATGACTACTTGGGTGAAAACAAAAGTCATTAAGCACCTGGAGGCATTTACTAACAAAGAAATACCAAAGTGAATATGGTGTGGTGGTTTGCTGGTAATTGAACAAAATACTCATTCCACTACATTGGATCAGCATCTACAATTAAAGGAGAGGTTGCAGTTATTTAGAAAAGGTGAGAGAAAATGCATGCAAGGTAAACATGGACCATGGTGTGAGTGCAGAATGGGCTCAATGTCAGATGTAGGGAAAGAGGGATGAGCAACAAACTCATCGGAGGCAAAGTCTCCAAAGAATCTGTTTTTCTGCTCAGACTTGATCACAGCCGTGCAGCCAGCACCTGTCAGACTGAGTGACAGCTCAGCCAGGGGATAGCAGAGACCTGTGACCAGCTCGTGGGAGCCTGGGAGGGTGCAGTGACAAACACGTGTGATGTGACAGTGGAATTCATTCAGCATTTCAGGGGTTTGGGCTGCTCTTGGCTCAGAACATGGGCTAGATAGATCCTTTCTCAGTCATTAATGCTGGGCTGATTTATGCCAGGGAAAGGATGGCTTTCCTGCACGTGCAGATGTGGGCACTGCCAGCCCTGGCTGTAGTGGTTCAAACAGTGTTTGCTGCCTGCCATGTTTGTTCGATGCCTTCCAGTCATGGACAGGTATCAGTAACTCCCCATCAATCTTTTCCCTCCTCACAGCACTTTTCCTCTGCCCCTTCTTTAGAATGAAGTTTTCATGCAGTTTGTCTATCCCAGACTGACCTACTCATTTTTTATTCTTCTCTGCTAGCAAGGCTGTATTTTAGGATATGAATTCCGGGCAGCTCTTGTCTGAGAGTCTTGCACACCTTAAAACAGTAGTGCAGGGATTACCACTTCTGCCTTTGTGTTTCATAATAGTTGGTGCAAGCTCTTTCTGAGTGAAAGCAGGACACAGCCCCTCAAAGGCAGGACGCAGCCCCACTCCTGCTGCCAGAGGGTGCTCGTGCCTGGAGGCAGATGCTGGAGTAGCAGCCACAGGCATGTGGTTGGAATTAGTTATTTCAGCTTTTGGGTTTGAGTCCACTGAATTAAACTTTTTCCTTTTTTTTTTTCTTTTTAAGTAAAAACCAAAAAATTAGCAAATGCTAGAAAATGCCAAAGTTAATGTTTGTAGCTGCAGTCATCATTTGAAGTTTTTGTATATATTTATTGTGGTATTCAGTTTAACAACAGCACAGTCTCATGCTGCTGTTGAAAGCCTGAATTAATTTCCTGTTGTCTAGGGACGCATCAGGGCTGTGTAGTGAGGCAGCCTGTGTATATAGGGTCTGTTCACTTGTTGCAGAGACAGGAAAATTGTCAAATGGGGACTGTGGGGAAGATAATCTCATGAATGCTGTTTGGAGAGTTGGGTTGTGTCTCTTCTTGCCAGTGGTTTGATGAATTGATTCTGGGCAAGTGACTTGTACAAACTTTTCTTGGGTGGTCACTAGTGATGTAATCTTGGGTTCTGGCTGACTCAGCTGAGACATTCAGAAGTGTTGAGGACTCACAGCTGCAGCAAAAGTCAGTAGGAGCTGTCCTTTGAACACTTTGTGCTGTGCAAGGCTAATTACTCTGAAAAGCCAAGTCTCAATCATCTGCAGACATATAAATCAAACTCCAGAATGTAAAGTATATCCTTAAATCTTGAAACTGATCTTAGATCTTTTCACATCAAGTTTGCTTCACCACTGTTCCTTACCCTGTACCATATCCTCTGTGAGATTAGGAGAAATACAATTGAATGAGCCAAGGGTGAAGCTGTTCAGGATGCCCCTGAGTGAGAAACGAGGGCTGTTTGTTTAAATGCTGAAGGAATTGCTCCAGACAGTGAGGAGGCTGCCAGTCCATCAAGGAGAAGTGCAGCTTAGGCACCCATGCCTGGTGAGATCATGAGCACAGCTTCCTCTGACAGCTGGGCACAGTGAACTGGGATGGCAGCCCTTCCACAGCAGCTAGGCTTGGCTGAAGGTCAGTTTGAGTCACTTGTTCTGCACTGGTTTAGTTTACCATTCTCACTGTTGATAGCTGAGCTGGTGGCTGATGTTTTCGTAGGTATAAGTAGTGCATAATTTTGGTGTGTAATTCCTACTCTTAGGAAAAATTCTGGAGTTCAAGCACAGGAAAAATGTAATGTGCATAACTGTTGGTTTTCTCATGGTTCTGGCAAAATGAACACAAACCTAATTTTCTGCAAGATGATCACTTTGGAATGTAATGTTCTACTTGTTCTACCTTTAATGAATGCTTTCCTGGCAAATTTAATAGAGAATTGCTGTCACGAGGGTACCACTGTGCTGGGCAGTGTTGCAGACCAGTAAGTAGACAAGTTTCCGGCATTTGTTGTTTCAAAGATTGTCTCAGGAAGAAATTGATGTCTCTGTTCTTCAGTAGCTGTAGGAATGTGTATTTCAGGAGGGCTAGGACTTCAGCTATGAATCTTTGTGAAGCTTTTGTGATTTGAAGAAGGTGATGAACAATTTCTGGGCATTCAAGTCACTGGTATATTCAAAATGAATTTTCCACTAGTTAAAATAAAGTCAGAAAAGCTTTTATAGAAAGATTTAGTACTGGTAACTATTTATTATAAGATTAATTTTTAGTTATATAAATTATAAATTAACTACACGACAATATTTTCATGTTTATTAACAATTGACTTTGAAGTTCTCAGTTTCATAAAGGCAAGAGGTTTATCTCTTATCAAGAATAAAGTGTGTAGAAACTGTAAACTTCATGAATAAAGGAATGACGGTTTTTCATTTAACATTGTTCTTCCTCCTAAAAGAAAATTACAATAATTCTCCCAGGCTTCCAGTAAATAGTGCAGCTGAAGCCAGCACAGTATTTTTGAACTCTGCAGTAAATGCTCCATAATTGCCTCTGGTGGCAAGTTCTCTGGCTGGGGAGCCAGGTTGGCTCCTGTACTTGAATCATGTAATATGATTTTCATTCACTGCTGTAAATTGGCTCTGGACAGCTTCTCATGTCTGACTTGACTCCTATTTTCTGGATCTCACCAGGCAAACTGTGTCATTCACTCCTTGCATTCCACAGAAGTTTCTTTTGTCAGGCCAAAAATATGTAGAAAATTTTCTGTTGAGTTCAAGACACAACAATAATAAAGAAATAATAAATAAAGTATTTTAGATTGATAGTCGGTGGAGAAAATATAAATATGTGGAAAATGAAAAGAATAAAGGTGTCTTCTGTGCTGAGACAAATTAAGGAAAAACAAAGCTGTGTCTCACAGTTTTAGGAACAAGCAGTAACAGCAGGGAGTTTCTGCTGCAAGATCAAGGCAGATTTATTTCTTACATCTTGACTTTTATTTCTGAAGTTATGTAACTAATGTCATCTGTAGGCACACGAAGATGGTTTTGTTGTGATAAATCTAGATTCATACACATGATAATTTTAATTTTGGCCATATCAATTTTTACGCTCTTCACTGCTTTTTATAATTGGGAGATTTCTTTTAGAAAGAAGATATGTACAGGTTAATTTACTCTGACAAGCTTTGTAGGAGTAAACTTACAAGGTTTGTAGGTTTGAGATAGTTTTGGGTTTTTTCTTTGGGTTTACGTTTTTTACGGGTTTGTGTGTGTGCGTGCAGTCTCTTTTTCCCAGAGACATCACTTCAGTCCAGTATAAACATAAATTAATAATTATTAATAAAAATGAATGGTATAATAAAAAAGGCATATATATTTTCTGTAATACAAATTTCACTGCAAAGCTCCTGTATTGCCAAGCAAAATGAGGAGATTGCAGTTTATAATGAGTATATACATTCTTAAAGCTGATTATAAAGGGGAAAAGCAATCAAAGAAAATAAAATACAGAGCATAAAATCCCAACTTTGACATAAAATATACTACTCCGATTTTTTACTGGATTAAATACTAATTGTCTTTTGGTTTACATGTGTTCGGTTTATTTTGCTTTAAAAAGCTGTGAAAAGAAGAAAGGATTTGAGGAATGTGAATTGTCAAGTGACAAAATCTGTTGAGAAAATAATACAGGTGGCAGAGCTTCAACTACCAGAGAGTTACTTAATTTTCCTGCTAATTCTTGATGTTCTGCCTTTTCCTTGTCAGTATTTATAAATGTGCAGTAAAAACAGATGTTACAGAATGTACAGAGCTCTTAACAATAGGTTGGATTAAGGATTAAAAAATAGCTTTTTCTCTTTTCTCTCAGTTTACTTTCACTTTCACTAAGTCTAAAGGTCTAGTTTTTGTGTTGACAAATATAATGCAATTCAACTTGAAATGCTCAGATGGCTGAGCTGGTTAGAACATTGTGAGGAAATGTGGGAAGTGATCTGGGCTGGGAGCTTCTTGAAATAATTGGAAGCCAATAGAGGGTGGTCAGGACTGACCTCCTCAAACAATAATTAAACAGCAATGTGATGTGGTTAGAGGTTAGTCTTTCTGGGACCTCACAGAGCTGCTCAGTGAAGCAAATATTCTGGTCTGGTTTGTTAAAATCCATTCCTACAGGTTTACAGATTCAACCATTGGTGGATGACTGCTTTCACATAGGTACTACAGAAACTGTCTGTCTCCCTAATAAGACTTCAGGCTCCAGGGGGGAAAAAAGCAACAACAAAACCAAAACAAAACAAAAACTAAACCGAGCCAAAACAAACAAACAAGCAAACAAACAACTCCCCCCCCCCAAAAAAAAAAAAAAAGCAAACCCACAACCCCAAAGCATCCCTTTAAAAAAAAATCCGAAAAAATAACAGTGAAAAGTTCTCAGCAGAGGTCTAAGGCTGAGTGAGGCTCAGAGCAGATGCTGTGTAGTGGCAGTGAATACAAGAACCTCGTCCTCTGTGCAGCACCCTGTGGGATGGTCTCTTTGGAGCCTTCTGATCTGGGATCACTGAGTCTGCAGGGGAATTGTTGGGTGGCACAAAAATCCAGCGGTGGGATCCATGTTTCTGCTGTTCCCTGCACCACAACATGTGAGAAACAGAAACACACACGAGCTCATGTGCTGGTTAAATGGAGTATAGAGTTACCAGCAGGGACCTGCAAATTGCCAGATCTCTCCAGCCCTGTTTCCTGCATTTGTGTTCACAGCCATGGGCCTGTAGAGAGGTAAAATTCTTCCTGCAAACGCTGATCCCAAGTGCACATGACCCAATAAAGTCTGCTGAGATGGGAAATGACCTGTCTAGTCCAGAATCAGAGCAGGGAGGCATTATTTTGTATTCTACCCCCAAGACAGCTTCTGATTCACCTTTTACACCCTCACAGGTGGTGGCTCAGGGGAGCTCACCTGGAGGCTCTGCTTTTCCATCTGGGCACAAGGCAGCAGCACTTCCTGCAGCCATGATGGAATTGCAGTGGGAGGGAGCTTGGGGGGGCCCTGCACCCTCACCCAAGGCTGAAGTGAGGAAAATGCATGGATGGGACTGGCAGGGGACATAACAATGAGAGGTGATGAGAAGGGCCAAAAATTCTGACCACAAATGTGGAGTATCACAGTGACAGAAGGAGAAATTTTGAGGTTTGGCAGAACAATACTTCATTCTGGTGTTTATGTGGTTAGAGAGGCCTTGGGGTTTTGTCAAAAGATGTTTTGGGGAATACTAGTCTGCGGATTCCTCTGGTGTTTCCTGTTTGTCTGTACCATAGTTAATGCAAAATTAACATGCTCCAACAGAGTTGGTGGATTCCCAATGTGACTGCCATCACAAATTCTTACCAGCTGACACCTGAGCAGCTGCTCAGCTACACAGTTGTGTCAGCTGAAACTAAACTCACTGCAGTGTGTCAGAAGGTCTAATGTCACTAGCACTGCTTTTAGATGAACACGATGGTATCAGGGAACATATCAAAACATCTGTTTTCATTCTGAAAGATGTCTTTTGGTGAGCAGAATTATGTGTGTCACTTCCTAGGTAGATTTATGCTGACAAGTCACTTCACTGGTGATAGGATTTTGTCTCTTGAAGATCTGCCCTCGGGTGAGTTGTTAGGAAGCAATCCTGTCTAGAGCTGCAGCAGGAGCTCGACAGCCAGACCCTGAAAATCAACACCAAAGGGAATATGAAGGGAAACTGCAGTTGTCACCTTATATTAATATAGGTGGATGGTTTACTGGCTCTCAGCTCTCCATTTCCTAAGGCAGACTCCATAAGAGGGATTTATGCTGCATATTATTAATTTTATTTGGAAGTCACTCAGGTGCTGTGATGAAAGGCAGCAGTGTAACAGTCTTGGAGGACCATATGTGTTTAGGGGTATAATAGTGGTGGTAGAGTCTTCGGCTGGGCTGGAGGCTGAAGGCTTTAACTGTTAAACAAGCAGCAAGCACAGACATCTGAAATCCTCAATGTCCTGCCATCCCAAAGCACTTTGTTTTCTGCCTGAGGACTGAGGGGTGAGAGACACAAAAAGCTGTTCCTTGGGGTCCATCAGCACTTTCTGAAGCAGCAGGACTGCAGGATTTGGGCCTTGCCCTGGAACTGCTGTGTGTTCTGGTGCTGAATGAGCCTCACGTCCTGACTGTGTCACTGCAGGGCAGGATTCCTTCATTCCTCCCCAGCAAGGGCACCTCCTATCTGGGGCTGTTTTGGGTGAATACTTCAGTGCAGCTACCCAAACCTGTTGTGTGTGGTAGGAACAAAGCTTGTACGTCAGATGAAGGGACAAGAAAGGTGTCAGGGCAGAGATCAGACCTAGCTCATTATCTGTGGTAAGAATACCAGATTTTAAGTATGATTTATTCACCTTAAATACTGAAAATATACCTGGGGACTTTTCTTCATCAGAGATGAAGATAAGACATGAGAGGCAAAAATATGAGATAAATGTAAAATAATGGTCCAAGTAGGTTTTTATAATCCAGTTGTTCTCAGTCCCTGGATTGATGGTTATGTGCCCTAGAAATTTCCTCCTTCCTAATATGAACAGTTCTTTCCAGCCTGGCCTTTGTCACTGTGGTGGATGCAAATGCTCCTTCTTTCCCCCACATAGCCCTTAGCCAGGCCCCTGCTTATAGGGCAGGACAAAAACAAGGGGTTTGCCCTTCCCAACACCCTTCACACAGGCTAAGTGTGTCCTGCCAGGCACGAGTGTGCCACAGGTTTGTGCTGCTCTGCTCTGATCTGCTTTTCCTCTCTTGGAGGTGCCTTTGGTTCTTGGTTATTTATTTGATTATTTGCTGTTTGATTATTGGCTGTTTGGTTCTTGGTTATTTGGTTATTTAGATATTGGTTATTTGGTTATTTGGTTCTTGGTTATTTGGTTCTTGGCTTTTTGGTCATTGGTTATTAGGTTGTTGATTATTTGCATACTGGTTATTTGGTTATTTGGATATTGGTTATTTGGTTGTAGGTTATTAGGTTCTTGGCTGCTTGGTCATTGGTTATTAGGTTGTTGGTTATTTGGTTATTGGTTATTTGGATATTGGTTTTTTGTTTCTTGACTGTTTGGTTCTTGGCCGTTTGGTTGTTGGTTATTTGGTTATTTGGATATTGGTTATTTGGTTGTAGGTTATTAGGTTCTTGGCTGCTTGGTCATTGGTTATTAGGTTGTTGATTATTTGCATACTGGTTATTTGGTTATTTGGATATAGGCTATTAGGTTCTTGGCTGTTTGGTTCATGGTTATTAGGTTATTTTTATATTGGTTATTTGGTTGTAGGTTATTAGGTTCTTGGCTGTTTGGTCATTGGTTATTAGGTCGTTGGTTATTTGGATGTTGGTTATTTGGTTCTAGGTTATTGGGTTCTCGGCTGTTTGGCTCTTGGTTCTTTGGTTCGTGGTTACATTTGGTCCATGGTTATTCGGTTCCTGGCAGCCTGGGCAATGCCAGCCCAGCAGAGCCCCATCCCAGGGGCAGAGCACCCAAGGCAGGGATCAGTCTGCCTCCTCCACTCCCTGTCTGTCTGTCCCCAGCAGGGAGTCCGTGCCTGCCCAGTGCCGAGGGACACTGGTGACACGGCTCAGGCAGGGGCTTGTGGCTGTAATAGAGCATGGCTGTCTCATCTGTAGGCTCTATTCGTCTGACAGCTGAGAATTATCAGTACTGATGCTTCACTCCCTCTCTTTTTCTCCAAGGTGGTGATTTGTCTATGTTATGGGTAGGTAAGCTTGACAAAACATTGCACATTAGCAGCTGAGACGGTGTTTGAAATGGGAAAATTGCTAGCAAACTGCTCCATTAGAGACCCAAATAACAAATTCTTTCTTTCCCTCAATGAAAGGGAGATAGTTAAGGCCGAAATTAATATGTCTGTCTCCCCAGCTCTGCAGGGGGATTCACTCTTCAAGACAAATGGCTTCATCACTCCTGAGTGTGAGCCGGCTCTGCTAAGTCCCTGTTAAGCAGAGATTTTTATCCTTTGTGTTTTGCCATCCTGGGTGTGAGCAATACAGGCGCCCCAGGAGGAGGTGATGAAAAGATTTGCACCTCAGTGAACTTTGAGATGGATTAGCATGGGAACTTGAGTGCTCATTCTTTACCCTGGGATAGTTTTTCATCTTTAACTGCATGGTTTCCCCCTGTTTGTTTTGGTTTTTTCTCTGATCTGTTTACTTTTTGCTCTCATTGCTGCAAAGTCATTTAAAGAAAGTGGGAAGAAGGAGGACTTTATCCTGTCTAACACCATGTTATTGCAAAAAAATGTATCTGGATCCATTGGGCCATCATGCTTTCCAATCTCTGATGATATATTAGCAAAGAGAAAGGAAATTGTTCCTGTCCTTTGATGTTGTTGTCAGAGACTCTAAAATAAAGCTTGGAGAGGCAGACAGAGCATCGCTGTGTGTCGGGAGGGTGAGATGTGCTTCGGTTCATCTCAGCACTCAGCTGGCAGCACGGCCACAAGGGGAACAAAGCAGGAGCAAAAGCCATGGGAGTTAGAACAAGGCCAATTCATTTTATCAGTTGTGGATTCCACTTGGCGAGTCTCTTAAATAGATCTGAGGATGGAATACCACAGGAGAATCGAGAAAAATTTTATTGAATTGTAAGAAACCTTGCAATTCAAAGGTTGGGAGGTGTAGTAGTTTAAATTATCAAAATTTAGCCTTTTAGGACTGTGTTTCTTGTACGGATTTCTCAAATGTATTGTAAAATTATTTTATAGTATATTCTGGTAATACCTCCCAAAAAATGAAGTCCCAGATGTTGCTTTGCTCTAGCACAGATGGTTTTATAGTGTACAACAGCACTCCATAGTGTGCAAAGATAGACCATGAGAAACACAGTTTTCCAAAGGTCATATTCTAGATGACCTCTGAAATAAAATGTGGCTGTAAAATCTACACTTTTTCACTTTCTTGGAGGAAAAAAATGACAACATTAGGTAATAATTCTGTTTTTCAGTTTACTTCAAAGATGTCACCTCTAGCAGTGTCCCATTATATGGTTTATAATTAGGCCTTCATCACCCTGAAATTGCCAACACCCCTTCTGGCTGAACCTAGAGTTTCTTGAGATTTTTAATCCTCTGCGGTACTTGACATGTCATGTATGAGCTAAGATGAGGTGAAAGAGTAAAGTATTAATACAAACAACGTGTTTTGTATTATTTTACTTGTGTAACTGCATTGTGTTTTTCAGGCTATTCCTGCCATTCTATAACATGCATTTATTTTTAAAAAACGGAATTCAGATTAGTACTTCATTCTGTTAAAGCACAGGCATTTTTAGTGCAGCAGTGCACTTTGTGCTGTGGTTTGTGCCCAGGTTGGAGCCCACCTGCTCACAGAGCCAAGTGAGAGCCCCTGGTGCTGCCTGGGCTGCTCTGGTGCCACCTGCAAGGTGCAGTGCCCTGAGCAGAACGGGCTGTGTGCAGCCTTCAGTCCTTCACCTGCAAAGGGCGTCATGGAGTGAGAAAATGGCAGGTGCTATGGTGGAAATACAGCAGCAGATGACAAGAGCCTTGTCCATCTATTTCTGTACAGGCTATCTGCTCCAGATTTTGTGGGGAAAGGGGAAAAGTTCACTAGGTGGCTTCAGAAGGCAGCTCTCAAATAACTCCTGTTTCTGCCTTCCTCTACACTTTTTCTAGATGTTGTTTGTTTGTTTGTTTTTTAATTTTATTTTTTAATTTTTATTGCTTGGGACCTGTGGCTATTCCGATTTTGGATTTTTTTTCACCCTACGGGGGGAGAAAATTCTGTGTATATTTCCACCTTTGAGACACTAAATTTGCCATGGAATTTTGCTTGTAAAAAACAACGTTTCCCCCATTCCTCTGTTTGGGTTTCCCTGTAAGGACTGCTCTGCTCCCCCTGTGTGCAGGATGGGTGAAGCCCCATTTTCCATCCCCAGGGCCAGGGAATCAGGCAGGCATGGCCCTCTTTTGTTGCTGGAAATGTCAGCACAGAAACACTTGGGAGGAGTTGAACACCCGACTGGCAGGCTGACAAAAAGCCTTTATGGGAAGAGTGTGTGTTCTGCTAATTCTGGTGACAAACACCCAACAATAGTGGCGTGCTGGAGCTCACAGCAATTTGCATTTCACTGTGGACTTGCCAGAAATGAAGCGTGTTATATTTAGAGCAACTGGAAGGGAAATCTCAGGCGCTAATTCAAATCACAAAACAAGGCATGGAATTAACTCTGATCACAACCTTTAAAAAATAGAGGGCTACATAAATAAAAGAGGGCTGTACAAGTTGACTGTGCAAATATCAAAATATTTGTGCTTAAATAGCTCCTTAGAGTATAAATGAGGTGGCAAATTATCTTATTTTCAAGCAGTTTTTTTCTTTTGTTTATGAAAGCACAAATCACCAGAGGGATAGAGAGCTTGCACGTTTTCTCTGTACTATTCCCTATACTTTACAAACCTTGATTTACTTCTCCCTTCTCCCATTTCCCTTTATCGTCATTCCTGGTTCTAAATTTTTTTTCTCCCCTCTGCATTGCTGCAGCAACTTGAAATGACTAGAGTGCTTCATTCCATCATTCCAATATGTTTTTGTATTTCAATTCTAAGCCATTTCCAACCACAGATTTTTTACTATTTAAACTGTCTTTTTATGACACTTTGGGAAAAAAAATTACAATATTTCAATAATAAGTAAGGGCAAGGTAAAACCACATTTTGGTTTCAGTCCCAACTCAGCAGAAGTTTAGCTACCATGGTCATTGGAATTTGTTGTTTGAGGATCCACTTTTACATTTCTAATAGAGATGAACATTTAGAGTTCATCTGAGGAGAAGCCATTCCTTTTAGCAGGAATTCAGGGAAGTTGCTGACAAATACTTGAAAGTAGTACTGGGAAGGAGCAGAAATTAATCTTCGTGGTTACTGTATCTTAAAGCTGCTTAGGTTTTATGTTAGTGATACATGCATTTATGGTACTTCATAAAGTTGTTGGCCTGGTTCTTTCAGGCCAAATCTTAGAAATAAAAACAGCAGCATTTTCGTGTCATCTGGACAATATTTTAGAAAAACTTAAGTATTTGGTAGTTAGAATAGGAAGATGCAGGACTTTTTTTTGCTGTTCTAACATAAAATGTTCCCCACCCTCTTAAAATTCTGAATTCATCTTGCAGTGAATTCGCTTTGGTCTCTAGCATGCTCCCAAAGGTTGTTGCTCCTGAGCTGGTCTGACTGTGTTATCAGTCTGCTTCCTAAGCTGTCACAACCTAGCCTAGCTTTCAGTTTAGATAGCTACATTCTATTTACAACAGCTCATTAAGGAAAGCATCCATATTTTCTGTTTTCTGCCGTAACTTTAAAATATACCTGCTATTCTTTATTAATTTCATGAGCCTTAAAAGTGCAGTTTCTTTAGCTTGTGACCTTTTTTCTATACCAATCTTCTAGTACCAAGAGATTATTTTATTTTTCCTAGTTGTCTTCTCAGTATTTTCTCTGTTTAGTGGACTTCAAAATAAAAATGTGTTTTGCATAAACCTCTGTAAAATTGCTTTCCATTTATACGAAATGTGCTGTCATATTTAACGTGATTCCTGTCCTGTAGCTGTGTAGTTAACATGTATATTGCTTTGTTTGTTTTCAGACGTTTGGAACAAAACCTCATCAAAATCATTCACCCTGGAGCTTTCACCCAGTACAAGAAGCTTAAGAGAATGTAAGTTTTAATAAGACGAACATGCTAGAGTAATCATGAATCTTCTAGCTTCAAGTTCAGTATCTTCATTTTAGAAACATATTGGCAATTCTCTGTTGAAATCACTGGGGATTGCACAAATCATCTCTTCAGAGTGTAAGCAACAATGGAATTTGGTTCAGGATGCCTAGCAGTGCATGAAATCCTTAATAATGCTTAATTTCACTTCCTATTATAAACGATGTGATTTAATTAGTTGTTAGTCTGTTCAAACTTCAGATCTGCTTCCTTAGAAGAGATTTCAAGTTCCGTTTTTCTTCTCATCCGTTCTGGTGCCTGTTTGCAGCACGTCAGGGTGGCTGACCCCAGTCAGAGCAGGAGTCACGTTCTTGCAGAGCAGGGAGGATTTTTTTGTGGTGCGTTTGATGTTCTGATGTTGAAATGGTTTGACTGTTTACAAGAAAACAAAGAAACCTGCTGGAGCTTGTTTTCTCTGTTGCTTAATCACCAGCAGATACCCAGATAATTCTTTCTTTTATTAGCTCTTGTATTTTCTCTTTGGATTTTTTTAAAAAATGATCCCGATGTGTAGCACTGCTGTCATGCAGACAACAGGGGGCATTCCCCCAGTCAGGTTTTTCTTTCATTTTTAAGTGGTATATGAGAGATGATGTGACAGTAGCCGGATGACACAAATGATGGTAAAGCAAGTTGCCCCTGCTTCAGCACAGTGTGAGGATGTTGATGTTAGCACAGGAGCAGTAACTTCCAGAAGTCATTCAGGCTTTGTAGCTCAGTGCTAATGCTGCTGAAAAAGTGCCTTTGCAGTTCTTTTCTGATGGGAACAATGCTGGAATTGAGACACTGTCAGCTCGTTTCATAGAAGACACTGGATTATCACATAGCTGGTGCTTTGGGAAACTGAAATGAGCTTGCACCATACCATTGATTTTAGATCAAAATTACTGTGTTTGCCAGTCCAAACTTAGCATGTTCCTAGAGCTGAAGAGCTGTAAATATGGATCTTAATATTTAACAGGTCAAATCATCAATCTTAGATGGTCTCTATTCTGCTGTCTTACTTTCAATATAGCTGTATGTATTTTTAAAGAAATGCTGTATTGGATAGTAGGATGGTAATTTCAGTGAATAATGATGGATTGCTTTTCAGTGACATAACGTGTAACTTTTTTATTATTAAAATCACTACATGGTCCTTTCTAAGGTGTGACTAATTTTAGATTTTTGCAATGTTTTACTGTCTTTTCGTTTTTCATTCGTTGGTGAAGTCTAGTTTTATGGGAGTTGACCAAAAAATACTCTTTAACGTGACTAGCTACGCAATCCAATGTAGCACTTACTATGTGAAATGATGAATGTTAGAATTTCACAGCAGAATTCCATTAGCAAGTTGTGTTAACAGCTTTTGGGGGTATAATTGGCATACTCATTGAGATTTGAACTCATAATTAAATAATAAGTTATTGTGCTGGATGATCTGTGCCAAAGCTTAGTTAATGTGACAGGATCTTGTGGGAGAACTTGGGACAGATATTTGGGCTGCAGAATGTCCCGTAACAAACCTGATGTTTATCCACCTGTCTCCTTGTCAAAGTTTTGTTCCTGCTGGACGGTGAGGCTCTGAATTGAGCAACACTTCTGTTACACACAGTTTAACTGAGAACATTTGTTTCAGTATTTAAAGAGATTATTGACACCATCTTTTCAAGATTCCCAGTCCTGTTAACACAAAAATATATTTTGGTCAAAAGATTATCTCTTAAAAACAGCAGAATCATCCATCCTTTTCCTCTAGAGGAAGGATATGTTTGATATCCCTGAGGTTGTTAGCCTTTCTTCATTTCTGTCACTTTGATTTCAATGAGCAGTGCCATAGCAGGAAGTTTATCAATTTAATTAATGGATGCCCTGCTGGGCGTACAAATGAAGAACATTAATATAATTGTTGTTATTATTACTGTTAACTACTATAATAATATTTTTATATCATTCAGAGGATAGTATTAGCATAACCCTGTGAATTGTATTGTATTTTTCTCCTTCTGGTGAATAAATGTGCAAGAATGTTAGTGATAATAGTCCTCACTTGCAACTCCGTACTCCTTGTATTTTGATTGTTTACTGTGTATTTCCTGCAAGATAAAGAAGTTTCCTTTCCTTAAATAATTGGATAACTGAGATTAATAATTAAGTTAAATCCACTTGTCCAACATAATCTTGATATGATTTGGTATTATTAGGTCAAGATGATAGTAGAAATGCATATTAATTCAAGTGTTGTAGCTGAAGTTTGCTGCTTAGAATATCTCTTCAACCACCTCCAGGCTGAGAGAGTTATTTTGGTGATTGAGTTTTAGTAAAGGATCTGAAATCTAGTTTTTCTTGGGCTTAATCATAATTGCCCTAATCTCCTGTCTCTGCTCCTCTGAGGCTTGTAACTAACAAGTTTGTGGAGCAAGCCTAAGAGCGAAGTACATGGAATAACTTCGAAAGATGTGGTTGCACCTCTCTAGCTCTGATGCTTGTACTGGCATTTCATGTTGTCAGATTAATTTTACCACATTTTAGCAGAAAACACATTGAGATTTCGCAGGCTTCCCAGTAGCTCTGTGGAGTTGCTACATTTTTTAAGCAGCTTCTAAAAGCTAAACCATATATGACATGGATTTTGCTGAGCGCTCTTGTAAAATGAGAGCAGTCCGTTCTATATGTTAGAGATAATCAAGTTCTCTGTTTCTCATAATATTTGTCAACAAAGAGAATATTCAACCAATACTATTAATAGTTTTTCATTTGGCTGCATCTAAAAATACATCTGTTTTGTTTCAAAACCTTTTACAGTGAATACATTTAAGCTATCCAGTGATGCGTTACTCAGCGACTTGCAGGGTATCCTTGCTCCCCTGGTGCAAAGTCAAAACCAATTTATGTCCCTAACTGGTGACTGAGCACAGCCACTCTCCAAGGTGTGTGCAACAACCTTTTGAGAGATTCCTGCCAGAGGTGCAGGGAGGCAGGATGAGGTGACTAATGCCATCCCTGCCTGAGTGGAATCCTGGTAATTTTGTTGCATTTCCAGTTGAAGAGGCACACTTCCCCTGAGTGATTCAGAGATACCTTAAACTATAGAAATGAGCCTTATGTCATCTCAAGTGTCTTGGCTGTGCAGCTCAGAAAAGCCTCTCTCTGTCCTGATGTACGTGAAAGGCAGAATAGGACAACCTTACTGTAGTTGCACTGTTTTAGAAATCCTTCTCTTCTTTCTCATGGAGAATAGAGATAAGCTGCACTTTTTGTACTTTCTTAATCTCTGTGTTTGGTATTAGGTGCTGTATAGCTGTGACCAATGCCTTTGGGAAGCGAATTCCCTGCTGACCAATGGTTGCTAGATTATTAATGGATATATAAAGAAGTTTCTGTAAATAAACTCTCTTTCACCATCTTGACTGCACCTGCCTGCTTCTCTGCCAGCTTCTGAGAATCCCACGAATATCATGAAATTTAAAACCAACACCTTACCAAAGCAGGCCAAATGAAGGGAACAAAAATACGAGGACAACATTGAATCCCTTTCCCTCAGTCAAGTCAGAAGGAGATGGAACCTCCTTATCTGACAGCAGTGGAACTTGGGCTCTAATGGAAAGGAAATAATGCGTCTAATTATCTTCTAATGCTGATTGTAGTGCATCTGCATGAAGTGAGAGAGTGCCATCGCCCAGCATGGCACTGCTGCACGTTCAGGCACCATTAGTTACACCCTCATTACCGTCCGGACATGGGGAGACAGGAAGGAGGGAAATGCTGAGATGCAGCAAATCAGGAAAACAGTGCTGAAATACTTCTTTCAAAAACTAGATGCCACTTTTAAGATGCTTGCCATTGTTCAGCAAACTCACCTTTTCATGTGATTTTAACAGATTTTAATACATTCCTCAATAAATAGATAGGAACGATCCACTTCATACTTCTTCTTACTAGATGAAAAGCAGCAGTCAGTCTAAGCAAGTTTCACAAAAACCTGTATAAAAATAAAAATAAATATTCCTGCTTTCACTGTGATGAGTTTGGCTGCTGTAAGTTAAGCTGCAAAACCAAAACCTCCCATGAATCGTGTCCTGCTAGGCAGGATGTTGTAGCAGGAAAGATCAGTAGATTGCAGAGCAATTCTTCATGAGCTTTAAAAAAGAATCAAGCCTTATAAAGGGAGCAAAAAAACCAGACAAAAAATCCCACTTTACGTGGCTAGATTTAAAAAGAGTTGGAGGACTTCATTAAAATTTTAACCAACATAATTCGTAGCTCAAAGGATGTAGAGAATGGAAAAGCTTCTTACTTTCTGATTATTAAGTTCTCATGCAGGTGATGTTTATTCAGAGTCTACTTGGATCCATAGCATGTGCCCCAGTGGCAATAACAGTGAAGATGTACATGAAATACTCTATTGCTTCAGCTGTCAGTGAGAGATTTGACACTACTGATACAAGCTGATATCAGCTGTCAGGGAGTGCACCCAGGTGGCTCAAAGTTGTGTCTCAGCTCAGCACTTGGCTGGACTGATGGACAGAAAGTGTGGGTGACAGTGACAGTCACGATAAGGTACCAGCACTGAGCACTGGGTGCCAAGTGTGGTAAATTGGGCTCCTTGTATAAAGTTACTGTGGCATAGTCTGTGTTTATCTTTGTGTTCTTGGCTGGTTATGATTCAAATTGAAGAATACTTTCCAAACCAGGATCACATTTTAATTTTCTTTTACAGCAGGCAGTGCTGAATCGCACTCCCGCCGTAGCTGGAAGGGTGGGATCTTGCTGGGCTCCCTGCAGGGGCTGCAGCACGCTGGGTGTCCCCTCAGTGCTGCAGCCTTCAGAGCTCCACAGTTCCATTCAGATGCTTTAAGGCTTCCTCTGGGCTCTGAAAACTTCACCAGAGCAAGGCCATGGTGGATTTTGTGCTGCTTGTTTTCTCTAGGCCATGGAAGCTCCTACCTCAGTGGAGCAGTGCTGAGCTCCCCAGGGACACTGGTGCCTGCTTTGGGATCAGGGCTGGGCAGGATCCTCTCTACTGTTACAAAGTTGGCCTTCCATGCCTGCATTTAAACATTCAGACAGCCTTCGTGCCTTGTCATGGGCTCCTTGTCATGGCTCCTCATGCTTGAGAGCCACCCCATAGAGTCCCAGAGCCATCTCCAGTGTTAATGGCTCTTGGGATGGTTTTATCGAAGTCGCTGTTGCTCTTCGTAAGAGCCCTTTTATTTTAATGTCCCTAAAATGAAACACCTGATTAAGAGGGGTGCTCTCCATTGAGGCTGTGGCCTGTCATCCTGACTGATGTTTTCTGATCCTTCCTGGAATTTGCCTATATCTGCCCTTACGTAGTTCATCATTTCTCTTGAGATAATGTGATTCTTTACTTCTGTTTTTGTACCAAGTGTGTTCTTCCAATAAGCTACAGCTAAAATATTTTCATCAGATTCCTGTTTACGTACATTTTTTCTAATCCTCCTTTCCCTTTACAGAGACATCAGCAAGAATCAAATAACTGACATTGCACCTGATGCATTCAAAGGCTTGAAATCTCTCATTTCATTGTAAGTAGAAAATAGAAGTGAATGGGCATTTGGGGAGAGCTTGCATGTAAGAGGAATAAAAATGATAATGTGCTGTCTGGGGGAACATATGTTTCTGTGTGCAACTGCCAGCTTGTGTGAAGCATCTGATCTTTTGTAAATGGAAAATTGGTGATGAAGTTTAGAAAGGACGACTGTCTGCAAGGCTCTCGTAAGGCTGCTGACTTCTTCACTTCTGAAAATCAGTGCATTATTCAGTCTGCTGTGCATGTGCGCCTGCAGGCTGCTCCGTGCCCCCCTCATGGCACAGGAACAGCTCGCCTTAGCTCGGACACTGATTGGGGCTGTTAATTAGGGAAGAGTTGGGGAAATACTTCCGTACTGGATTTTTCCTCTATAGTAAAGAAATTACACTCTCTAGGGAGATTTCTGTTTTGGGTTTGGTTTGGGGTCTTTTTGTGGTGGTGGCTTTTCTTTGGGTTTGGTGTTTTTGTGGGTTTTTTGGGGATTTTTTGTGTTTTTTGGTTTTTTGGTTTGGTTTTTTTTTGTGGTGGTGGTGGGTTTTGGTTTGGTTTTTTTTCTTCAAACTAGTTAGGGAAGAACCTAACTGTAAGAAAATGTTTATATTTCTTAGCTGTAATTACTAGTTTATTAAGCTGGAAGGGGACTAAGATATGATTTCATACATGGAAGATAAAAGGAAGGTAGGATCTCTTGACAGCCATTTGTTTCTCTTTATAGAACACAGAAAACTGATTTAGCACCAAGCTGAATTTACATGCAGCTATATTTCAGCCAAGGTACCCATAGCACTATTAAAAAGTAGAGTTTTTGATGGGTAAAAAGAGCAGTACAAGGTCAGGAGCTGCATATGGAGGATGAATTAGAAGAGCGTTACAGAGCCCCATGTTGAGAGAAGAGGGAAGCACAACTAGAATATTTACCTCCGTTAATTTTAAAGACAGTGTTGAAACTATTATCTCATTAATATTCATATAACACAGCTTCGTTTTTAAAAAACGTAGTTTATTTCTACAAGTTGCCATAATTTCATTCTCTGAATACTGGATAATTCTGAGAAGCTGAATAATTTGTGGACTAGAGGACTATCAGAAGGTTATTAAGTATTAAACTTACATGTTGCAGTAAACCTCTGAGCCAGAATGCAGAATTGGCCCTTTTTTGTGCCCTGAATCCAGCTGGGAGAATGCCAGAAATATATATTAAGTGTTGCTGGTGTTTGTTGAGTAGTTCAGGCGGTGTTATTCAACATGCTGTGGAAATGGTCAAATCCCTCACTGCTGTCTGGAAACAATTCAGCAGAGAGTGACATTTACTGAGCGCTACAGTCCTGGCTGAGTGTGGAGCTGCTGCTGCTGCAGTGCTGCAGCTTCCTGGTCCTGGCAGCCCTCCTGGCCAGGCAAGACATTTCCACTGGGCTTGACTTCCCAAGGCAGAACTCACTCGGCTTTACCCACAGTTAATTCAGATACCCCAGGTGGCCTCAGGAGTGTGGGATGAAACACATCAGAGTGGACAGAGAGGAAATGAAATAAAAACTGGGCAGGAATTTTCAGTGTTTTGACTTGCATACAGAAGCAAGTGGCATGGCTATGGACTCTCTGCCCAGTCATCCAAAGTGATGTTTTAAGTAAATGATGTTTGAATATGTTTCTATCCAAGTGGGTAAAATAGTGCTTGAGTTAATGCCAGTAGGTTACAGCAGGGAGGGGAGAAGGCAGGGAGGAAGATGAGATGCAGTGCAGCAAAGGCTGTAGTGAGGGAACAGCCTCTGAGCTTTCCGTAGTTCCATGTTTGTCTCCGTTTCCCTCACCACATGCACACAAAGCTGTGACACTCAGTTTCTCCTCTCCTTGGCAGCCTTTTTCTAGGACAGTATCAATTCCAGATTTGAAATTATCAGCCTCCTCCTCCAGGGTCAGTTGTCCACTGTTTTTACTTTCTTTTGAAAGGTTTGCTCCTGCTGTTCATTGTGGGGAGGTCTTACAAAAGTTTTCCCTATGATTGACAAGCCATGGTGAATCCCCTCACCTTTCATGACCTGGCAGGTTCCTCCCTGTAGTTCTTTCAGTTTCTGAGCCCTCAGTATCTTCATGGAGCAAGATTATCTGCTGCTCAGCAGAATCTGGGTTTCTCTGAAGAAAGCTTCCCCAGGTTTCTTCCCCTCAGAAGCAGAGGAAGGCACAGTCAGGCACAGAAAGACAAGTGCAGGAGAAGAGGACTCTTGGAAGTGCCAGCCCTCGCAGTGACCCTGCCAAAGGGGAAGGAACCAGGAGGTGTAAATGAAGTGAGACAGTTGCTCACCAGTGTTTTCCCTCTGAAGCAGCTCAATCTTTTCAGTGCCCAAAGCCCCAGTAACTTCAGTCAGCTGCATGCCCTGAAGGAACACTGCTCTGCATACAACAACTTGTATTGTTCCCACACCTCAGTCAGATGTGATTGGTGCATACATTTTAATGAGACACCATCCAGGGTTCATCTCTGCTCAGAGCAGGTGGACTTTTCAGCCAGCTGAGTTCAAATCAGAAGAATGGAGGGGAAAGTATTATTGCACAAATGAAAGTAAGCAACTTGGTTTCCGTTTAAAATGAAGTGCTGCTATACTGCCTAAAATCCTTGGGTTTTTTTCCTCCGCATTATTCCTATTTTGTGCTCCTCCCTTTGCTCCCTGCTTGCATGCAATCGCAGTGCTCCCTATGGGTCTGGAGAGCCAGAGTGCTCCTCTGGAAGGCAGCCAACATTGTTAGTCTGGCTGCCTAATGCACGCCTAAATTTAGTGGGTTCTGCTCTGCTTTCTTCTGAAGTGAACTTGGGTTGGTGTTTCCAGGCAAAAATGCTTCTCAGAGTCCTCTGCCCATTGTACTTGTGTAGAGATGGTAGAAAAAATGGTGTACTGCAGTTTTGAAAACATGGGAATGGTTATAACAGAAGTTGTTCCCCCTAAAATGTGTAAAACTTAAATCTTTTAAAAGTGCTAAGTGATCCATGGGCTAGCAGGTCATAAGTTTTTATTGTAAATCTTTTATTGTAAATCTATGTATTTTCTCTAACAAGAAATTCACCTGTGGGAGTCAAACAGGTGACCAAATGTTTAAACTTCAAAGCAGCCATTTCTACCTTGGGTTTTCTCTGCATTTAGCTAAAGAAAGACAAGTTTTTTTTCCTGTAGGGTACACAACACTTCTCCATTCCCCACGTGCAGGAAAAAAAATGTTATTTTCTTTATGCCCATTTTTCAGTAGGATTTTGCTCCCTATTCATATAACTCTTTGGAACAAGGAATTTCTACAATTTGAGGATGCACATAACTTTTTCTTCTGGGCTCTTACAGAATAAGGAACCAGAATCATTATTCTTTAAGAGCTTTATTTTCCTTCTTCCTAGAGTTTTCTTGCTTTTCCTTTTCTTCTTGTTGTGCTGGAAGAATTAGTCTTGCCATGCAATACTTCTTTCATACAAACATGAGAGCAAATAGTACCCTTGCATTGAGAGGTGTGGCAAAATCAGTTGGTTGCCAAAGAATGTATTATCTGAATTCGAAGGAGAAGTTTGGGCAACACTCTGTTTGTAGTCCCTGGTGTTTGTGTTCCGTGGTTGGCTGTGCCTCTGCAAGAGCTGCAGTGCTCAGTATCAGCCCAGAGCATGGGGGATGAGTTGGGAATAGCTTCACGTTTCAAGATTGCTGCACACACTTTCTGAAGTCAATTAATTTTTCATTTCATCAACTCAAAATCTGTCTGGTATCAGTGAGGATTGTATCAGCATTTGGTTATTGTTAATAGTGTCAAACACAAATGTTATTCTTGGGGTCAGTAAATGTCCCACAAATCGAGGTTTGGAAGGCCAAGGCCATATCCAGACTGTCTGGGGACATTTTATGAGATATGACAAAATAGTCTAAGCCTTCAGGGTGGTAAACTGCATGAACAAATTTTAGACCATTGCAGAGGGAGAATTCCTTGGGTTTTGTTCATGTACTGAATTAAGCTAGTGAGCACTAAAAGCTTAGATCAGCCTGGGCACAAAGACAAGAGACAGCTTAGGTTTTGACATAGCAGTCCCATTTACACCATCATCTCCGGGGTGATGATGTATGGGGTGTCATTCATGGTGATTTGAAATCTGCAATAAAACACTGTCTATTGCAATAGCTGACAAACTTATTTTAAGGTAACAAATTGCTTTGGATAGTTTTACTGTGATTTATTTAGCTTAGCTTGTTCTGAAGAAATATGAAATAGTGCAGGGGGAAAAAATTGCATGTCCAAGTTTCTTTTAGATATTAGAAATTTATTGCTGTTTTTATCCCTATCAATTCCTCCTCTTCTGAAAAACTGAATTCGTATTGAGCCTGTGCCATTGTACATAGCTTGGGAAATACAATTCTTCCTAGCAAGAATTGTTTTCACAGTCTGAAGGAGAGTTAAAAGCATTCTGAGGACTGAAAAAGACATTGCATAAAGTCACAATTTGACACTTCAGTAAGAATGTTTCAGCCCAGCCAAAATAAAGGAACACTTAGCTGGAAACCATATGGTCTAAAGTAAGGGATTCTGTGCTAGGCTTTCATACCTCAAAAAACTCCGTGTCAGCTTCAAGGGAAAAATCTCTGTATTCTGTGATCTGACTTAATGAAGCAGCTAAATTGCAACTACATTTGCAAGTAAGGTAGGCTGAGGAACAGAGACATAAAATAAAGACAATGTGGCAATTATTGTTTCACACCCTTAGAAGGTGATATTAAACTTCAACGCGTCTGAAAGGCCACGTATTGGTAAAGTCAGTGCAAATTCCCTCATTTTAAAGTGCTTCAAGAGGTCAGAATGGATAGAGACTGTGAAGAATCAGTATAAATTTTATGTTTTAAGATCCTGCTGCTGAAGGTTTGATCCGTGCTTGATGATACTCTCACCCAAGCAAACACACTCGTGGCTACATGTGCCTCCTGCTCTTTATTTTCCTGGTGTGTCCCAGCCTTGCACATCGATCTATGCAGTGACTATTTTCAGTGTTCAATCTTTATTTTTAACTAAGCGTATCAGTTGGATTAAACAGCAAGACTTGAAGTTTAACAGTAACAACTAATTATTTAATTGGAAATTTAATATCTAGTGTGTCTTGGGAAAGATACATTGTGAGGGGACTCTTAAACTGTGATGCCAGAATCAGGCTGGGGAAACACAATGCCTCATTTGTGACTGCTTTATATTTGTACAACTTCTTGTTGCAAATCCATAATAACTCTTTAGGGTGCTTCTCTCAGGGATCCCCAACGCTCCCCCAGTGCTGCCAGGGCTCTGTGCTTTATGTGCTGTGCTGTTTGTCAGACCCATGGCTGACTTCATTTCCTAAAGATGAGAAGCAAATGAAGAATCAGGAGCACACACACTAAAATCCTCAGTCTTTTTTTTTGTGTTCAAATAAATGTTCTAATTCACTGATTCACTGTCTATTGGCAGCAATTACTGAGCTAATTTTATTTTTATTACATGTTAACTTTGTTAGTGTGTTTTTAATTAAAAAAATATTTTGGGTCTAGAATTTCAGGTGCTCTGGGATAGAAGAAGGGTTGTGTTCCTGTGCCAAGCTTGCACATTAGCCAGGACACCTGCACGTGTGAGGGAAGCAAGTGAGCACCATTTTTAGAACTTGTAATGCCAAAGGGCAAATCTCCTAAAATTACTCTGCTGGCAAAAGCACTGGAGATTTAAATGAAATTCTTAAATTGAATTGGTTGTGTTTCCTGCTATATGGCTTTTTTAATTGTGGGGGTTTTTTGTTTGTTTGTTTTGGGGTTTTTTTGGGAGGTAGGGCATTTTTGGTGTGTTTTTTTGTTTGGTTGGGTTTTTTTTGTTGGGTTGTTTTTTTGGAGGTTTTTTGGTTGTTTTGGTTAGTTGGTTTTTTTGAGGGGTTGGGGGTATTTTGTGGATTTTTTTTTAGGGTTTTTTTGGTGGTTGTTTTTGTTTAGTTTTTTATTTGTTGGGGGGTTTTTTGTTTTTCTTTTTTTTGGTTGGTTTTTTTTAATTGGTTGTTTTTCTTGGTGGGGTTGGATTTTTGTTTGGGGTTTTGGGGTTTATTTGGTTTTTTGGGGGTTTTTTTGTTGTGTTGGTTGGTTGGTTTTTTGGGCGTTTTTTTGGTGTTTTTGTGGGGGGTTTTGTTTTGTTGTGGTGTTTTGGGGTTTTTTGTTTAGGTTTTTTCTGGTTTTTTGGGGTTTTTTTGGGGAGTTCTATTGGTTGGTTTGGTCTATTCTATTGGTTGGTTTTTGGGGCATTTTTTGGGTGTTTTGTGCGGTTTTTTGTTCTTTTTTTGCATTGGTTATTTGTTTTGATGTTTTGGTTGGTTTTTTGGTGGCTTTTTTGGTTTTTTATTTGTTTTGGGGGTTTTTTTGTTTGTTTGTTGGTTTGATTTGTTGTTTTGGTCTTTTTTCTCAAGGTTTTTTGCTTGGTTTCGTTCTCCCCCAGAGCCAGCGCGCTGGGCAGTGTGGCAGGAGGGGACAGCAGGGTCCCTGTGGCTCCCAGCCTGGCTGGCTCCAGCAGCACTGCCCAGGGCAGAGCCCATCCCAATGGTCACCTTCCCTGCTCCAAGGGGCTCTCCTGGCTGCCCCAGAAACAGAGAGTTTCCTATGGTTTCCTGTGGTTTTCCGTGGTTTTCCTGCAGTCAGAGGCAGTGAGGAGCTCCAGAGCTGAGCTGCAGTGCAGATCTCCTCCTCTCCTCTCCTGCCTGCAGCCCTGGCGTGGCAGGAGCTCATTTGGCTCTGAGCAGTGCTGAACATGAATATGAATTAGAGACAAGTGCCTGAGCTCTCATACTGACTTTTGTTTAGCTGCTAATCTGTTTGAATGCTAATGTGCCACATGCACATAAGCCAAATTAGTTTGGAAAATGCTTATTATCCTTTTCATGGCTTCTAAAAATTGGAGCTTTGTTTTATTTTATAAGCTATTTTGATCTGTTTTATTTTGCTCAAAATAATAAAGAAGATGTATAAACACATGCAGGGTTTAAAATTCAGTAGCACACTGCACTATGACTTTCTAACTCTCAAATTAAAGATAAATGAAAAAAATTGCTCTGAGAGTCTTATTTTGATATTTGCTTTCAGTAGTACCATAGGGTGTGAGTGTTGATATTTCTTTAAGGTTTTACTTTACCTGAGTATTTTACCTCTTCAGCCAGAATAACCCTTAGGCTGGAGTGGGGACGTTTTTACTTTTCATGAGTATTTTGTAAAACTTAGCTTCTCAATTCTTCTTTGCTATCGTACTATGCATTATTGATCAGCACTGGTGATCCTGCTCCTTCACAAAACTAAGGAAGGTATTTCTCTGACGTCCCAGGGTTTGTAATCTAAACTGAGTATACAGATGACACACTTGTAAAGAAATATTTTTCAGAAAGACTGGAAGGTGAAAAGGAAGTATACTGGGTTCTGTGGGCATTAATATTTTAAACTTCTACAAATATTTTATTTGCAGAGGTTTTGCTTTTGCTTCCTGATATAGGTGAACACATTTTTGTTCAGAAAGAAATCTGTGGGTCAGCCTTTCCTATGTTGGTTTAGAGCCCAGTGAAATCCAGGGACTTGAATGTTCTGTCTAAATGGTCCCATTAAACCTTTCCAAGATCAGCCACCATTTCTGTCTAGCTTCGGAGAGAGAATAAAAATCTACATGTATTGCATTAAATTTTGTTGAAATAGGAATTTGTGTGTGTCTTCAGAAGCTAAAGTGAAGAAACCATCAGAAAAAATGAGAAGCGTTCATTACTCACAAAAAGCACTAACTGCAGCAGCACATTAAAAGCCACCCTCCTGACTCTCCACTGGATAAAGAGAAATTATTTCTCTAAACTATTTATTTAGAGAAAATCGAATGCTGGATGACCATTAGTTTCTTGGGTAGTACTTCAGTTCCTGCTAAACTGCAGAAGTAATAAAAAATTGGGTTTCAGTTGAGGTGTTGGTATTTAAGTGGTGTTATTTTGTTTAGGCTCCGAAATGAGCTGATGTGGGAACGCCCCCGCAGGGGTGACAGAGTCCCCGTGAGTGATGAAGAGTAAACTGAAGTGCTGATGCTCTGGGAGGGCCAGGGGATATTGGAAATGGTCTGTCGTGCTAAGAGTTTGTTTTTCAGTATGTTCAACTCTTCCTAGTATTTCAAAGGTTGTAAGGCAGGGTAAGGCAGGATTTCAGCCAACGTCCAAGCCTCACACGGCCCTTTGATTCACTGCCCCATTGAAAAGGGAGGGAATCAGCCTCAGCTCAGTGACACTTCAGCAGAAAGGGTTTGGCATGAGCTGGTTTAGAACCATTTGCCATGTCCTATGTAGAGCACAGGAATTACATTAATACTGATTTTCCCAATTTAAAGTGTTTAGGGTGAGGCAAAATATTGTCAGCGGGAGCCTCATCATCTTCCCTTTTACCAGGACTCACATGAGCTCCTCACTCGCTTTCTGCTGCTGACAAATGATGCCAACCTGCAGGAGTGACAGGAGTAAATACTTTCAGGCACGATTGAATTTCTGGTGTTCCTGTCATACATGATTTTGCTCTGATCACTGGGTAACACAGTTCAGCATAATGGTGGTTCTGTCTCTCTTCCCCCTTACTTCAATTTCTGAGGATGATATATGTGCATTTTTCCATTAAAAAATGAAATATTTTTAATGTTAAAACTGAATCATGGATATCAGGCCATATATTTATGGTTGATTAAATATACACAGTGACTCTCATTTTTGTTATTAAAGCTTTACTGATTTTTATAACTAAGCTATGCCTAAATTATTTTTGAGTTCCTGAAATATATGTCTATTTCCAGTGCAGGATAAATTTCTTTATATTAGTTCATTGAAATGGTAACAGCAGCTGGTGAAACCATAATATTTTATCCAATGATGCCTGTGTCACATTTCATGCCAATTACTATATCTTAGGAGACTCAGTTACATGAAATTTTATCTACAACCAGCTTGTGCTCTCTGGCTTTTAAATTCAGTATTACTGAGCAGAATTCTAGGTTTTTGCATCAGACAATGTGCCTTTCAGTGGCTAAAATATTTCTGAAAAGGATGGGAAAAAAGAATCCCTTAACAGAATGAAAAATATTTCAGATACAGTTTTTGGATGATGCCCAGTTTCTACATTAAAAATGCTTTCCAACACCAGACAAAGGCTGAATCATAACAACTCATTTAGTGCCATGTGCTCTCTGAAAAGAAAATGAGATCAGTGGTTAAATGAAATGCCCACAGATCCTGGGCATGGTGCACCATGATCAATAAAGATGATAATGCAGAGATGTGGGAGGACACTAAACTGGGCTGTTATTTAAGATTTATTTTGTCTTTCTGAATCTTTCAGAGTGCTCTATGGAAACAAGATCACGGAGATTCCCCAGGGCCTTTTTGATGATCTTGTGTCTCTGCAGCTGCTGTGAGTATGATTCCTTCCTCTTCTTTATTTTACTGACTAGCTAGATTTACTGTTCTTTCAGCTCCTGACATTAATAGAACCACCTTTTCCACTGAAAACTCGCTGGGATGTGCTAGTCTGTTGTTTCTGTGTCAGGCAAGAGGGAGGCAAGGGCTGAAAAAAAATTAAAAAGGAAGGTGTCAACAGTTTTATAGCACAGTGTGTATAATGGATAATAGACACAGAGGATTTAAGTGTGGGGAGGAAATGAGAGGCTTGGTCCAAGAAAGGAAATTTGGTCACCGGCTGATGCGTGGGTGAGGATTCCATCTGATTGTTTTTACACATTTAGCACTTGTGGTTGAATGTCTGGATCCTTGAGGGCTTCTGTGCTGCAAGAACCTGCTGGGGCAAGTGAAAGGGCAATGTGAGAGGTCTGACAGCTGCAACTCGTGCTCAGTTCCACGTTCTTATTATGTCAAATGGGGCTTAGTTGCAAGAGAATTTATTTCACAATATATTGTTATTTAAGTATGTTATGCCACATGTGATTTAACTTGCAGTCATGATCAGGGTAAGATGTATATCTATGTATATATATTCAGTATGAATTAATGTAGCAGAAAAAAAATTCCTAAGCCAAATGTGAAATTGCAAATTTCACTCACTCTTGTCTCCACGATCACACTGGGAACCAGGAACTCCTTCAAAGGGAAGGGAATCATCAGCCAGGCAGTAGAGGGAGCAGCAGGGAAGTGAGTTTCATACATATTCCTCATGTTCTGATTGCCATCATGGATGATGCTCTCAGAAAATAAAGGTGATACATCATAAATGAATCACTTCTGGTTTATGTCACATACAGCACTCCACCCCAAACAGTAAATCATATTTAATATAGAATATGAAGTAGCCTTTAGACATATTACTTTAAGCCTTTGTGACAATCCTGATGTAGTCAGCAATGAATATCCCAAAGTTTGTTGTTGCCATTGGTTGTGTCACTCAGGGATTGCAGCCTTTGCTGCCCTTATAGGCCATACCAAAGTAAGCAGAGATTTGGATCAGCACCTGTGAGCCACCCTAACAAGTAAAATGGAGTAGAAGAAATGACTCTGTATGCTAAATGAAGGACTACTCAGATGTGTAATTTATCCACAAGCCTTAATTGCAAACATGGCCCACCCTGTTCCAGAGTAGGTCAAGTAAGAGCCCCTTTGGTTTGGCTGGGACAGTCCCTGAGCTGTGGCACTGGGGAGCTTCTCACTCCTGCACACTGCTCATCATTTTATCTTCACCTTGTGCACACTTTTTCTGGCAGCTCCTTCCTTCTCTCCTGTCCCAAACCTCACCAGTTTGTTGGTACTTCAATGTTTCCATGGCAGCCTGTGCAGTAGGAGAAATTTTGGGAATGGTTTGCCAGGTGTGAGGACAATAATTTCGCAAGGGCAGAGGAGCTGGGACGCGTCCCACTTTGACCTCTGAGAAAAAAAAAAACAACCTGTATTTAAGAAAATCTGAGTTTTGTGACAGTCTTCTCCAACCCAAATATTTTATGGTAACAACTTTGAAGTGATACTCTTCAAGACTTGTCCTGTCAAATCCAGGACACTTTACAGATAGAATGTTTCCCAGTTGGAAATAAAAAGAAAATAGAAAAATCATTCAACACATGGATCACAGTGTTCTATAAAAATACGGGTCTAGAACTTTTGCACAAGGCATTAAGTAATTTTCAACACCTTTGTAGTATAGTCCTGGAGTACATGTAGAGCAGGCCTTCAGTGAAGTGCATATTTAGGACAAGATACAATTGTTTTTAGTCTGAATTAGCTCAAGTGATGCCTTGGTGTTAAGGCGGCAACATCTACATGCTAGAGAACCATTGAAATGTGTTGTGCATCAACTGTTTAAACATTCTCAAGCTGAGAAGACCTAAGTGGGTTGACCCATTTTGGGATTCCCAAAATGCTGTGACCCTGGAGCCTTCCAGAGTCTTCATGAGCATGTTTGTATGTAAAGTACCTTTTGGCAAGGAGAGCACTGAATGATCATGCTTTAAATGCAAACAAATGTCTGCACGTTTTTCATGTTGTGGCTTTGAAGCAGCTGTTCTGGGATTGCTTGTAGTGTTTTAATGGCTACTAAAAAAAAAATAAATGGCATTCGTTGGTCTTAGACCTGCTGTTGAACAATTGGAAGAGTGCCCTATGATTAGATCTAATTTAGTGTTCAGTGGGCACTAGATTGGATTTCTTCTTATTAGTCTGGAGACACACTGATAAGAACACTGTGATTAAGGTATCCTGGTAGCCTGTCTGATTTCCTGAGCTGGAGCAGGAGCAGTTCTGAAAATGTACTGGCTTTATGATAAACCAGGACACAATGAGAAAAAGGGAGTCCTTGTGGGTCCTGTATAATTTAGAAGGAAAAGCTATTATTTAGAAAGAAAAGATATTATTTAAAATGAAAAAATACTTACTGTGAAATTGCAGAACAGATAATATCATTGTTAATTGTTTTGGGTAGAACTCATCAGAGTTTCTCAGACATGTAATTATTCTTCTGTATAAATATACTGTCACAGCATTGGCCGGGATTGTCCCACTTTTATTCTGGCTGAGCTGTTCTGTGCAAGGCCCTAACACCTTCACACAGTACCCCTGGTGTCAGGAGCCCCAGGGCTGGGTAAAAGGTTCTCAGCTCAGGCATGGCCACATCTTGGACTGGCCTGTTGGACTCTGGTGTAGGGGAAGTGAATTCATAGCAAGCTTTAGACCACCTGGCTGGCATCAGCATTCTGCACTTCTGCCCTGTAAGACAGGGGTGGTAAGCCAGTATTGTATTATATTTGGCAAGAAAATAACTAGGCATGGTTAGATAATAAGGGTTTGGGACTTTTTTTGTTGAGGGATTAGGGTGTGGTTTTGTTGGGCTGTTTTTAAACCCTATGGGTTTAATTAAAAGTGTTGCTTCCGAAGAGTTCATTGTAAGTAGTTATCTTAAATCGTTAACATTACCCACAAAAATAATTGCAATTGGATTTTTGTTAAATTGCTGATTTCACAATCTTACGAGTTTCTTAAATATGCAATGGTAACCAACAGAGCAGCAAAAGTCATTCTTCAAGTCCAGCCCCAGAGCTGTTCTGTGGACCAGAAGCTGTTCTTGGACCACGTAGTTTTCCTTATCCTGTCTGAAGTTGCCAGGGGAGAGGATGATAGAAAGCTCTGTAGCCGCTGTACCCTCTCCTCATACGTTCTTCTTTTCAGCAGGTTGCATCGTGTGTCTTCTGAGAACTTTAGGTCAATTTGGGTTTGAGAGAGCTATGTTGTCTTCCACAAAGGGATAACTGGAGTTTGATTTTCAGTTGTTCGGGGATTTTTTATATGGTGAACAGAAACTTTCTTTTTATTGGGGGAGCAATGCATCCAAGCTGTGAAATAATGTTTGATTTATTTTCATTGTCTGCGTTTCTTGCATTTGAATTCCAAAAGAATGGCAAAGGCTTCAGCTTAAGGTGGAAGTTTTCAAGTGACCATTAGCTGTGCACAGCTTGAGCTCCTGTCCAGGAGGCCTTCAGCTGCCCTTGGGCTGTCTAGGAACTGGAAGACATTTAAAAGCCCTGCTCACCTGTCCCTCAGTTTCCCTGGAATGTGGACAGGCTCTTCCAGGAGCCCTCGGGCTTGCCAAAGTGCTGCCAGTCCCTGGGCAGGGGTGACACCGTGCAGCTCTGTCCCTGGGACAGACAAACCCCACGGCAGCTCCACTCACTCAGCAATGGCACTGAGCCTGTGAGCCAGCATTTGTCATTCCGAAGTAATACACTTCCCTCTCTGCAACCATATTAAAACAAACATTCTGGGAGCCTTTTTATTACAGCCGTACGCTGTGCACTTCGCAGGGCTCTGTTTCCTGGAACAAGGAGGTATCATAAAATCTCTCCTGTTTAAAGAGGTTGTATAGCAGAATAATATGAGGGATGAAGTCTCATTTTTCAAATGTCTGGCAAGTATCAGTTTTCAATAAATACTTTTCCGTGAGGAAATTTACTTTGCATAGTTACTAATCATACAAGTGCTCAGGCGTGTTGATCCTAAATCTTCTGCTTGTGATCCCCATGTTTTACTGAGCAAGAAGAAATCCCCATAGTGGTCTCTGTTTTGATGTTACTAAACACAGATCTACTCCTGGGGTCCATATATATTTAAATCAGAGGCTTGTTGTGTTCCTCTCTCAAAATATGAAGCCAAAAGCTAACAGCCTTCTCCTTCACCTAATGTCTGGTCATTAGGGAAAACTCAGTGCTGTAGTTGGAAAGGACTAATAGTCATATTGGTGCCTGGGGTCTGACATATTGACAGATAAAGTGATGTCAAAAGTGGTGACAAATTATCACTCAGCTAACCTGGGTTAAAATCGGAACTAGATACAATATTTACAACTTCAGCTGACCTTAAAATAGACTTATATGAAGTGACAAGTCATATGTGTAGTTCCAGAAACTGCTATCATCAGTCTTCTCAAAATTCAACAAGTCAGATTTTGGGTTGAGTGATTCTTTTTTTTTTACTTGCTCTTTATGCTGGTTTTCCTGGGATGAATGAGGCAGATACTTGGTAGCCCCAGCTCTTCTCTGGTGAGGTTGCTTGGAAAGTATCTCCATGGCAAATTTGCCAAGTATGAAGTACTTGTGTTGATTTGTAACTCCAGGTTGAATCCAAGTACTGAAGAGCTTAAAACAGGATCTACCAATTATTTATTGTGTACTTTTGGGGCTTGATAGAATCTCAGAGAAAATGCTGTGATGTACAGACTGGTACAGAGTATTTAAAAACAACAGAATGTACAGCAGTTCCAATATTTGGCATTGTATACATTGCACTGTTGTATACATAAATATATTAACCAGCTATGTAAACAGTGCATAAATGTCAGAATAAAGAAAACAGATTTTCCATTTACAAGTCCTTAATATCACAGTAGTCTCTTCTCTTCCTCGTAGTGATCTGGGCTTTAAGTGATGTATAAAATCATCTTGTTCTGTGGACTTCTTAATTTTTCTCATGGAGAATAGACAACAGGCAGTAAAAAAGGAGACCTTCTGACTAGATGTAAGAGGAAAACATTTTCAAAATTATGTCAGATAGTTGGAGTAGGCTGCCCAGAAAGCTGTGCATCCTCTGTCCTTCAAGGTTTTAAAGACCGGACTGAATAAAGCTCTAAGCAACCCAGTCTGACCTTGTAGCTCATCCTGTTTTGGCAGCCTAACAGGACAAGAAACCACTGGAGCTTCCTGAAATTCTGAATTGTCCTGTGATCTGCACTAACTGTGCATGAATGGGTCATGCTTTGAGGGGGGCTCAGACCAGATGACCTGGAGGTCCTTTGCAACTTGTGTCATTTCTGGATTCTGTGAACCTAAATTCTTAGCAAAATGACATATGAGCTTTTCTCTTGATTACTCAAAATATTTCTGGCCACAGCATAGAGACTGTGCAACCCTCGTCCTCCTAGTCCAGGGCAGAATGCTCTCTGCACAGACCTGTTTAATTGCTTTATAATTGTGTTCCAGCCATTTGCCTCAAGCTTTTTTCCTTCAGATTTCTGCATTTAGGTTGCTATTGTGATAATGTTACTAAACTCAATAGCCACTGTTAAAGTGAGGGAGCAGCATCTGCCAGACTCAGAAATACAATTACAGTCAAGCACTAATGAGAGACTGCAGCAGCATCTGCTTTTCCCGTGTCGCTTGTGCAGCCTGGCTGGGTGCAGCTTCCCAAAACAACTGCTCATTCCTACGTCACGGTGCCATCCATCAACACCTCTGACGCCACTGCTCCAAGCTGGACTCTCTTGACAGTAACTCTCCTCGTTGTTATTACACACAAATCTAACTCTCATAGCCCTGGAAGCTGTGAAAATGTGTTTATTCCATTGCGCATCTGAATTACCATGTGGTTATCTAGAATCAGCTGTGGTGTTATCTTCAGGCGCAAGTCAGGCAGTATTGAATTTTAAATAGCAGAAGTCTGGGTGCTGTGACAACACGTGTTTATAATACTCCAGGTAATAACAGAAGTACCGCAGGATTGTTTTGTGGAGTTGCAGACTTTTGGAGCAGAAAAGGAATTTCTGAAATCTCTTTGTAAAATCTCACCAAAATAGGACTGTCAGACTGTGCTCTGTGCTTCCTTCTTGACTCATTATCAGCTTGCGACTTTTCCATTTTAATTTACTGTGAATAAATTTGTCATCACCATCATCCCGTTTCCTGAACATGAAACACTTGAAGCTGGTTAAGCAAGCACGATGATGATTTCATGCTGGTTATTATCAACTGGAGCACTGACAGGCTCTTCAGTGGTCAGTCATCACATTAGAAAATGTAAATTTTAGTAGATGTTTAAATATCTCGACACAGTGAGAGACAATCAAAATGCTCCCTGACAGTCCAGACCATCTTAAAATATTCCTGAAATCTAATATAATTATTTTGCCAATAACTAAGCAGGGGCACACACAATTCTGTCATTAGATGTTGCTTGTCTCTGACTGCTGGGATGACCAAGTACTTGACTAGATATTGCTGTCTTGACACTTCAGCTGTTCTCCCGTGATAAATTGTGTTAAATCAAAAATGACACTCAGTTCCCTATCAATATCAAGAGAAATTCTGAAAAATACATGCTAGATTTTTTTTTTACTTCTTGTAACAGGTACTGTATATGCTAAGGAAAGCTTTCTGCTGGGAATTCTTTCCTTGCTGCCTTATAGTGCCCCTGAATGTAGGTGAAGCCTTCAACTATGGATACTCTTATAAAGGTTATGTCTGTTCAATTGATACTCTGCTCTTCCCAGGGCAAAACTGTTACCCAGTTCTCTTCTTTCCTGCAAGTCTCCTATGCCTCTTACATCTCCTTTTTCTGGTGAGTTCTCATTTTCCCCAGTGGAGTCTGGCATGTGGGATGTGCCAGCCAGTTCATGGGATGCCAAACATTTTCATTCTCATCGCCTTGTCGTTGCTGTCAAAACACAAAGCTGGTGAAAAGGAAGAGAAGCTTTTCCGTGCCTTGGTGCAGCTTTTCTCCCTGACACTTTCCTTTAGGCTCACTGATGTATTTAGGATGATTCCTGCTCTATCCTGGAGCACCAGAGACCAGCCTGCAGTCCCCAGCACGTATAAGGTTGCCAGGCTGCTGTTGATTCTCCAGGTTCTGTGGTTATTTCCTGATAGTTTGATGACTTGCCTTCACCAAGATAAAAATACAAACATGGCTAAGGGTAAAAGCCATATACACATTCCCATTTGCTCTTAAAAAACAATTTTTTTCAATCATTTTGGGTTTGGAGTTCAGAATGTTATTTAAATGTTAATCACTTGAAGCTGTGCTTGGGCATATAATTCAATTATGGGACCATCTTAATTATGCAGATGGTGCTTATGAGCAGCTGATACAATTACAGAGCCAATTCAGTGCACATTCGTTTCAAGGACTTAGCTGAAACACGTTATTATTTCAATGTGTGTGGACAAATCCACTTTTTCAGGAAATGGGTTCATGGAATTGTAATAGTGCTCTGCTCAGCTCATTGCTTTCGATGGTGTGCAGCCCACAAGGTCTTTAACCATTCTCTGGATTCTGTGGTGGTCCAAGGCTTGTGAGAGGTTTCTTCATGTTTTTTACATATCCAGAGGGATGAAAACGGAGACTTGAGTTAATAATTCCTCTTGGTAGCAGGAGGTTTTATTTCTTCTTGAATATTTAATCTCCTTTTGAGTGGTGCCCCACATCTGGAGGCCGTGTGTAAATGTCATCCAATCAAGCTGATAACAAAATGGGAGAATTAGTGGAATTTTACTTTCACCATGAATCGGTGCAAAAATAAATACCATGTGATTGCTGCTAAAACAAGAGTCCGTTTCTAATGTTGTTCCTTCTTCTGGTCTAAGTCCAATAAAAGGAACCCATAGTGTGTTTTATGGCCTGGTTCAGTGTTTAAGGAAGATCAGTGTTTCTGCTTCCTGGAATATGTTTTTCTCATCTGCCTTTGTGTTTGAAAAAACCTCTTATAACCACTTCTCACTCCATGTGAGGCCAGCCTTGTATACCTAATTAATAATTAGATGCCATTAGGGGAGCTGGGATAGTGAAGAAAGATTAAGTGAAGAACTGGAATTTATAGAGTGGAATATTCACAGCGGATATTTTAAAATAACCGAGAGTTTTGAAAGGAATATGAGCCTTAATGCTTCTGGCCAAAAGTCATCCTCTAACTCACAGTAAGTAGGAGGAAAAAAATTTTTAGGGATGATGTATTCTGCTTCCTCAGTTTTTCACTTCTTCCCTGTTTCTCACTGATTCTGATCAGAAATAAGTCATTAATGTATCTCACCATCCACCCCATATACACAGAATAGGAGTTGTCACCTCAGAAAAGCTGTGTAGGACATGAATTCTCACTTCTAAACAGCCGGCACAAGCACCTTCCTGTTCCAAATTACTCTGATGCTTGATGGAGAGCTTGAGCCTCTGTATTTATGTCTATATAGAGGATCAGTCACTCTCATTTTTGGTGTTTGGCTCTAAATAAATGTCACAGATTGTATCACCATGAACAGAGTCATTGAAAATCCATGCCAGGAAATCTTGTCACATTGTACATTCTGTTTTCCAGCATTGGGTTTATTCGTGTTTTGTTGAAATTAATGGGAGGATGAACCTGAATCCAGTGTAGTCGCTGCAGTTCCAGGCCAGCTTTGCTCAGAGCGTTTATGAATCCACTTTGTTCAGTGCGATGGATCAATGCTGGTTGGACTTTGTGCCCAGTGTTTGCAGAGGAGAGAACAGCATCTGCCCACAGCAGCTCTGCTCTGTGTGTGCTTCTGAAGCAGCACAAAAAGACCCACTCTTCTACCCACACATAGAAATACAAATGTAATTCAGTTGTAAATTCTCTTATTGCTGAGATTTTAATTTTGCTTTATGCTTTGTTACAAGTACTGCTTGCTACATAAACCCTTACTACAATACCGGAAAAAAATTAGTATCTAGCAGAATAAATTGAAGTCCATAGTTGTTTTCAGTTTTCTTCCTGTGCAGCTCAGGTACCAAACCTCTGTCATGGGACAGGAACAGCCATTCCCAGCTAATGAGCATTCCCTAAAATCAGGGTGGCACCAGTGCAAAAGGACAGGGGCTAGAAACCAAAGGATTTGTAATGGCTAAGAGCATGTCTGGGGATATTGTTCAAAATTCAGTACCTGGTTCTGCCTTCTAATACCTTGTTAACCCGTTCTCTATGGATAAGATACTCAACAGGCTGGAAAGAGAAACACATGATGTGTGAGATCCGAGAGAGGATGGAAATTGCTTTGGTTTGGATGTACAAGTGTCTGTAAGAAGCGAACAGGAAGAGATGGCATTTGCTGTTGGAGCAGAGGAGGAGGAGCTGTTCCTGTAGCCTAATGGGAAAATTACCCTTTTACTTTTGGGGGAGTCAGCAGGAGTGTGGATTAGGTGTCAAAGAAATACAGATTCCAGAGGGGTCATACTAGTGCTGCTTATGACTTCATAAAATTGTTTCAGCTATTAGTTCATGCAGAAATGTAACCTCATTTATCCATCATTGCCTTCTATGGGATTTTGTCTTAACTAATGTCAAACTTCATTTTCCACAATGTGGAAAAGAGGAAATTCGGGTAAATCGATCCTGACTTTTCTGTAGGCTTCTCTTTGGAGCCCTCTCATTCCACGGCAGTCCTGTTCTCCTGGAGCTCTCCATGCTGCCCCAGAATGCCTCCATACCCTCTGCCAAAACAACAATCGGAGCAGAGAGCTGTAATGAGTGTGTGATGTCCCAAAGGTTTCAGGAATGTAAAGGCAGAGGAAGCATCTTGTGAATTACTTTTTGGAGAAAAGAAAAGCATCATGTGCAGCTAGAAGCTGTGTTTCTTCCTGCCAGGCTGCTCTTGTCTCTAGTGGTGTTTGTGCAGTTTGTTGAGAAGGGAAGCTCCCTGTGCTCTTAGAGCTGTTTTTAAGGTGATGCATTTGCTTGCTGAGGAATAGAGGATATATTTTCTTTCTTGCCTATGAGCATATTTGTCTTCTGATTTTGAATTCATGTGCTGTCTCAGAGAGAGCCACAATGACACAATATTTAGTCCTTTAAACTCATTGACAAGGGAAGAATTTTCTGCCCAAGAGAACTGAGTTAACAACATATATTGTTTGCAATTTACCATTCTTCTCAGGCTATAGTAGTCAAAATATGTGGATTTTGGCTTTGTTAAGAAGAATAGGTAATTTCCTGCCTATTTCCCTTCTAAGTGCAAGATACCACCTATGCAGATGGCAGTGACAAATTAAGTGTTCTTGTGTTTGATTGTCTCAGCAGGAGATCCAGCTCGTTGTTGGGTTTGTATACACTTGTGATGTGGGGCAGAACTCGGGCTGGGTGATCTAAGAAAACTGGCACAAGTACTGTCCAAGATTTTCCAGCTGAACTGATTAGTTCCACCAGCTGGTTGCTGTGTAGTTGTAAAATATACATATATGTATTTTAAAATGGTATTTAAATTGCCTTTGTGCTGCTTTTTCACAACTGCACAGGACTCTGGTGTGGCTGGAACTCACAGAATTGTAGGACAGTAGAGGCTGGAAGGGACTTTGAGTGATCACTCACAAATGGTGTGGAGAACCCTTGCTTAAAGCAGAGCCCCTTACCAGGTCAGAGCAGGTCGCTCATGGCTTTGTTTGTTGTCACCTTTAAAAGCTCCAAGGACAGGGAGGTTTTAAAGGACAGCTCCTCTGGCAGCCTGGGCCCCTGCCTGGCTCTCCTTGGGTGTGAACTGAGTTTGCCTTTCCGTGAGTTTTAAACCTTACATTTCTCTCTTTTTGTCTCCCACGGCAAACAATGTCTTTTTAATCTTCCATGATCAAATTAACCCTGCACTGCTTATCAAAAGATTTCAAACTGCCAGAATTTCAGTTAGACTTAAGACAGCTGCTGGGAGAGAAAATTGAAAAACAAGGGTTCTTCTCATTGTGGGCTGTGTCTATGAGTGTGTGCAGGGAGTAGCAAGGTGGGGAGTAATTTTTATTCCTGTGTATGTTAAGCTGAAGGCTTCCTTAAATATTTGTGTAGAATTATGAGCAAACTGAGAGAGGGCTCAGCATACAAACCCCCCCAGTTTTTAAGTATTTTAAGATGGCTAGCACTATTATATGTCTGTATATTCCCCAGCTATGAGAGTACTCATGTCGACTGTGGGTTTTTCACCTTTTAAATGTAAGAGGCAAATGAAGACTTTTACATGTGGTTTGGCTTGAGTGACTAGGTTAATTTATTTTTTTTTTTTAGGTTTAACCCCAAAGTGCAGTCTATCTTTATTTGATTACTACAAGATTAATGAATTCTAAACCTTTTGTCTGTTTTCAGGCTTCTCAATGCCAACAAGATCAACTGCCTGAGGGTAAACACGTTCCAAGGTCTGCATAATCTCAAACTGTTATCTCTTTATGACAACAAGCTGCAGACCATCAGCAAGGGGCTCTTTGCACCTCTGCGATCGATCCAGACTCTGTGAGTATGCAGGCATATCATAAATGACAGCTCTCTCTTTCTCCTACCAAAGATGTTGCCTGGCTTTGCATCTGACATTAAGACAATTTGGAAGAGACATCAATGTAGCAGCCCCTCCTTTCCTCACTGAAAGAAAAGGAGCAGGAAAAAAAAGTGTTGCATCAGTTCAGCAAGGGCAGCTATCGACACAGCCTGCCTTTAGTGACAGAAATGTCAGAGCTGTGTAAAGCTCAGGCTGTTTGCTGGGGAGATAATGTGTGCATTTGACTCCGTGTAAGATACGAGCAGCAGATTGTATTAGAATTGTTGTTTTTAATGAGCCAGTGAGTTGGCATGTCTTCTGTCTGGGTCTGAGTCCTGCTGTGCAGTTCGTGACTTCTGTAACCACATTTCAGCTGACATTCCACTTAAGGGGAATGATATGTTGTATTATTTGATGCATTAAGAAAATCCACTAAACATCTTCTGAGAGTCTTTGAATTTGGAGGCATTAGAATGGGCATCAGAAGCAAAAATACGGAAATGATTCAATATTTTGAGAAGAAGGTCTCATCCCAAAGCTGTGAGTAATAAGATAATAAGGTAAATAGTACTCCTTCAGAGCTGGAGTTGGCAGCCTGATATTCCGCTATTAAAATATGTATGGGTGTGTATGTATATACATACTGCTGTCTATATGCACACACACACTATAGTATTGCAATTTTTGTATGCAAATGCACATGTGTGTTTTAATCCTGGAAATGCATTGCCTGAATTAGTTGTATGAATGTTTTCAATCATATACAAATGAACTGGGTAGGAATGATTTCTTGCAGCAGAGTTTCTGCCACCTCCTCAGGCAGCCACAAACACAGCCTGAATTTCCAGCAGATATTTGGCCAGGATGTATTGCCCTAAACCATTAAGGCATTGGAATAATCATGTAGAGCACCCCCCAGTCCTGCCCCCCAGCTCTGCCATGCTTGCTGCTGCTGCAGCTTGCTGTGTGTGCACACATAAACAGGGGCCAGAGAGAGAATTCCTTTACAGAGGTATATAAGGTTTTTCAGGTTAAACACCAGGCTTTTTTAATGTTTATAGCCCTAAGGTATAAACATTTCCCCTTGGTTTCCATAGGGTTTTGCTGGTGTTTCTGGTGGCCCTTACTTGTTGCTTCACACCAAGACACTTTGTCATGAAAAATTTTGATTCATTCTCCCATTTGTAATACTCCAAGTGATTGCCCTCTTCTGTGTTTTTTCTAGAGCTGCAAAACCAGTCCCAAATCCTGTCTCTATGTGGTTCTTTGTTCTTTGTACCTTTCAAAGCAGGAATGGCTCTACTGCAATAGGAATCTTGATTTTCTTCAGGCCCTTTTTGCTGTGTGCTTTCCCTTCCCAGTCCTGGACAGCCATTGCCATGTTGTATTTTACACTTATTTTGTAAAGTGACAGTTCATAAATATAACTGCAAACAGAAAAGAAAAGAAAGTTTCTACAAGTGGAAAACTGTAACAGAGTGGAGTTTTTGCGAGGCTATAACTTTATACCTCTGTCCAAACCAAATTGAAACATCTGTCTTTTCTTAACCTGTCTTTGCAGTTATTGCAGAGCTGTGTCCTGCTCCCTTGGAGGTCAGAGGGACTGATGCAAGTTAGCTGAGCTGAGATTAGACCCTGGCTCTGGGAAAGACCTGGCAAGCTCCCCTGATACAGTGCTCAGCTTTGTCAAGCACAATGAATCTGAACAGCAGCAAAGAAATGTTTCTCTCTAAGATGCCCCAGCAGATTTCTGATACCAAAGTCTAAATACCCAGTTATCCATGCTATAATACCTGTTTCCAATTTCACAGGAAACAAGTTGTGTAAATTTTGGTGAAGGATAGAGTGAAGTTGTACCTTGAATAAACATTTCAATCTTAAAAGTAAAACTTATCAATTCAGGAAAAGATACATATAAGGGAATACTATTACATGATGAGTATATGCAAATAGTAATTTCACTCTTGTGAAAAGACTTCTGGATCACTTCTGCCTTTTCCCAAAGATCCAAGGTGCTTTACTAATTCACATTTTGATCCCTAGGAGATTGAGCTTGCTGATAACCTTTCTTTTAAACCAGGATACAAAATGATCTTCAGGTAAGATGCATTTCTCTCAAAAGGCAGCATGGCAAGCTCTCAGGACAAAACATGGGACTTGGCAGACAGCAGCTCTGTGTCCTTTAAAGGGGGCTTTACTATCTTAATTTTTGTTCCCCCTGTGCGAGGACCAGGCTTAACAAGCTGTGAAATGCGAGAGCTCACACAATTCTGCTCTTCACACGCGGCTCCGTGCGGCTCCCGCCAGGCCCAGGGTGGCTTTTTTTTGGGAGCCGATTCAGCCTCGGCGCAAAGCACCGCCGGAGCGCGGTGTCACAGGTCAGCCCCCATTAACCACCCCATCCTTCTCGCAGCCATCTCGCTCAGAACCCATTTGTGTGCGACTGCCATCTGAAGTGGCTGGCTGATTACCTGCAGGATAACCCGATCGAGACGAGCGGCGCGCGCTGCAGCAATCCCCGTCGCCTTGCCAACAAGCGCATCAGCCAGATCAAGAGCAAGAAGTTCCGCTGCTCAGGTAATTCGGTTAGCCGGCCTCCGCTGCGCGCTCGGCTCGGGGCTCGGCAGCTCCAGAGAGCCTGCTAATCCAATCTGCGCGACAGCGTTTGCTCTAATGGATATTAGGGAGCAGCTTCGGTAATTAAATTTGGAAAATTCAGTTAGTTCGACAGAAAGCCAATTACCTTGTGGATTTAAAAAAAACAAAAAAAAAAGGCAGTCTATAGCTGTCTTGTCTTAAAGAAAAGAAAAAAATAGATAAAAGCTTGTGACGTTTAATTGTAAAGAATTACTAAATTATGAAATATTTAGGGAAAACAATGACAATATATGTGAATCCATGTGGGAAATGTTGTCTTTTGACAGTGTGGAATGTGGCTGGGATATCATTTGTATTCAGGCAGAGCTCTTACTGACCAAACGAGAGCTGAGCTCAAGTTTAGTTCCCAGACCTACAAGGCTGAGAATCTTTTAGAGAGATTTTTATACAACTGGGAATGGGCATTTCTGGTCTGGGATGGGAGTGAAGCTGGGGGTGAGGGAATGGCATCAATTCATATGCTTTCACAGACTGATTTTCCTTATATCCACAAGTAACACACACTAACTCAAGTAGAACTGCCATCAAAGTTGGTAAGATTTTTGATTTCAGCAAGCTTTGACTTAAAATGTGCATAATAATTTAGTTAAAGGTTTTGTGTTGTGAACAAGATGGAAAAAATATTTCCACCTGAAAATAACTTCCAAAGTAACATAAACAGCTATTTCTCAACCCTGTCTTTTCTTCATTTGTGATTCAGCTGTCAGTAAAAGGACATTTCTTGCCTTACACAGCACAGCTAAGCAGATGACTGCTTCTTCATGTGTTTTTTCCTATTGGTTGTATTGGTTATATCTGTCTTGGATTACTGCATTTTTGTATACTGTAAAGACAAGCAGGTTTCAGTAAGCAAATCTCCTAGTGTGTACTGAGGAGAAAAATGACTGTTATTGATGGAGTACCTTGCAGTGTTTTCTATGAAAATGGCTATGATTTTTCTCTTTTCCCTCTGAAAAGAAACATGATTAATTGTGTTCCTGGTGGTAAAAGATTAATGGCTCTAGGAGGGGATGCAGCATGAAGCTGAGTGGCAGCAGCCCAAATCAAGCCGTTGTGCTTTGTGCATCCCTGCGAGCAACATGCCGAGCTAAACCTTCCCTTTGTGGGGAAAAGAAAATAAAGATAACTTCAGGTGCAGTCTGCTTTTCTTGGGCAGGCTTGTTAAGGTCTTCAATCCCTTGTGACTCAAGCCACAAAATTTACAATCAGACCTGAAATTATGACATATTTTATCTAGGTTTTTGGGGTGTGTCCATCATAGTAACAAGATAATTAGCCAGTAATACTCATATTTAAAGAAACTGGAAATGAAAATGCATAAATATAGTTTAGAAACGGGACTGCAGGAACAGATGTGTATAAACCTGTACCAAATTTGCCATTGTTATTTTCTCCTTCTTTTATTAATAGGCCAGAGGAATTAATGTTATGTGTGTGCATGCATGCTCTGAGCAATGGCACAGGCGATGGGAGAAGGCAAACACCATCTGATACCATTTAGGAGAGGTTGTAGCTGAGAAGAGCTACAGTGCAGAACGCAGGACCTGGTGATGCTGAGAATAATACCTTGTGTGAGCTCTTATCTTGGGGGTCCTTTCCTTGAGGCATTGGGCTGTTTTTCCCTGGGTCTCCAGCTCTACATCTTTATCAAAACCATATGGAAAAGGCATAAACCTGACTTATGAAGGAGAGCAGGGATTGTACAGCTTCAGAACAAAGATTTCAGCTGGATGAAAACTAATGCTGCTCAAAAGCTCAATAGAGAAGAGATCCTTGCCTGTAGAGTTTCCAGATGGTGATGAAATACATTGAACTCGGCTCCCTGTCTGCTCACATGAGACAGGGAACATCTAATGGTTTAGAAAATCTTAGTTTGTAAATCAATCCAGGGAACAGACGTCCTTGGCACCTGTTCTGCTCAACTTGTCCCTTTGAATCATGGCTGCTTCAGGCTTGGCATTTTGCAGGAATTTTTCATGTTTTCATTCTGAGGAATATGTTTCATCCCAGGATCTAACACGGCACGTCTCTGTGCAGAAATATCCATGAGATATGAATCTTCATTTAGAGTATTGGGCAGTGCTTTGTGTCATCCAGGGATGACACAACCCCACTGGGAAGGCAAGGCTTAGTAACTTGTCAGTGTCCTTGCTGTCTTTGGGGTTCTCCCTCTCTAGTTTTTACATCTTCTGCTCAGTGTATGAGAAAAAAAATTACCTTTTAAATTATTTTGTAAATGTGCATCTCTTTCTCAAAGGGTTCTTTTTTTTCAGGATCCTGGTGTTTTCATGTAGATAATATATGTATAATATATTTAGTACATTTCAATAGTCAGAAAGTTGTTTTTTGAGGGGAAAACAGAGAACATGAAGGGTTGGTTAAGGAAGAAATGTGAGGGGTTTTATCCTCACAGTCTTTGACCTTTGAGAAGAGGGGAGGCTGCACGGAAAGTGTGAGTTCTGTGGGAGCAGAGGTACTCAGGATCACAGCCAGGAGCAGTTAAGCCTAGGTGAGCTTAATGCTTTGACATGGGGGAAAGGAGAGCTTTAAAGTCATAAAATTCTAAGGTTGTCCTGAAGCGATCTCTGTGTTTTCCACATTCCTTTTGACAAGGGCGTGTATTGATAGGACAAGGGGGAATGGCTTTAAACTGTAAGATGGTTGGTTTAGATTAGATATTGGGGAGAAATTATTCCTTCCGAGGGTGCTGAGACCCTGGCACAGGTTGCCTGGAAAAGCTGTGGGTGCCTCATCTCTGGAAGTGTCCAAGGCCAGGCTGGACAGGTCTTGGAGCAGCCTGGGCTAGTGGGAGGTGTCCCTGCCCATGGCAGGGGGTGGGAATGAGATGAGCTTTAAGGTCCCTTCCAGCCCAAACCATTCTACGATTCTGTGATCATAAAGGGGACTGTCAGAAAGGACCTGTTATGAGGAAAAAATGTGATTGTTCAGTAAATTAAGGGAAGAAAGGGAAGTGCTTTTTCTATAAAGATAGGAGAGAGGAGCGGTTAGCAGGAACGGGGGAGAAAAGCTGAGATATTTGAAGTTTCATCAGTCTGAAGTGGCAGAGGAGCATCAAGAAGGTAATGTCAAGAGGACACAAAAGCAGATGGGCTAAATGGAACTGTATTTGATAATTAAATGAAACTGTGAAGACAGATCTACAAAACTTCATTCTGCACACTGTTTCCTTCAGTTTTCATTCCAGGTCCCCACCATCCTGTCAGATAGCATCTAGCCAGAAGTGTTTGCTTTCTCTTTTTCAATTGATCAGTTTTTTCAATTGAGGCACTTTTCCCAGATGCTGTTTCCTCCCAGAGCGTAATGACTCAAGCTTTTACTGATAACAATGGAGCAACATCTGTAAAGGTTATGAGTGGCCATAGGAAGGAGCTTCTGTGCAACAGGTAGATAATGTACATAATTCTTTTTAAAAGGAGAACTGGAAGCATCATAGCATGAAATGAAGGAACAGCAGGGAACAGGACATGTTTTTGCCCAGGGCTGTGAGACAGGCAAAGCTTTTGAATATACCATCAAATATGTTTAAACATCAGATTGCAATAGATACTATTTCCTGTGATTTTCTGCTTTCCACTTAATGCAATGCGCCACAGTAATAACAAATCTCCCCCTTGCTCAACTGTCTCCCCACAGCTATAGAATCTGAGACTAAAAAATCTGTGACTTTCTCTTGAAAGATAAATCAGAAGAACAAGGCTCTGAACTAATTCTCTGTGTTTAGAAAAGGGAAATACTGTCATTTTCAGTGGCAGCAGTGAAATTCTGATGATTATTTTCTTTTTGGCTACATCTGCCCACTCTGACCACCTAAGGATCCAATGGTGCTTGGCAGCCTTAGGTCACTGGAGGCTCCCGTTCTTAGTACGAGTAAGGGGAAAAAAGCTCAACACAAATATCCCTGCCCAGAAGCATTTGATTAAGTTCACTACATAGCAGTTTTGTTTTCTAAGGCAGCACTGGGCTTTAGGAGTAAGGGAAATGAATCTGTGAGCAGATTGTGTTGTCTCTGTGGTAGCTTATTGTCACTTCAAGACTTGGCAGGTTCCTTGATTGCTGTGTGACACTGTGTATGAAATAGCTTTTGGAAAGAATTGCCCTTGCATTCAGCTGTATATCTATTTCTCCCTGTGATATGTTTGCATTTTTCAGTACATTGTGCATTTCAAAAGCGATGAAAGTTCCACCTGCTGTACTGACACAAACTATCTCTGATAATGATCAAAGCAATGTGTTTCGACAAACATCACATCACAAAAGCTTTTTATCTTCTAATTCTTAGGAATAAGACTTTTATAAAGAAGATTGCTATTTGAAATCCTATGAAGTGAACCTGCCTTCCTGCTTCTTCCTGCATATTTTTTGTCTAACTGCCTTTAATTAGTTACTTCAGTTCCAGACAGTGCTGTACAATCAAAAGGACAGGGGAGAACAGGAGGAGGAAAATGAACCATCTGCCAGCATTATTCTCTCCTTTTTGGACACTAATATTTGTTAACCCAACCCAAAACAAAGTCAGCCTTTGTGGTACATTTGGGTCCAAGACTGGCATATTTAGGGTTAGTGTCATTTCTCTCATTTTATCCCAATTATTAGGTGGTAATGTAGCTGCTTTCTGTGCACTCATAATTTTTAAGGCATTTGATAAAACCCCTTCTTACTAATTGCAGCTTTTCTCTTAATTCTTTATGTGTCTTTTCCAGTCTCTGTCTTCATGCACACTCACCTTCCTTGGGTTACCTATCTGCTTTGGAACAGAGTCACTGTTTCTTGTAATCACCTGAAATTTCCTTCTCTCTTTTTTGTTTTGTTGACCCCTTAGAAGCACAGAAATGCCGTGGAGGGAGTCAAGGGAGCACAGGCTGCACATCAGGACTTTTTATCCCTTCCCTGTGGCAGTTCACACATTTCATGTCCCTTAGACTCCCTGGGTTATCCCCTTCTCCTCTCCTTGTGATGTGTAAACACTACTTAAGATTTTTGAGCTCTCAAAGTGAACGCTGCGATGTGTTGCTATACCTCAACCGGTGTTTAAAAGTCATGAAAGGTGGGTGAATTTAACCCAGATCTTCCATAATTTATCTGATTGAAGCGCTCTCCGGCTGTTCCCGTAATTTACCAATCACTCTGATGACAACTTTGCAAGTTCCTTTCATTTGACTAAGCAAACAGTCATTTACAGACCATGTGCTCATGCTCCTGCCCTTTGCATTTTGTGTGTGATGGAGAGCACAGGTATCCCCCAGCTGCTGCTGTCTCCTGAGCTACAGGAACGTGTTTGGGGCTGTGAGGATGCTGCCCTTGGTGTGCGGCTCTCCCACCAGGGCAGGACCAAGCCCTGACCCCTGCAGGTTTGTCCTGCCCAGGGTGCTCCTGACCTGCCCACAGCAGTGGCAAATCTCATCTGAGACCAAGCCCCAGCTCTCCTCACCACAGCTTTTGCCCTGGCATGGGGAAAAGGGATAGGGAACACTGCTTAGGATTTGAGAAACTGCATTCACATTTCTGTCTGCGGTTTGGTTTGGCTTAGTTTGGGGGTTTTTTATGTGTTTTTGTTTTATTCAGTGAAATTCTGTGTGTTGTACCCCTTTCTTCCCCCTGAAAGACACAAAGATTCAGCAAAACTACCTTTAGAAACCCTCTGAATACACCAAAACTGAGGATATGTTTGTGGTGTGTAAGAACTATTCTCACCTGAATGGAAGGTTGTTTAACACCAACAAATCACCTGCAGATCAAATCCTACACTGAATTTCTAATTATGAAGATGAACTTTTCATGGTAAACTGAAACTGAATGTATTTGGGCTTTGGTTTGCATGAAATCTTCCTTAAGCTGAGATCATTAGAGAACACAGTTCAACTGCTCTGACCAATGGTAATGGAGCTGAACTCCCTTGTACTGTGGATGTGTTCCTGTTGTTAAAATAATTTGGCTGTACTGCATCCTGATTATAGCCCTCCCTTTTCTGCACATCTTTGATAGCAGTTCAGATCTTTATGTTAAAATTTGTGCCAGTTACTCTAAGCCTTCGCCAGCCTGTGAAGAACACGACAGTGAAGGGATCTGGCCCTGCAGTGGGGGCAAGAATGGAAAGCATTCCACTCAAGGAAGCATAAGCTTAGCATAAAACAAGTTGGTCTGTTTGGCAGAGAGTATGGCTCTTAATAGGAAAGTAAATGGACGTGTTTCAGTTAGAAAGCTTATTTTCGGCTGTGCCTCATTTTATTTTTGAGTTGAAGTAGCCTTCAAAAAAGCAAAATGTCTGAACAGCTTTGTTACCCACCAACATCCTTATTTGCAATTATAGTAAAGAGGCACTGGAAAGAGGGAGGATGAGTGTTGAGTCACAGATGCATCCAAACCACTTAGGCATCCAAATAACACAGTTATCCTGGATTCCTCATGCAGGATGGTACAGGGCTGTGTAGATTCCTCACTCGAGATCAGAATCATCCTCTGGAGGTGTCTTAATTAACCGTGTCAGAAAGTGAGTGATTGATTGCTCTTTTAACCTCAAAAATTAAGGTGGGACAAAGTTTGCTCACTTTTCTCACGTGTTCCAGGTGTTGAAGTTAAGCTGAGCAACACCAGAGGTGCTGAGGTATCATTTTTTGAGTGCATAGTGGTCACTTGAATAGGATACAGAAAATAATTTGGGAGGTGCTGGCGTCAGGAGAGCTCATCAGCTAAAACCAGTGCAAGGATGTTGGTGCAGAGTTGGACAATAAATTTTTCATCTGACTATTCTGAGACTGCAGCAGCCTCCTGAGGTGATGCAGCTTGATGGGGTGGTTAAAAATAGGGTCCTGTATACAAATTCCTGTATACAAATACTGAACCAGCAAACTGCAGGTTCAGTGACTGATTAATAGAAAGTGGATTATAAGGGAACTAACACCAAGAGCAAACCGTGCAATGCTGATTGGCTGGAGAGTATCTAAAGGGAGTGGTTTTCCTGGAAGATGGCAAATAGCTGGAGACATGATATTTGATTTTTCAACTTCTTTTTTGCAAATGTTTATGCAGGATGATCTTACCTACATTGAAAGGCTTATGGAATTTTTTTAATTGTAATCTATAAAATAGTGTGCTTTCCTGGTATTTCGGCTCTCCTGTATTTTAGGGACATAAATTAGGATTTTGACAGACATCTCTGTGTGCTGGTACCTCTTGTTCATTGCAGTTGATGATTAGTTTAGGCAGTTATTGTAAGTGGTGTTTAATTAGTGCAGCAAAGGAATAGAGACTTGTTCAGATATTCTCATGGGGTTTCTCAGGAAGGCATTTGCAGAGCTCAGGCTGCATTTTAGTAGGACTGAAAGAGTTCATTGACACTGAAATTACTGACTTTATTACAGATATCCCACTTAATGCTATAAATCAGTATATAATATAAAAGTCTTTGGAAGATATGAACTGTTACTTGTCGTTGCTTAACATAGTACTGTGGATTAATTTATTTGAAGAGCCCAGGCTAGAACTGCTGCTTTATTAAAACATTGTAGGAATAAGGATGTAGGATTCTACATCCTTCTTCACTGGAGCCATAGAAAATTATTGGCAGGAATGCTAGTTATAGATATAATTTCTAAATAAGTGAGGTGTAGATTCCAGGGTTATGCATACTTTGAAGTAATCAGGTGAGAAAATTGATGTGGTTTTGTGCCATATTGCACGAATCACAAAGGAAAATTAATAATCTAATGTTTTTATCAATTCAGACTCTGGCTGGTTTGGCAGCTAGTGGAGATTGAAGATTTATTGTGTTAGGTCCCCCTAAAAAACGTGCTTTAGTTTATTTTTAAGGTTGCAAAGATAGACAGTAAATCAAGTCTGCCTTCACTGCTGGACCAAACCCACAGGATGGGGTGGCTGAGTTAACACTGCCCATATTTCCCGAAGTTCCCAGGTCATTGTGTGTTGATTTTCTGCATAGCAGTGCTGGGTCAGAGCAGAGTGGTGAAGCACAGAGCCTTGCTGCATTATCTGTCACCTCTGCTCAGGTTCTTGCCTTGCTCTCCATGTAGGCAGTGAATAATCTGCGTGCTGCTGACTTTGTTCTTTGGGCAGTGCAAAGCCCTTACTGAGGAAGGTGATAAGTATTGAAGAGCACTGGCACTGACCTTTGCTGAGGTTCAGCACAACGTTGTGAGCAGAGGACAGCCACTTCCTCTCTCGTTTGGGAATCGTGCGAGAACGTTTGGGATGTGACTTTCAAAATCACTGTCCACTGGCACAGCTCTGCAGACTCTGGAGTCAGTGAGAGCTTTATTTCGGTGGGAGCAGTGGAGCCTGAACTGAATGCCCTGCTTTATATGTCAAAAATGCAGAAATGAAGTACAACAAAAGGCTGTTTGAAATAATCCAGGATGTCAGAAGGAGAGAATGCTCAGCTTCCATCAGCAAATGATGTACAAAACCCAACAAATATGCTCAGAAACAGAATAACAAAATGCTTTCTGTGTCTGTAGTAGCATGTGTGTGCTACCTTGCTGGAAAGCGCAGAGGAAACCAAAAAAAAGCAAAGCAAAGCAGTGGCAATTACAGGTTGTCAGTGTAAGTGCCACCAGCAGGAAGGGCCTCTGGGAGCTGAAATCAGGCTCAAAGGGCACTCAGGGAGCATTTAAGGCCAGAGCTTGGCCATCCACTCAGAACCTGCTGTTATTAATATGGGCTGCGGTATTTCTGAGGTTGCATTTAAATAAACGGGGCAAACCTAAATGGCATTTTTACTGAAAGGAGACACCAAGAGAGAGTAAGTAATAAAAAGCAGCACAGATTGGGCACTCACTGTGTGGTGGGAGCTTCATAAGCTCCCTGCAAGGAGCCGTGAGCACTCCTTTGGTCGTGTTTCCTATCGCGCCAGCTCTGTCTCTAAACTCGCCCAGGCTCTGTTCGTGTTCACTAACCCCAGTTGTGCTCCAGGGTGTTCCTGCCGTAGCATAAAGGATGACCTCTTGTATCCAGCACCTTTTTGCATGGGTGGAGTGGAGAGCAGCTCTCCGTGAACCTTCAGCTTGTGCTTCTCCATGCTGCTTCCTCTCAACGCTCCTCTCTCTCTGGCGCTGCCTAACCCTGACTCTGGCTGTCCATGGGGTTTTCCTTTGTGCTTGATCTAACCATGTGGTAGAACAATACAAATGGAACATGGTTCTGTCAAGCACCATGGAAGGCTGCATACTCCCTGCCGCATGGCATGCCTGGATACTTCTGCTGGGTCAGAAGCATCGAAAGGTGAGAGATTTGCCCTTTCCGCGGTGAAACGGGTGAAGTGTGGCTAACCAAGCTCCTGGGCACGGCCAGGGAGCCACAGTGATGTTTGCACAGACTTTCCACAGGGCTTGCATGCAGAATAACCATTTCTAAGTAATTAATCTGTTTAATTGCTCTCACGATGAAGGAGTCAGGCACTCTGTTCATTGATGATACTCAAGAGTGATTCCAGTCATACCTACAGAGATGAAAAATCTCTTCTGTCTTCTTACCTTGTGAATAATGTAAGCTGCATCTGTCTGTTTGAACTGTCCAGTGAGTCCTTCTTGAGGTACACTTTGGATGCCATTTCTGCCACTTAATATAACTTTGGACCTGCTCTGAGCAACCTTAATGTGCTGGCATTGCATTGTGAACAAATATAATGCAAAAAAACTTCAGAACAGTCTGCAAAAAGTTGTCTTTTATCTCCTGAAATGGCGTGGGTAACATGGCCTTTATGAAAACACTACTCTCCAGTAATTCCATAGGGCAAAGCTGAGTCAGCATTTCCAAATGGGCCATTTTAGCTTTGACAGTTTCGATAAGATCTTTAAAATACCTCTGCCTAACTCCCCCCCTACACAGAGATAATGACACCTGTTCATAAAGGATTTTAAAAGTCTCATATGGAAGTTTTCTTACACTGAAATATTGCCTTGTCTTGCAGATTTGTCACATACCTGTTGTGGAGCCATCAAAAGGAGGACATCAGGGATTCTTAGATTTTATCTGTAGTTACTGATAAAAATTGATTGTAGAAATGTGAAATTATGACAAAAAAATGCACTTGCTTGGGTTTTGCCCATGAGAATTGTGATCTAGTGGTTACATGAAATACTGTTGAGATTCCTGGGGGGTTTTGTTCAAGTTTTAGACCATGTGATCTCCGTGGTCATATTTTTGGTGCCAAATTTGAGGCAGCTGGATCATTTTCTAGAATGAATGTGTCAGATCAGTTTTCAAGCCCTGTTGAGACAGCCTGATTTGTAGCAGAACAGATCATCCAGCACCCCTTTTGAGTGCTTTGGGCAAAGCTAAGTTTTGAAAACTGAATTCAGGTTTTCTAAACAATGCTTAAAAAGAAGAATAGAACAAAAAAGTATTTCTCTCTGTTGCCTGCTTTCTCCATGTGGGTATCAGAAGGGCACACAGAATGTTTGAGCACTTGGAAATGTGATGTTTCTTTATCTCAGTGCTGCTGTTTTCTGGAATGCCACGGTGTGTTTGTTCTGTGCTAATGAGGAATCACAGTGCCCTGGTACCCGATAATGGTGTCACACTGGTTGTGAAATGAAAATGTTTTCAGAGTAACTAGCAAACCAAATAACCCCAGCCGCCCTCAGTTACACACAGGCCTTGGTGTTGCCTTGGCTACTTGTTTTGCAGCAAACTTAATTCTTCCTAATTTGGGGAATTGCTAGAAACTCCCGTGCCGTGTTCTGTCCTGCATCTTTTCTCCAAGAAGGATCATTTTGTCATGTGCAAGAAGTGGTGAACTGAGCGTCCTGAGCCCGGCTGTGTTCTCTGAGAGCCCGGCAGTCAGGCACTGAGAGCCCTGCGAGGAGGAATGGATGGATGTGCTCACAGTCCTGCAAGCAGATGGCTGAATTCCACATTGCTATCCCAGATGGGAGTATCTTCATAGAGCACCACCTGTCCAAGTGATCTCAAGGCTCAGGTCAAATAGTAAATTTTATCCGGTCTTTGGCAGGTGATTCCTGCTGTCTCACCGGCTGACATGACGGAGTACTTGCTGAGCTATTGGTTACTTTTGACTCTGTGATTATGTGGTTAACTCTTATTAGAACTCACTTACAAAGGAAAAAAAACAACAAAATAAACAAAACAAAAAAACCAAGCAAACAAAAACCCCCAACAAAAAACCAAACAACCCCCCCCCACCAAAACAAACAAACAAAAAACCAGAACCAACCAAACAAAAAAAAACCCAAAAAAACCCCACTAGTAGAAAAGAGAAAAAAAAAGAGAAAGAAAGAACACAAAGTATGAAGGTGGTGTTTGTTCCCTTCCTCTGCTGCTGATCTGAGAGGCTTTTCCCCTGTTGCAGTGGTGGTGGCCGTGCACTGATGCCCAAGCAGCATCAACTCCTTATAGCTGTAGAAGGTTGTGTGCCTCACCATCAGGAGAGTGGGTGCCGAGTCAAAATGTGGTAAAATTCTTTATTTGTTTTTTTGCCAAATACCAATTTTCACCCTCCAGCATTATACACTTCTCCTTCATAAAGAATTCCACTTACTTTCCCATCCTTTTTTTCCCATAGGAAGATGAGTCTTGTATCCACCAGTAGACTAAAACTTTTGCTTAATAAATTTTTACCCCGTGTAACTTCATGTTGTTTGTGATTATGTTTCAACAGAAGTTTTTACTATGAAAATTAGAAGTGCTTCTTCAAGGGTTAAGTGGGGGATTTCCAGGACAGTTTCTGGTCACTGGTTGTTGCTGGGTTATTCAATGTGTACTCTAATTGTAGCAGCTTTAATAAACTCTGGTCCTGATGACTGTTTGTCTTTGGTATTGTTTCCAAGGGATCATAAACAACCAAACATAATGACTACCGAGCTTGGAATTGCTAGGACTGGATACCAAATGTTGGATTTTTTTAAGGGATAAAGAGTTTAAATGATGGTGATGTGGAGAAGAGCTTAGATTGTCTTTTTATAATGCTTTAAAATGCCCAGTGGTCCTAATACTTTAAGTGCTGGGCTGTCAGTGAAGTTGCACTTTAGATGTATAATTTATAATAAGCACAAAAAACAGCGAAGTATTTAGCACCACTGAAGTGGTAAGGTACAAACCTGTGTGTCAACTTTCTCATAATCCAACTTGGAATTACAAAACTAAACCAAAGTGTGTCTGTTGAATCAAAGTGTTAGATTGCCTGTAGAATTGCTTGTTTTCATTGCATCGCCCTGTGGAGTTAATGTGTAACATAAATTAAAATAACAGTGGATTTAGGCAACTTCTTTTTTCTTTCAGAAAATAGTACATGGTCATAAAAAGAGCAGTGGGGTATTTATCAGTCTGGGAAGGGGAAGCAGGTGATGAATGTTATCAGGTCTCTAGAAACAAATTTCAGCTTGGGTTTAAGTTTTTGTTGATGTCATTGGGTTCTTAAAACATTTGTTCAGCTCCTCTCTCTGAGAAAGCCTGGTAATTGACTTTTAAAACTTAAAAAATGCTTCTTGGTAATGATAATCCTGGGGCATTGCACATATCCCAGGGTTGCTGGGACAGTTCTGGTGCTTCCATTATGAAATACGAAGTGAGTGGGCAGGAATTGCATGGTGGGGGTTTGGCAACACTTTGCTTACATACACATTTATTAAAACTCTTGGTTCCTCGAAGCACTGAGCTCGAGTTTCCAACCTGCTGCCATTAAACAAGAAAAACCAAACCTGAAAAGGACAGATTAGTTCACTGAGCCTAATTGGAAAAGCATTTCATTAGAACGGGTCAAAAACCCAGTCAAAGAGGTCTGGCAATCACAGTGTAATGGTACATCAGGGAGTGCTTCTCACTAAGTATGGTCTACCCGTTCCTTAATTAAAATGAAAATGATTTAAACTGCTATTACTCTGCTGTTTGTTTAACATAGTTAATAAAGATATCTAATTGTTGGAAAATTGACAAGGTTGTCTAATAAAAGATTGCTCTAAAAAATAGCTCTAATAGCTGAGGTCTGAGCATTTGGGACATTTTAATGATATCTTTAAGTCTTTTGTCATTTGAATTCTTTCATGAGATGCTTTTTCCTTGTTGCTGGACTAAATCCAAATGGGAAAAAAGTGATTTTGCTGCAAAATACCTTAACAGGTAGGCTTGTTAGACAAGGCATTAGTCTATTAAGGGGAGAGTGAAAAACCAGAGGCAAGTCTTAGGAGTAATTTTAAAAATTGCTGAGTAAAAGTCCTTGGCAAGTATTAAACCTGCGTGCAGGAGCTGGGAGGCAGTGCTGAGGATGGATTCCATGATATCTCGGGTTGCTGCAATTATCTACAGCTGTTTGCTGGAATATATTTTCCTTTTCTTGCAGGGTCAGAGGATTACAGAAGTAAATTCACGGGGAAGTGTTTCATGGACCTTGTCTGTCCTGAGAAGTGTCGCTGCGAGGGGACAATCGTGGACTGCTCGAACCAAAAACTCACCCGGCTGCCCACTCACCTTCCCGAGTACACCACTGATCTGTAAGTGTGCCTCTCGCGGGGCTGCTCAGCTGCACAGCTTGGCTTTCCTGATTCTTAAAGGCTGCAGAAGGGGCTCCGACAATTGGAGGCCCCTTGTACTTTTATCCCTGTATGAAAATGGGAGAGTTAATTTTATTTCAGAGTTGCTACACCACACCTCTTGTTTCCTTGGCACTCGTGCCAGCTGTGGGGATGGCAAAGGAACCATGGCCCCATGCACAATACTCAGGTGCTGGCCTGGCCCCAGCTCTGTCCTTCCTTTCCAGTCTACCCTGGAGTCTATCGCTGCACGTGGTCATTTTCATTTAAGAAATTATTTTAACCATTTGAGTAATTCTGTGATCAGGAGCTCGTTCCATCTCATAATTTTCTGCTACTTGGGTGAAACAGCTCTCACTAGAACTAATGTAACTTCAAGACATTTGAGTATGAAAAAACATTTTTATTGCTTAGCAACTGAAGATTCTGGTTCTTTTCTGGCATTAGTAGCCCTTTCAAACAGAATTTTTTTTTTTTAGTTAGTATTGTAGTTATTGTGCTTACTCTATTTAAACCCCCATAAAAATTATTGATCTGAAGTTCAGAAAAAATATGAGAGGCATCCGGAAACACAGCAAAGGCTCTACATAGCAAAATGGAGCTATGTACAAGCAGAGAAGGACTTCTGCATCCCAAGCCTGCCAAGACAGGGATGCAAAGCCTTCACGTTCACTTTGAAGATCAGTAGGCTTTTACAGGAAAGGAGCTGAAATCAGAGCCCTTCTGCTTGCATGGCCCATGACTCCAATTGTGTGTCTTGTGCAGCAGAATGCACGAGAGGGATTCAGTCACGCAAACGAGGTTTGTTTGCAGTTGATTAGGTCAATAATTCCTTATCCCATGCACTGGAAGATTAAGGGACTCTGACACTGTCTTTTGGCATTACACTCTTTAAGGCATCCCAGGCTTCTACTGGGGATAGTCCTCTGTGTCCCTTTTCCTTCAAAGCTAAACTCATTTAACTGTAGGGGTCCGAGGGAGATGGCAAAGAGGGCCTTGCTTAACAAAGGTCATGGTTCTGTGTGTGCCAGCCCTGAATGTCACAGGGAGATACCTACAGACATCTGTGAAGCATTAAATATCTCTGTTTGTTCCTCGCAGGCGTCTCAATGACAATGATATTTCTGTTTTGGAAGCTATTGGACTCTTCAAGAAGTTGCCCAACCTCAGGAAAATGTGAGTCGCTTGTTAGAATACACACTGCCTTTTAATAAGGAAGGAGGAAGGGATGATTTTTTAATAGTTTAGTACTGCAGTAGTAGAAATCACTTCTTTAATGTGAGTTTAATGAAACTGAATGAGTTGCCTGTTGGATGGACAGGCGCAGTTAAACCACACTGACAGATGAAGATCCCTGGGCTGACATTTCGGTGGGGTTTTTAAGCTGTATTTTTTACTCTTTCACTCATAGAGGCTGACAGGAATTCTGTCCCAGGGTTTATTCAGATATATGCTTATTGTTAGAGATTATTATGACATTTAGCATTTTGGTTTTGTCTCTTGAATGTATTGTGTGTCTCCAACTGGTGTGGTTGTTTCAAATAGTTGAAGGAAAATAATACTACAAGATCTAGATGATGGCAGCTTGTGGAGATCATTATTGCTTTAGCAAGGAGAACAAATTCGCAAACTTATAGATCAGTCATTCAAATATATCTATATAGTTCTGTTGACAGTCCTGGCATGGTACAATGTATATATTTAGTAAGAGCAATGTTTTGGAAAGAGGATAATATGTTAGATACCTCCTGATAGTCTTCAAAATTAATCCTTCTGAAGTTATGTAAAGTTTTAACCCTATGGGCCCATTGCCAATGTCTCATTTAACTGTTTACTTTTAGTAAGATTTTATCGTCTGGGTCAAACTAATTTAGGGAACCCAACCAAATGAGCCTATTTGTTCTATATTCATTTCACATGGTTCCTGCCATCTGGAGCTTCCTGGCCATTTGCATCCATGTGAGATCTCAGGGCTTTGGAGACACCCCTAGTGGAATTCTGTCTTATTTCTGCAAGTTTCAGATGCAGCACTGCAGTTTGGGGTGGGGTTGTATTTGTGTAAGTACAGACCACCAGACTTGGGGAGCTAATCATAAACATTTGCCTCATGTTTTATGAATGATCAATAATTTGTAGCTCCAGTGCACTCAGAAAATGCTGTTGACATTGTAAAGTGCTCTGTTCCCTGTGTAAGTAGATAGTAAACAGGAATGAAAAATGCATGCTGTATAAGTGCGTACACAAACTGGAAAGCATCTGTCCTCATCAAACCTTCAGGATTTATGTTTTGAAAATTGGAATAATTTCTTTTGTTTTATTTAAAACTTACTGTAGGAAGTGCAGTGCTGTCCTTGCTGTCCCCATCGATCACTCGGAGGGAGGGATGCCTCGACAGGGGCTGGATTTTGGGCATAAATCCAGCTTGAAACCGTTCTGAGAGTTTTTTTAAGAGTTTGTTTCCTGTGAAACAAAAGAATCTTCCGTCTGCCCTTGGTAGCTGCTGAGAGCTGAGGTGTGCAGGAGCAGGTCAAACCCATGGCAGAAAGAAGCTGCACCCTACACCTCACAACAAGTGTCTCCTGCTGGGTTTTAGGGGCAGCCTCTGAGTAGAGGCTCTTCAGGAAATCTTTGTAGCGGATCTCATTTTTTTTGTTCTACCTGATGATCTAAAGAAATTACTCCATTTTAATTAAAGGGATTTTCTGAAAGAGGTGGTTTTTCATATAAGCAGACCAACATTTCAACCATAACTTTACTCAGTAGCTTGCTCCTTAAAAAGCAAGATAAGACTTCTTTTGCTGTTTCTTCCATTCTGTGAAAAGAAGGCGCTACAGGAGGAAACAAGCAAACAAACACCCCTTTCCTTCCAAGTTATGATTTGGCCTTTGCTAGGCCAAATCCTTCTGCTACTGAGGGGGAATGTGGGGAATGCCATGGGTGGGATTGTGCTGCTGATGGTCCTGGAGCAGCAGCTCCGTGTGGCAGGAATGTGATGCACATGGTCTGCGTTGGGTCTCACTGCTGCTGTTAAATTAGAGAGGAAGGATATTGATCAAATCCCCATTTTTTAGTGTGTATAAGGAACAAGAAACCTAACTATTTTTGATTGACAATATTGACTCTGTCTCATCATATATTCCTTGTCTGTTCAAGTGTTAAAGGCAAACAGCAGGTGGAGGAATCTGTCTGGAAATTGATTTGCTTCCCAGGCTTAAGAAAACAGCTCAGAGCTTTGCAGAGGCAGGCCAATAGCCTAAGTAATATATTTTTAAATTTTTTTCTTTATTTTTTCTGTAATACTCCTTTTTTCTGAAATGAATCTGAATATCTGGAATATGGATATCTGAAGGGTATTTGAATGCTTGTCCTCTGGTTGTCCTGCATTTGAGTTTGGGACTAGTGACCAATCCATGCCAAGGAACTTTACAAAGAAATTTCATTTTGGAATACCGTGGTTCCACTGTGGTGTGTAAAGCTCCAGCAGAATTCCAGGGAAAGGCAAACATGGAAAGAAAAGGGAAGTGTCAGACCACTTTGCAACAGGTGGTAGCGCCAACCCCCCCCCTGATATGTAATTAGCTGTTGTGGTGCAATTTGTCTGTAAATAGTCCTCCTAAGCTGAACCTTATTGTATGATGTGTCAGCCCAGCATTTAATACATTTTAATGCAAAACAAAATTGAATTCTTGATATAGAAATTTAAAGGTCAGAGATACATAATGCAATGTGATGCCACATACTCTTTAGGAATTAAATTGCTGAGATTACCCTGCTGGTTTTTAAAAGGTTAACATATCTGCATGTGCCTTTAAAAAAAAAGATCAGCTTAAATAATTAGCTGCAAAATCCCATATACATAATGCTATTTTCATAACCTAAATTTTAATAATCTTTAATGCTTTTTACAGTAGAGTAAAAAGCTTGGTGTAGATTCTTCTAGACAGATGTAATCCAGTCCAGAAGTAATTTACTGAGTTCTCCAGTGAACTCTGTTTTGCTTTCATTGTGTTCTTACCAAATTGCCTCACCTGATCTTACAAGTTTAAGGGGAAAGCTGAAGTCCCATCACAGTGACTTCAGGCTCCAAGGACTGTGCTGCTGATATTTTGCAGGGTGTTTAGCAAATTTGAATTTGCTTGAAGTGCAGGAGAAGTACAAGGATGCATTTCTGAGCTCTTAAAGAGTGGGAGCAGCTCCAGGACTTGGACTTTCGGGGGTATCCTGTCCCCTGGAGATCGAAAGGCTCCGGGACCTGGGAGCTGGAAGCTCTGCCTTCAGGGGATTATTTCCAGAGGGAGATCCTCTCCCTCAGCACAGCAAGGTCTGGCACCAGGCAGGGAGGGGGAATGTCACCATTCACAGAGGTGAAGTTTCGGCTTTTGTTGAAGGGAGCAGTACTTTTCTTGCAGCAGCTACCAAATTCAGCTTGAAGCATTGCTGGGAGCCCCACTGCTCCCTGGCACTGCCTCAAGTTGTGGATCAAAGAAATCTTTGAATGATTGGGGTCTCCTGTGGCAGTGGGAGCCTGGAGGGTCTCCTGGCCATGCCATGTTCAACACCAGAGCCCCCAGGCTGCCCAGCTCAGGGGGAGCACAGACCTAGCCTTCTTGCTGCAGTGGGATACTGACCCACAGGAGAGGCTGAGCCCCCAGGTGCCATCTCTAGAGCTTGCCCAGTGCCATCTCTAGAGCTTGCTTTGCCCACAGGACATCCATAGGACTGCCCATTCCCCCTGAGCTCCCAGCAGCTGCTTCTGCAGGGAAGAAAAACAGCAATGAGCTCACATTCAAAATGGAAAGGTGAGCTGCCATACTTCATGCACTGCTGGGGAGAAAGGGGACTGACCTTTCTTCTTGAGAACAAGAGTAATAAAAAATATTTACCTCAAAACCTGAAAGGGTCATCTAACAGTTTGCTCCGTTAAGCCTTGCCAAAGCTACAAAGTGAACATATAATATGGTCTTTATTATAAGAAGTGTCAGGCTGTCTTGCCAATAGCTGGTACTGCCAGCCCACCTCCAGCAGGTAATTGCCTTTGGAGGCTTAATTTGGCTGTAAGTATTTCTGCTAGATTGAATTGTATGGAGTGTCAGACCAGGGTTTGAACATTTTACATGGGAAATAAAATTGAATCATGATAAAGTTTGCAGACTAGAAGTCAGTTTCAAAACCAGAATATCAAGTTTCTTGGGGAGGCAGAAGTAGTGTGTGCCCTCGGAAACAGCTGTTACCTGTTGTTCTTTCCCCTAAGCATGAATATTGCCATGGCAAATGAGGCTGCAGTCATCTGTCGCTTGTTATACAAAAACAGACTTCATTTTCTGGAAATCGTATTGTGGAGTGTGTTGTGCTTCGTGGCATTTGGGCTCATGGTGTTTTTTACAGTGAGGCCATCAGTCTGCTCTGCTGGATGGGTGTGGGAGTGTCACTGGGTGCAATTCACTGTCTGTCTGTAGTATTTCAGACTTTCGGTGCCATCCAGCTCCTGGAAACAGCTCTCACTGTAAAACCCAGCCAGGCTGCTGGTGAAGGCTGTAAAACCCTCTCAGCATCCTCTGAGGAATGCAGCAGCACTTCCTCCTCACATGTGCTTAAAGATTCAATGCCATCACCAGCAGACAGGAGTGTTCTAGGGAAACCCCACTCAGAACAAGCTGTTTTTGTGATAAAACTGAAAGGTTGGAGGTGAGACCAAGCAGATCCTCTGTGGTTTTCCAGGTGGGAAGGTGTGTCAGGAGCACAGCAGAGGGGAGCTGGGATGCTGACATTGACCCAGCAGGTTCAGCAGGGTGAATGATTTTGTTAAGTCTGAATAGAATCCAGCTTGTTCTGGGCTGAAGTTGTGAGATCAACAGAAATAATATTATTGTAAACTTTAGCCATTAAGTAAATCAAATGTGACTGAAAAGTGAGCTGTGTGAACAATGTCACCTTGATAGCTTCTTGATCTCTTCATTTCCTATTCACAGCCCCCCATAAAGCAGACCCAGGCTTTGTGGAAATTCATTTTGACCTCTTGCCCAAAATAAAAGTGTGGAAATAGGATTAAATGTTATCACCAGGGCAAATCAGGGAGTCCTTACAGAAACAATAAGCCTTCCTGAGTGACCAGGTTGACCATAGGCTCCCATTTGGGTCCTGCCAGAGGGCAAAAAAAATCTCAAAACTCAGCTTCTTTTCCCCTATCTTGCAGTACTTCAAGAAGAATTCCTTGTAGAACCTTAGTGTTGCAAGAGAATGGGGATTTTCTATAGTGGGAATTTGCTGTAAAGTCTGTCAGTAGGTTTTTTCTGATAAAAAAAAATTCCTTGTCAAGTGTGATGATCTCATATAAAAGATTCTTTTAGGGCTGGGAAGGATGAAGTTAGAGGTCTCTGAGTTGCAGACCAGGCAAAGGTTTCAATGCTTTCATTTTTTAAGCTTTCTATCAGCTGATTATTTCTCCTGGTAGCTCTAGGCTGAAAAGTATGTTATTACTCATGTTTATTATTCTAGCTGTTCAGACTTTAGGAGGAAACTTTTTTTTCTTGATGACTGAATATTGTCATTTACCTTTTTTTTTTTTGTTGCATTCTGATATGGGAAACTCTGATTCAGGAAGACAAATAACAAAATCCAGGCTGGCAGAACATCTGCTTTGACAAAACTCCAAGCAGGATTGCGGGGCAGTGTCGTCTTTACCTATTTGCTATTGCAGAGCTTGTCCTTTCCCTGCCTTACTACTTTGATTTCACCACAGTGTTTAATCTTGGATTTTCAAATCTTTTGCATGGGAAAGGCATTTATAATTGGCTTCTTCGGAGGCTGCTGGCATATTTATGGGTAATTTTGTGCTGCTGAGAAGAACAGGCATTATTAACTCAAATGAGCCAAGTTGCCTATCTGCTGAAGTCCTTTGGCAGCAATTAAAATTCAGATGTTTGCACTGTAAAAAAGTGCCAATTCCTTTGCAGGTCGTGGCCAGTCCTTGTCTCCAGTATTTTCTCTTTTTTGCCTTCAGTATCTAATAGACCATTTAAATTGCACCCATGTTTTAATGCTTGTACCTAAATATATTTTAGATGGTAAAAAGTAACTAATAAAACTCTATAACTACAAGTGTAGGTCAGTTTGCAATCTGTAAAGTCTTCTTCTATTATAGTAACTCACCCTCCCTTCCCACCACAAACATTTTCTTACTTTTTCATTCATTTTTGTGCAAATATGCATCATGGCATGATCTTTAGCAGGAGGGGGATCTTTGGGAGCATTTATTTATGCCAGCATTCAAAGGAGATGCTGAGCTATAAACATTTCCACTAGAGAAATAGCTGAGCCCCAAAATTAAATGCATATGTCAGAATATCCTCCCTTGACTCGCTTTGACGCTGAACATAAACTCTTCATGTGAGCCTTAGCACAAAGCACTAAACTTCTGGAAAGAGAAATCTGCATGTAAGTATTTCTATATGTTTTTATGTTATTTTTGGCTGATTGTTGGCGTGCTCCTATTCTTTCTGATCACAAGAAAGCACAAGAGGTGATGGGCCACATGCTGTAGGGCCCACTCTCTGACAGTTGTTCAGCAGACATAAACCAGTGCACTCCAGTTTCCCACATGAAACATATTTCGAAGGCTCTTTTTTTTTTAAAATTTTATTAAGTGATGACTTCTGAAAAGAGCAAGACCCACATTATTTCTATCTGAGGCTAAGCTGTCCTCCTTCCATGTCTTCTGTCAACTTTTATCCCAATAAGATTGCCAGCTCTTCTGAGCAGAGTAGCCCAGGTGTTAATCTGATACCTTGTCATTTGTTTTATATCACCTGGAATTGGATTTTGAAGCGATTACTCATGCTGTGTCTGTACTGGGATCATTTCTGCAATAATGTGCTATTCTCTATGAGTAATGGTGTTGGAATTTAGCATCTTCTTGGGAGCAAGAACATATCCTGTACTTTCTCCTTTTTGTTGTAGATAGTAAAACAAAGAACAATGTTTCCTGTCATAAACCTCAACAAATAGAATTATTCATCATAGTCTATGCAGGACATCATGGGAGATACTTGAAGGACTGAGGCTCAAAGTTTTAATGTGCTTAGGGCTTTCTATATAAATGTTTTGAATTATTAAATGCCATTTATTTTTATGCATCTCTGATGGCACTTTTATCATTCAGAAATTGTCTGTTCACTGGGGTTTTCACAAATATGAAATATTCAGAAGATTAATTTTGCATTTCAGGAGAACTTCATTTGACTTTGTAGATCAAAGTTTTCTTATATTGATCTATAAGCAAACATCTTGAGACTGTATAGGCAGAGTAAATATTTAGATAATAATGCAGTATATTGCAGTGGCTGTGAGTTGACAAGAGATACTAATTTCCTTTTGAGTGGTGGTTTTTTATTTAAGTGCCTGGGAGTTCATAAGTGCACATGCTAAAGTTCGTATCAGATGCATGTAGAGTGAATAAAATTGGTCCATATTTCAAAGTGTGACACCATTTCAGTCGTAGTGACATTAACTGCCTCTGGCCAGATGAGCACCCACTCCCAAGCATTGTCCATAACTTCACAGGCAGCAATCAGATGTTAGAAAATTCCATTTATTGTATCCTGAGACAGGAATAAGAAAGAACTACAGGAGGTGTTAAAAGCTGGTAATTGCATTAATTTTAATTCTCTTAATATATCTGATATAATTGTGGTTTTGATGAGTGCAAGGGAGCTATTTGTAAGTACTGCAGGAACACCTTTGAACTTCTGGCTGCTCTCCCTGCTGAATGAATGTCTCTCCAGATAACCACTGAAAGGCACAAATTCTTCCAGCCTTCCTGCCTCCAGTGTGATGCTGATATGTGTTTGGAGTAAAACACCACTGATTGTCCTACTGTGTCTGGTTGTGTCCTTCCAGAAACCTCAGCAACAATAAGATCAAGGAGATCCGCGAAGGCACCTTCGATGGAGCGTCAGGAGTGCAGGAGCTGATCCTGACAGAGAACCAGCTGGAGTCTGTGCACGGGAGGATGTTCAGGGGCCTCACAGGGCTGAAAACTCTGTAAGTGCAGAGCCCTGCCTTGGTTCTCTCTGAGTGGGCTGGGAGTGCTCAGGTTCAGCCCTGCCTGCTAAAGTATCTGATATTACACAGCAAGTGCTACTGCTGGGTCTTGGAGCACCCTCATGAGGGTTTAAACACATCTCTGGTCCGGGGCAGGTTTGAGATTTAGCTGCTATTTTTGTAATACGGACAGATTTTCGGGAATTTCAGGACTGACACGATGGCAAACCTAACGTGTGTCCAATCCGTGCCCTTCCAATCATTAAATGCTTTATTGTTATTTCCTGTGGAAACAAGGCACATAGGAACATGTTTGCTATCTTTGTCCATCCTCCCATTCCTGCTCCACCCAAACTGAAACTGTGCTGTAGAAAGAGAGCACTTGACTAGGTGGGGCTGTCAGTGAATAGACTCTAGCAATCAAAATACAATTAAAATCTGCAATTCATTCATTGTCAAGAAATACTTCTTATGTTGCAAGGTATCGTGGCACAATTAGTCCAGTCCTCACTCAAGTGTAAAAAAGAAATTCAAGTTTCATTTCAAGGACTTTGTTCTGTAATGACAAATATGGAACTTTTGCTGTTCCATTAACATTTTTTTGTGGTTACAGCCATCTGTTCTTTAATTTAATGTATGCACTTTACGAAGGGATTTGAAAATACTGCCCATAGATATTAAATTAATTTTTATACTGTAAAGCAGCCTGTGGCAGTGCTCCTAAACAAAATTCAGCATTTTTTAATAAAAAGATGCTTAACATTCAGCTATCCTGCTGACCTGACCTACATTTCCCCCAGCTGATAAAGCAGTCTAAATATACACAGCATGATATGAGGATTTGTGAGTATAAGTTTTCTTTCAGGAAGGGCACACGGTGCATGGTGAGCCATGATATGAAACCAAAGGGTTTGGCTTGAGGGACATATATTGCTATCCATTAATTGACTTTCTTTCAGTATTAAAATAGTAATCTTTTGCTAAGGGGCTGCATTCGTCAGGGTCATGGTCCAGCTTTTTAAAGACTGTATGTTCCTGAAATGTAATAAATCATCATGCAGGATATATTGGCATTCAAATCCATCCATCCCATCTTGCAGTTGTACTGCTTGGGACATTCCGCACAGGGTAGGGAAAGGTTTCCTGCTGCTGCTAAGCCACTGAGGGCCTTTTTCTCTCATTCACTCTCTGTTCATTGCAGAGCCAGTGGTCTTTACCGAGCAAGGTGTGTCTCTGTGCCCTGGGAGTCCTTCATGACACAGTTTCAGCCCAGCTGCAATCCCAAAATTGCAGAGACCCTAACGCCTCTGGTGGTGACTGTGCAGAGAGAACAGTGATGCAAAAGCAGCACAGTGTTCAGCCTCAAACACGGAATGTTTGTGAGGACGCTGTGGTTTCTTTCCCAGCCATATCTAATCTCCCTTTAGTGATTTTCAGGTAGCTATTGATGTAGCATTTCAATGCCCAGCTGGCAGATACCAATCTGAGATTTGAATCCAGACTCCTAAGGGAATCTGAATTTCCATTGTTCACTGCATGAATTTGATACCGAGGAGTTAACCCTCCTCAATTTGGAGGATCAATTCACTGGAACAGCAGCATGAGCTGGGTGTATTTTGTGGATTTTTGGTAGTGTGCTTTAATTACTGAATAATTTTTCACCAAGTAGGAATATCACAATAGTGCTGTGATGTTTACAGACACAGATACTGATTGGGGTGCAGTGTAACAAATACACACAAGCCTTTTTTGCAATGGAGTGAAACAAGATACTCCAGTCTTTCAGATTAATTGGTCTTTATTGTCGAGTTCATTGTTACCATAACAACTCTGAGAGATGGATCTTCCAAAACACAGCGCTGATTCATCTGGTACAAGCACCAAGCAAAGACCATTTTAGAGAATGATTACTGGGTTTTTTCTTCATAATTAATGATGATAATGATATTCCAGAGCTTGTGCCAGGTCTGAAAATCTTTCCTAAGATATTGCTTGATTTTTGATGAGGATACTGTTTCTTTCCATATTTTGCAGTGTGGATTACAAACAACATCCACGATAGGAGCAGAAGTAATGAAGTATTGTCATTGTCACACACTTCTGGAAGTCTTTTTCAATTGATCTCTGAAATACATCTCAACTTACGCTCAGATATTTATTAAATTGAGCCTTTAGTTTTTATTTCAAGTTTGTCACTAGTCATAATTTTAATTGCATATTGCTTTCAGATGTGCAGCTCCCATCAGCCTCTAACATTGTGTGGAAGAGAGAGGCATTTTAAATTCATGAGACCATGTTTACATGAATCTAACCCTCCTCTAGCTGTGTTCTACTTTAGCAATCAGTAAAAGCAGAGTGCTTTCCAAAGCATCTGTCGATGCCCTTGGTAAAGCACCTCCTATCCTGAAATTATCCCTCCTCCCAGTAGTTCCTAATTCCCTGTTTTCATCCTTGCAGGATGCTGAGGAGCAACTCTATCAGCTGTATAAACAACGACACTTTTGCTGGCCTGAGCTCAGTGCGACTCCTTTCTCTGTATGACAATCACATCAGCACCATCACCCCTGGAGCCTTCAGCACTTTGGTCTCTTTGTCTACAATGTAAGTTATCTTTTTATGCTATGAACGTGTCATGGTGCCCTTCTTCCATGCTTTCCTCTTAAAAAGACAACGTTTCAGTTTGCGTGGAAAACCTCATCTAGGGAAAGAAAACTCCATCCTATTGAAATCACAGGTTTGGAGGATACAAGGTGTGATTTAAAAGAAAAATTGAATTTTTTCAGCTGGAGTGGCTGAAACCACTTGGAGGTTGCCAGGCTCAGGCAGGACTGTGTGTTTTGCTGTGTCATAGCCCAGTGCAACGAGCAGTGGAAGGTCGTGTAAAATAACTTGTGCAGATTGAAAGGACGTAGCTTATCACACATTTCAGCTCCCTGAAGCTGCTTTAGGGTCAGTAGAAACTGATTTTTTAAGAACAGCTTTCTTGGGTTTCACTTAAGTGATTTAAACATCAGAGGTGTACTAGCTAATTATTACATTTTTAGACCATCTGAAGACGACAAAATACTCAAGTCTTACTGAATGTGAATTTGAAAATCCCAACGTAAACTTTCTTTTAATTCCCTTATACTTCTCAGTCATTCTTTGAAGTTTTTCCCATGCTTCTTAAATACTTTTAAATGCTTTTTTAGTGTGTCGATTTTAATAAAGTACAGACTGATAAATATGGAAAGAAAGTCTGCCTTTGGTTTCCAGCTGCGAGAGGGAACCCTGGTGTTGCTGTTAATGGAAGTTGTCTGTCCTGAAAATACAGCCTAATTGTCCAGTCAAAATAAACTCTCAGTCCTATTGCATTTCAGGTTTGGAAAGGACTCTCCATCATGTTTGGGTGAAGAAAGAGGTGTTGAATCTCAGCTGTTTTGTTGCTCACACTTTCCTTTTGCTGTTACAACTTTTCACCAGCAAATCAGTTATCATTTTGGCATTAGCTCCGTGCAGCATAAGGAACACAGAATTTTCTTCCCATTTATGTTGTGTAATCCCAGGAGTCTCCTTGAAATTGATGGACAGAGAGAGAAACACAACCAGATTATTTTTATTGACAATTTTCAAGTCAGTGGTCAAGGCAAGTGGCACTTGCTGAGAGCTTGTTGTCACGGCTGTGGGCAGCGCCTGCTCCTCTCTGTTGTCTCTGTGCTTCCTTCCCTGGCTCCATCACTTGTGAAGTCCCTGCCTTGCTTGCATAGAATTGTCTTTGTCATATTTTGTTAGAAGATAGCCCATTTTCTTTCTTCAGCTGTGAGAAAATTGTTGCACTTTCTAGCAAGAGCAATTAAAGCTGCTGCTAATTAGACTGCGTTGCTTTGGCACTGATGTATAATCCTTTTGGTTCCTGACTGTGTCTTGATGGGAAGGTTTGTTCTTTGACACATTTTCATTCTGTGGTTGATCTACAGACAGAAAAGGTGTAGTTTTGACTTCTTTGGACACTGGGTTGAGGCCATGGTGATTATTGATGTATAAATGCAGAATTCAGCTGAGTTCATTTCCCAGCTCCATTGTAGGTGGGTATATTGGATGACAAAACCACTGAAGTTAGATAGTGTGACTGCTTTTCCTGTTCAGCCCACACTTCGGGAGCTAATCGGGTATTGTGATGACTTATTTTTACATCTATTATTGAGAGACAAAAATCCATGCGAAGTTCCATTTTCATTTTTATATTGGCATATTTACAGCACTAAAGAATATCGCTCCTTTTGGTCTTACTCTTTCTGAGTCAGTCTCATTGATATTCTCAAAACATGGACACCTCTGAAAATAATATTCTGACTAATGATTTTCAATAGAGGAAGAGCATCTATTTTGTAGAAAAAATAGCCATTTTTATTGTTTATTAATCAAACTACGTACTGTAGCATCTTAATTTGAAGTGTACTTGCACTTCTTCATACAGAGAACTCAGTCGTGTCATTTAGTCCTTACACACTCAAGGGGACATATTTGCAAGCAGAACTGGTTTTCTGTGGATTATTATTAAAATAACTGCATGAAGCTAATGCCAGAATGACATCTAACTATTCTTGTGTAAACTTAGCCTGAATTCCAGAATATATTTTCAACCTAATTTCAAAAACATCCAGATGTGTTTCAGCATGTTTTTCTAACAGGTCACTAGAATCCATTTAAATAGTTAATATTCTATGACTTCTTTGCAATTTTGAAGAGGGACTTGTAGTAGGATATGCATATTTCATTCCTCAAGACTTCTATTTCCCCTTGATTTTTAAAATATGTCTATGTCCTTGAGTAAACACTTTTGTATTTAATGTTAGTACGAAACCTCTGTTAAAAGTTTGGTTGCTGTATTTCTGTTTGAGTGAGTAAATCACTATTGTATGTGTAGGAACTCTGATTATTAATGATGAATTTTTACATCAGTTTTTCTGCCCAACATTACTGTTTCTGATTTGAGAGCTCCACTTGACTAGTCAGATTCCACAGTAAAGCTTTTGCATATAATTAGGCTTTCCAGACTTTCAATTCCATTTCAAGTTGAGCAGGGAATCTCTTTACCCATGTGATACTTTAAGGAGAGCCTTTGTCTGACATTTCTATCAAAAGCTGCATCACAGTCTTGCCACAGAAAGAGCATGTATGTAGGGACGTGTGTGAACTTCCTACTGCATTAAAGCTAAAAATCCCTGCTCTGCAGTGGGAAAAGGATAAATGTTGGTAAAGTAGCACAAGGACGTGTGGAATTGCTGACAAGATGAATTTATCCTTCTTTTGCCTGGAGTGATTTGAATTTCTAAATGGTAGATTTGTTTATTTATTAATTTTATCTGTAACAACCTATTTCTTTCTTACTTCCTGATAAAAAGCATAACTCAACTTCCAAACTAAAGATTCCAAAAATTTTACATCATATATTAACCTGTGTTTGCCAAGAAGAAAAGGAGGCTTAGTGGATGGTTGCTGCTGCTCAGCTAGTGAGCAGCAGCACATTAAGTCAAAACAATCTCTCCTCTCTAGCCAGGGATAATTACTATTTTTTCATATGGAGCATTTTGTAGCTTGAATATTTGTGAAAGTTTTTGCTACATTTTTATAAGACGCTCTCTAGATATGCAAAATGTTCTTTACACTCAGAGCTGCTGGTTTTCCAGAAACCTGATTATACACACCTGCCGTTTGTTTCCAATTGTGGATTATTATTTAATTCTGAGGATTTGTGTCATGGAAGCAGCTTTGTGTATATGATCTCACTCTCTTCCATCAGTGGCCTTTGAAGCACTGGCTCATGCAGTTTAGACATTTGGTTTAGGCACTCTGCTCATGCCAGAGTGTATCAGTGTGGAAAATATACAAAGCATCCTGCATGTGGTCCCATTGTGGATTAAAGAAAATGGAAAACAATTCAGAAGGAAAGCAGCTAGAATTAGAGTATTGTTTTCAATGCTTTTTTGCACCTTCTGTCTGAAAGCTCTGGTGTAACCTGGTGGTTTTCTCACCTTTCTGCAGTGAGTTAGCCTTGCCTTTGAATCTTAGCGTGAAGCAGGTGGAGTATTTTTACAACATTGTGCTGAGTTTTCTGCTCCCCCCAGTTCTCCTTTCTCCACAATGTCCATTAGGCTGTGTTAGATGCACAGGGATTGACCCCAAGCTGCAGGGCAGAGCAGTGATTGAAGCAGGCTGTTCCGCAGTGCTGAGAGCAGCTGTAAATCATATTGTGGCTATGTGATGTTGGCCTAGAACCTACAGAATTCAGGAGTTGCTTTGGGTTTGCTTTCTAACTGCCACACCTCCATTGTGCCATATGTTTTTGTCTTCAGCACTGTTGTTTTCTGAAGGAATTGTTTGTCTGAAGTGCTGATGTGATTGTGACTGCATGTTTAGGTTTGTGAAAGCACATTGTGAGTGAAGACTTACAAGCTACTTCAGCTCCTACACCTGCACTTGAAGTGCCTATTTCTTGCCTTGAAATTTCTTGTCTTAAAAGATATGCTATGATTTACAGAGATTTCATTATCATCTTTCTTTCTGTGCTACCAAATATGAACTCCTGGACATATTCACATGTGGTGTGAAAATTCCATCGATGTTAGTTTCGATACTTCATTTTCCATACAGAGGCTCTGACAGCTCATTTTTCTTCCATGAGGCAACCTCGGGCTGAGGCTGTTGATTTTCCCTGTATCTGCACATAACGTGGCCAGCTCTCTCCTTTTACCAGGGCTATCAGCCTCGTTCCTTCACCTGCAGTTTGGTTGGAAAGAGCTGCGGGGCCAGGCTGTGTGAAGGATCCGTCCCTCGGTGGAGGCTGTCAGATGCTTGCTCTGGGGGCTGCACACCACAGTGCCATGACTAGGCTGCAGCTCTGTCAAAGATATTTCGGGAGCTGCAGCAAGATTTGAAGCAGACCCCACAAAGTTCACAAGGCAGCAGAGCAGATGCTTTTCACTACAGATATCCAGAGCTGAGAAAGCTTCATAAGTGGCTCAAGATGACAGTGCTGGTTTCTATATGCAAATATAGAACTATCCTTGCTGTTTCAATAGGAAACCCAAATTCAGCTTGCCAGTGGCTCCCTCGTGGCTCTGGTTTGTATGGGCTGGAACGGAGGTGAGGGGAGAGTGCCCTGGGGCAGGTACATGATCATGTTGAAGGTCATGCAGACATAGGTGCAGTTTGAGAAGTGAGTTTAGACTGGGGTGTGAGCTGTAGCTTGGGTTGAATTCCATTAGAAATCCAGCCCTGGTTGTGTTGTAAGTATGTCTAAATAATAATTTTTAGCACTTTGGTTTATAAACAAATGTCTGTATATGCATAACTATATATATATATTTTAATTACAATCCCAGCCCTAGTATAAAACTTCCTGCACAGAGCTTCCCAGAATGGAGGAGGGATCTCACAGGAACAGAACACAGGAACAAGCCTGGACTTGGAGCCCCCCCCATCTTTCTGTAGTTATTTCAGTATTTCTGTGTGATCATGTGTGATGGAATCATGTCTTGTTCCCTTTCAGTAATTTGCTGGCCAACTCCTTTAATTGTAACTGCCATTTGGCCTGGCTGGGGAAATGGCTGAGGAAGAAGAGAATTGTCAGTGGAAATCCACGCTGCTTGAAACCCTTTTTCCTAAAGGATATTCCAATCCAAGATGTGGATGTCCAGGACTTCACCTGTGATGGTAAGAAAATCCAGTTTGATTTGGCACTCGTGGTGATGTTGGCACCTTTGTGAGAAGGTCCCTCCATGCCAAGCAGTGCTGCAAAGTAAACATTTTGGGTTAGTGATGAACAGGGCAGCCACCTAGAGCTGAAGATCATGGTTCTCTAGCAGAAATATATTTTTATTCTTTATTTCCAGTTTCTGAATTTCTCCTATGAGCACCTAAATACAAGAATTAATTTATTATAGACAAATGCTCTGCTTTGTCTAATCCTGATGTAATCCTGGGTCTTCCTCCCACTTCTTTATTCATACTCTTTGATAACACTCTAAAACCAGTGGGCTTGAAATGTCTTTTAGATTTGGGTACTGTTCAGAGTCACCAGTAGCAGGTGAATACAGGGAAATAAACACTTAGATATTATTTGAAATGACTCAGTGATGTGTCATGCCTTGTTGGGTCTATATAGGTTTAAAAGAAAATACCCTGACATTTCTTTTATTCTTCAGATACAGAATGTTTTGTCTTCTGTTTTTGTCTTCTGGTCAAGTAGATTTTAGAGAAAATAGTAAGGAGAAAATTGCCTGATGAATGCCCTGCTGACTTGGTTTGTAGCATGTTCAGACTAGATGGGCTGGAGATGCAGTTAGTCATATCTCTAAAGAGACAATAAGAGTGATAGAAGTTCCCTACTTAGAGTAAAAATTAATTCCTGTCCTAGTCAAGCAATCTGGCAACGGGCCCATGTTCTTGAGCTCAGAGCTCAAGAGACCCAAGTTTAGTCATAGAAGAATTAATTCACTTTTAATTTGAGAGAAAAAAACCCAAAACCAACCAAAATCCTGCTCCACAGAATGACATTCCACACTTGGGAGAAAAAAAGAATCCTGGTGCACAAAATGTCATTCCACAGTTGGGAACTTTCTCTGTCATGCAGTCGCTTGGAGTCGAGGCAAATGGAAAGTAGGTGGTGGCAGGGTGTGAAACACAGAACACAGGGGAAAATTAAATATGCTGAAAAAACATGCTCTTTCTGCAGGTTTATGAAGGACTTTGAATTTTGTTTCCAATCATTAAACTCAGCAGGGAAGAAAAGAAAAAAAAAACTTCTCTGTTCTGCAGTCTGGTGGTGCCTCCCCAGCCCTCTGAATGCAAATCATTCCTACCCATCCAGTCAGGGGTAAATCTGTTATCTTGTACCAGGACTTCCAGTCTTTTTCTTTAATCTCAATGCTCATGGGTACCTCCAGCAGAGAGAAGAAAGAAACAGATCTGTCTCAATTAGTCCTTGCATCAGTTAAAAGGAGAAAGCAGGCGGCACATAGTGACAGCAGCCTGGGAGCTCGGGGTGTCCGTGCGGGCAGCTCAGGCTGCCTGGGCTCACCCACAGTTGTGTGCTTCCCCTCCTGTCATCCAGGGAATGTGCCACTAAGTGTTTCCTTCCCTGCACGTCGTGCTCCTGCGGCAAGCATGTGCCTTATGTTTTGCAAAGCCTGTTGCTTTTGGGGAATATCCATGCTTTAATGTTCTTAGCTTCAAAGCGTCCGTTTCTACTGCAGAAACCCTATTGTTCTTCAATTACGAGATTTAATCTGCTGTTTATGGACCTTTGAAACCATTTTTGGAGAAAGTTGATATTTTTATGTGTGCACAGATGGATTGGCAGCAGTTGGAAGTGTGCTGCTTCGGTTTGTTGTTTGCCTGGTTATCGTTGTTAAAAACAATGAGGCTTTACAATTCAGGTCATAAACAAAGCACCAGGCTGACTTTAAAAAGTAAAAAATAAACGTATAAAAGATGGATTTTTAAAAAAGTCTTCTGAAAGGAGAGTAGATAGTGAATATTATCTGTCTAGATGAATTTAAGGGCGATGTGCTGGTTGAGTTCTCAGTTTCAGCTGGCATACTGTGGGTGGGGGGAGGATTTGGGATTCATACAACTGATTGCACTGTAATTTGCAGAATTACAAAGTAGATTCTCCTTAGCAAAACATATTTATTTTAAAATATTTCTATTCAGTTTGTGAATTGTTCATGTCGCCTAAAGAACCTGCATCAAGGCAGGGTGATCCAAAGCATTGGACCTACTTTAAAATATTGTGATGGTTCCCTGGATTCAGGGGTTCCCCTCCCTGGTCCTTGTCAGCAGTCATCTTCAGAGTGGGTGCCCTGAAAAGCAAAGCTGATTTCCTCACCCTTCTGCTCTCCCTGTGCAGGTAATGATGAAAGCAGCTGCCTGCTGTCTCCTCCTTGTCCTTCCCAGTGTACCTGTGTGGACTCGGTGGTTCGCTGCAGCAACAAAGGGCTGCGGATGCTGCCCAAGGGAATTCCCAAGGACGTGACTGAGCTGTAAGTTACCTTTTACCTATTCATTCCCTCGAGAAGTTCATGAAACTGCATCATAGTGAGGCTTTGTAGGTCCTTGGGGGTTTTGCCCTTGACTTTAGTCGTCAATGCTTTGTGCTTTGGTGCTTCCCATATGTTCTGACCATTATTCTTATTTGTCCCTTGACTGAGTAAATTGCTCTGTAATGAGAACAGAGTTTATCTGTCCTTGTACCCATTAATTCTGGGTGTAGGAACAAATGCATATATTAGTCTCAAATAATCCTGTAGCACTTCTGTGAGAGCTCAAGCTCACAGTTTGAAGGGATGATGAAAATATGTTCCTGAGTTACGCATCTGTGAGCTAATTATCCTCTGAGGAGATTAAAAAAAGGAAGAAGAAAGCCGGTGGTGGAAACAAGGAATTCTTTTCTCCAAACCTCATGAAATGGCTAAAATAACAGACAATTAGATTATATTGTAAAGTAAATTCATCCTAGTTGAGAACCATCTTTCTAGCTGTCTTTTCATCTACGCCTCACTAGGACTTTATAGTGGATTTTCTTTCCATGGAAAGAAAATACACTGGTGGAACTGTTTGGCTTAAGCAGTTGGCAGTAGAAATACTGAGCTTTTCCCCTTTAGGCCCTTATTCAAATCTATCCCAGGTGAGTCATTACTGAAACTTGTTACAATCTCATCAGCATTTCTATGTGAAAATAATTGCTTGAGTTCATTGGTATGTTTGGTGAATTTTATAATTAACTAAAATCTGATTCTGCTATTTTCTAGTATCTACTATTATTTTTACACCCTTCACAGTGGGAGAGTGGGGTTTACTCTGTTTTGGAGTGTTGCAGTCAAATACAAGGCTTTGTTGCTGAATGAGAAGGGTACTGGAAATGCCCGTGGTAATTCAAATTAACATGGAAGCTTTGCATTAATGAATACATCCTTGGAACACTGTTGACCAGGGCGTGGGTAATAGTGATTTGAATTAAAAGCTAATTGCTGGCCTGGATTTCCTTATCTATTGCCGTCAGTGGTGAGAAGTCTGCAAGGTTGTCTCTGTTCTGATTTTGTTCAGGTTTCATTGCATTCAAATGTAACTTGCCAACAGTAAAATATCACAGATGTTACTTTGATTTCCACTGCCACACTGAGGAATTTTTATGTTTAAATTTTGCATATTGAGTTTTGCTGATACTATCTGATACACTGACGACATAACTTTCACTAAAAGAGTAAAATTAATCTCACATTCTTAAAAACTGCTACATTTCTTAACCATTTCTTGGCAAATGAGGGAATAGCCTGGAACTGAGCAGTTTGAGTTCATAGGAGTTTACGTGACTGTCTTCTTCAGTAGGAGCCTCTTGGCTGTGCAAAGCTCTAGTTCAGCTTTCTGCTTTCCATCCAGAAATGTGTCAGCAGAACACAGACAGCCATGGACTGCCTGGCTCTGAATATTTCATATTCTGCAAATATAACCTTTGGATCTGTCCCAGCTGTCTCAAAATTCAATCCTGAGCTCATTCTCCTCTCGACCAACACAAACTGAGCTCCTTATTTGTATCTACATCAAAAGATAGGTTGCAGGTACTGAAGCATGAAATTTCATGTGTTTGTGGAAACTGTGACAAGAATGAAATAAGTAAATAAAAAATAATCAATCCTACTTGCCTTTCTTCTGCTTCCAGATTGGAATAGAGATGTTGCCCATAACCTAGGAGGAGCAGTATCATGCAGGTTGCAGGTTACCAGTGTGGACTTACACATTTTTATTGTTCTGTGTGTGAGAATTGCCGTTGTTGCTGTGATAAGCAGCATCTCCTGTGGACCCCAGCCTCTTGCCTCATCTTGGGGACAGCTGGAACCTGGCAGAGAGAGCCCAAAAGCTTTCTGGGCACAGGGTGAAAGAGACTTATCTTGTTCAGTTGCCCAAGGCCACAGCCAAGGAGATGACAAGAACACACAGAGCCTCTTGTCCCTGTACCCCACAGCTCCCTGCCTGCAGGAGACAGTGCCAGGGTGCACAGGAGCATTTCAGTGCCATTTTTATGAATGCACCACTCTGACTTTTATAACCTTCCATTGCTGATGTATTCATCTGCCAGGCACATTGGTTGCAGTGCTTTTTATTAAACTGCAGTGCTTTTGTACAACATGGTTTAAGCAAAAGAGCTGCCATGGATCTATTTAAACCACTCTGTTGTGGCTGAATGTAGCTTTCTCAGAAGTTCCTTTAAATTCTTTTAGAGGTCTTAAAATAGTCCTAAAGCAGGAATCCTTTCCTTGTAGCAGGTATTAAATAGCAATGTGCAATAATGAGCATATCTCTTGCACAGGCACATAGGGAAAATGTTACCCTTTCTGGGTCAAATTTCACTGTACCTACACTCAGCAAAAAAAGATCCCCAACAAAGTTTTATTGCAGGGTGGACTGGAGACATAGACTGAGTCCTTCCACAGTTCATTCTGAGTTTCTGGTTTGGATGTATATACAGACAGGGCATGTGAAAACCATTATCTCCTTCATAATTGGAGCTTGGAATGATAGGAGACATCCCTGTGTTTGGTTTGTACCACCCTTGGGAGGAGGGATTACCTTGGCTGGGGAGGCTTCCATCTAGGACAGCGCTGAAAAGATCCCTAAGTGTCCTGGCTTTAATTTAGAGGAATGATGATGCAAGAAATTCCTATTTCCCAGCTATTCCTTCAGAAAACCCCATCATCATGGGCAAGCTATCTTCCAGCTTCTTGGGAATAGGAAAATATTATGTTGTTTCTTGCAAATTCCTTCACTGTATATTTACATACTGCCTACATTTTTTCCCACTGTTTGCTTGCCCTGAAGGGAAACCTTGGGTTTTTTGAACATACTCAGTTTTCTAGTCCAGATGTTCAGAAGTAAAATGTTCATGCAATGAGCTAGTTTGGAACTTAGCCTTGCTGTTGCTTAGTGTTTTAGGCTTCCCTTTTCTTCTACTTTTTTCCCCCAAATCTGTTTGAACTAAGTTTCCCATGCTCTTTCTTCTTTTATGTATTACCTCAGTGTGTGAACACTAGATCTTTTTCTTTTATTCACAGAAGTATAGTCTATTTCTAATAAAGTCTTATCTGACAGCATCCAGCTGCTTTTATGGACCTACAGCAAATAACATTTTGCACTGGGGAAAAACATTGGAGGCAATTATGTGGACGGCGTGTGCATGAGCTGTAACATAATGAGCGTGGTGTGTTTTAGAATAAATATGTACCAATCATGTCATCTCCAGACTCCAAATGTTGTCATGACACTGAGCCATAGGATAGCACTGGTGGGATTATTAGGAAAGCCTGCATCCATACATCATTATTAGTGATTATTTTTCCTTCCATTTATATTAATGCATGCTAATATTTGCATTACTCTTGCAATTTCTCTTTCTCTCCTCACAAACCTTCTCTCTCCCATTTCTATTCCTCGTTCTGCCTGGTAGGTTCATGTACTCGACACATCAGTTTTCATATCTGCTTGGAGGTGTTTATCACCAATCCCAACCCCTCTTTTCCAGTTTCCAAGGCACTTGTGATTTCCGTTGCCTTGTGACTAAAAACAGTGGCTCGTACCTGGGCCATGCAAATTGGTGCCATGAATCTGCTCCAAGCACTTATGAGACCTGTGGAATATTGTAACAGTTTAGGACCATTTTTCAGTTTGCCTGTATTGCTGCTGATCAAAGGGGAGCTCTAGGGTGAGATATCTGATGGAAATCATCTGGTTGAGAATGCAAATGCTCTTGTTTGTCTGGAAATTCACAGTTTTATACACTGACCCTGAGCACTAGCTTCAGTGAATTTTCCTGCAATAATAAAGGAGAGAAACAATTAGGTCAAAGCTTAGGCTTACATGGTGCTGCTTCATTTTCTGCAGAGGAGTATTCTCCCACTGAGAGAAGGGATAAGTTCTGTCGAGGATATTTTAGTTACAGATGAAATAGAGGAACTAATCTGCATTTCAAACCTGATAGTTTATAAAAAGTGAATGGTATCGATACTATCAAATAATGTATTCAGTGACCAGTAAAGTTGGAGTATGTACCAGGTGACATTAACACTAACAGAGACTAAAGGTTAAACTTTCCCGCAAGCACAGCCATGTTTCTGTGTGTAAAACACGTAGGTTGTGGTTTGTACAAATACAGCAAAATCCAGAGTCCAAATTTGCCAAAGCTTAAGAAAATTCAAGATCCACCTTTGAACCTAAATCCACGCTGGAGTTTTGTTTCCTCTCAAGAAACTGTAATTGAAGCTCTTAAAATTCATGTTTTGTGGATGTTTCATCTTTCACATTCCAATTCCTTTCTAAAGCACCATTTTTAGGAAATGAAACTTGACTCCAAATTTTAGGGTATTGGGTATCTGCATTAAAAATTTTAGAGTGTTACTTAATTTTAGAGCTACATAAAATTGCCAAGTATCTTGTTGTCGTAATGTACCATTCTTTATGGAATATTTAAAGGAAAGGTTTTGTGTCTTTTCAATTACTGCCTGAGAACTGATTTCTCTCTCCAGTTTCTTCCCTTAGCACAGATTGCCACTGCGAGCTTGACTTTATGGCTGAATAGACATCTCAGTGCAAAAAGGATTCCAAGTGATTCAAATTGTTACACGATGCTCTGGCACCTTGTGCTGGTTATATCACCTCCAATCCGAGTGGTTTCAGTATAAAAATAGACAAGTCGGAAAAAGAACAGCTGTCATCCTTTATGCATAGTTTTACATTTTTTATGGCAGTGTTGGTGTGTGTGGAAGGTGCTGGGTGGGCCCTGGGGCTGCTGCAGGCCCTGGCCAGGCACTGGCTCCAGCACTTGGCCATGTTTTGGAAGAAGTGCTTCCTACTTTCCTTTCCAGGTAGGAAGGTGGTGGCTTTCTTTGAGAACTGAACACGTATTTTGGGATTTTTTGGTTTGTTTTCTTTCAGTTTTTGCTTGTTGGTTACAAGTCACTATTGAGTTTTGAGGATTCTCAGCGGCATTCACAGCATAAAAAAAGAAAAATAAATCCAGTCTGATATTTAAACTAGAGCCTAGAGACCTCAGGAAGCAAATGAGGTTGTTTTGGATAGTAGTCAGTGTCTATATTAAGGCAACTGGCACTCAGTCTTTGAATATTAATAGCTTGATTCTCCGAATTAAAATTAGACCTATATGATTCTTCATTCATACCAGAATTTCTTTGCATACCAGACACCATGGACATCATACTCCTTTGGCTAAAGATTGAAAAGAATTAAAAAATTTAATCTTCCCTCTACATCACTGTTTTATGGCTATTTTGAGGGGTTTTTTGGCAGGGCATCTGTAGCTTCATCTGTGCATTTTTATTTATATATACGTATACATAAATACACAAAGTTTTGTGTCTCTGCCCATTCACCCTCAGGAATAACTGTTATTCACTCTGTCCAGCTTCCAGCACTCTTGCAGCCCCCATCCATCCTGCTGAGCCCACCAGGTGGGGAGGGGCTGCCCTGCCCCCCAGCTCTGACAGGGGCACCTCCCCTGCTGCAGTTGTTTGCCTCAATTTTGCATCCCACATTTTCCTGATTCTTGGCAAGCTCTTATGCCCTAAAAGCCTTGGTTATTTCAAATTGCCTGTGCTCAAATGTTCTTTCAGAATGAATGCTTTCAGCTTAGAAAATGCTGCCATGCTTTGGGTAATGTGGTGAGAGGTTTTACAGTGGTGAATTGTTCTTATGGATGCATGAAAAGTGTGTTATCCGTTCTCTTTCAGAGTCAAATTGTGTTTATTCAGGGACTCTACCACTGGTATATGTATTGCAGTTTTCTGCTAGCACATTTATATAACCATCAAATTGCTGCAGTGCAAATCCAGAGCTATTCAAAGCAGATCTTCTGTAGGAGTTTAACTCCAGGGGTCTGCATGTCTCTGTTAGTCTGAGTCATAAAGCACTGAATTAAAATGTGCACCCTTGACTTTTGATTGCCCCAGAAAGCAAAATAGGAGGGAAAAACTTTGGCTCACTACCATCAGTTTGTTTAAATTGCAGGCTGTTTCATATTGAGATCAACAAGAGAATATCCTGGAAATATGTTCCTGAAGAATTCAACATATTTCAAGAGTCTCCTTTCCTATACTAAAATCATATATAATTTCCAAATACATAATACATGACCTGCTTTTGATTTCCTTCAGAAATCCTTAGGATTTTACACTTGGAATAAAGACTAGAACCTTAACTTGCCCTCTTGCATGGGTTTGAGATTTGTGATTTTCTGGGATGAAGGGGAAGGTACAAACTCCCTGCACCCTGCTGCACCCCAGCAGAGCATGACTGGGGGAAAGAGGCATGGTTTGCCCTGCTTAAAAAGTCCCGTGCCTGTCTAAGTTCTGAGACTCTCCTACATAACAATTTATGGTGTGAAATTGCCAAGTAATTCCATTTTCAAAATAATTTTAATTATTTTTATTAATTGCCAGAATTAAGCAACTAGCTTTCCACTTGCTCAGTATGGATCTCCATGGGGTATAAGTGTGGCACAGCTAACCTGTGCTCTGGTTAGTGATGCTCTGTCCCTGCTTTGCTGGCTCTGCGGCTCTCACCCTCAGTGCTTCTGATCATTGTTGGGGGAGAGATTAATTAGTTCTGTAGGGTTTTTTTTAAATCGAGAAAGTAATTTCTTTTGGCTAAAACATCAGAGGCTGGTATTCCCACCCTGTCCAGCCTCATCCTGGCAGGAGTTGGGTGAGCACTGCGTGCTCTAGTGTAGCTCTGCCAGGATGGGATCCTGTGCACAGGCAGAAGGGTAACTGTGAGTAGGTGGAGTAGTTCAGTCAGAGTTCAGTAGAAAAGAGATCTAAAGCAGCAGAAAATGGTGAGAGGTCATTATGCTGGAACAAAAGGGGGGAAAAACAATGCCAGCTGTAAAATATATTATGTAAGAAATTCTGTTAGTGTTTTCAGATTTTATTTTTAAATGATGTAAAGATAAAGTTTGTGGGAAAATTTTCTTGGATTTCGTTTACGCAAGTATCTCTGCACTGTTAGAGTTAATACAGACAGGGAACATGGAGCATAGGAATAATCTATAATTATTGTTGTTTGCTGTAATAAGTACAGAATAAGGAGGCCTGTTGCCAAAGAAAAGGAAATTGTGTGTGTGGAATAAAAATTCTTAATGTGATTATCGGATTCTGTTTTCAGCAGCAGAGGCAGCGCATTAAGTGTTCTGGTGTCTGTGGGCTGCATTTCCTGGCTACGCTTGATTATGTTTCAAAACATGCCATATCAATTGCATTGCCCCATGTGTACCTCAGGAAAAATCCCCAAAGTATCATGGAAGGAAGAGAAATATCATTTCATCTTTGATCCCACCTGTGGAGGGAGGAATGCCTTCCTCCTCCATGGTGCTTTCTGAGAAGGATGGATTTGTTTCCCAGGTAGATGTGGCTTCTGGAAGATGTTTGGAAAAACATTTTTACAGTGCCATGGCACCACAGCAGTCACCTTCCATTGGAGCTTTATGACTTTGCTGTCTTCTAGGGATGCAGTTTCACCTAAAAGCCAAGGTTAAGGAAAAAACCCCTCCAGCTCTGTATTTTATTGTAATAAACAGGGAGACACCCACATCCCATTGCTACCACAAGTCAGCTGTGGAGTCTGGAGTGCCCATGCTCTCTTTGAGGCAAGGTTTCTGAAAGTATTGCATTTGTTCAGGAGGTTTTGCTGAGTTACTCGCTGATCACGTTTCTTCAGTGGAGAAAAACTGCAAAATGCAGGCACTATTTGTCTGTATGAGGATTTAGGATTATCCCCAAAGGCTTTAGCCCTACTTGTGCCTGTGTGTGAAAACATGAGATATTTTATTAAATACACTTAGTGCATACAGGAGGAACCTCTGTTCCAAGAGAGCTTGGTGTTTGCTCTTCAGTTGACACCAAGTTTTGCTCCTGTACCAGCGGGCTGTGGAGAGGAGAGCTCGAGGGGTGTGTGGCTGTGGAAAATGTTTGTGTTGATGTTGGAAAAGGTGGGACCTCTAGCAGCACAGAGTTCTGGGAGCACAGCTCCTCTTCCCATGCTGGCTGCACAAGGAATTTACGTGCTCAGGACAGCCTCCCTCGCAGGGTCAGGGAGCAGTCAGCCCTGCTAGGGAGACTTGGCAAAGGTAACTTGAAGTTCAGGGCACAAGCCATGCAATTTTTCTCCCCCTCCTCAGCTGCTGTCACAGAAGAACCAAATGGTCATTTCTGTTTGCTGTAGGCCAGAGATCCTTCATGTGCCTCCAAAATAAATAAATAAAGTAAAACAATAAGCTGCTGTCATGCTTTGTATGTGGGGTAATTCATTTATAAAGTAAAAACTGTTGAGAGTTTCAAAGCAATGAATCAAAGGTAATTTCATTAGTGACTGTCTTTATATTGTCCTCATTCATGGTGCAGATTGAGTGACATGAGTTCTTGTTAATGTGTTTGTGTAATTGTCAAATCTGACTTTTTTCAGATACTTGGAAGGAAACCATCTGCCTGCTGTGCCGAAGGGGCTCTCTGCCTTCAGACACCTGACACTGATGTAAGAAACACGTGGTTTCCATGTCAGGAAAGCTGCATGACTCTTTCTGCACTATGCTGTGGGTGGAACATAAATAATTAGTATTTGGAGGAGGAAAAAAAAAACAACACCAAACCCCAAAACCTTCTGTAATTTGAATTTGGAAGGAGTTTCACAGTGGACACTGCTGCCAATAAGTGTTCATAAAGAGTGAGGTGCCTGAGAAGGCCCTTGCTCTGCAGGACCTCGAGAGGACAAAACTCTCACGCAGGCTGCTGCAGTTTCACTTGGCAGATTTATCTGTAAATGCCATTAGCAGAGGAGACCCATTAATTTGTGCTAGATGAGGCAGTATTTGTAATGCTCAGGCAATGACAATTTGCATAGCTGTTTCTGCTATGAACAGGCATCCACACAGAGACACAGCGAGACTTTGTTCAGTAAATTGCTCCCTGAAATACACAGGAGTGAAGTTTCCTGCCTGGACTATTTATCAGGAATTTTCAAACGCTGTTGGAATCAGCTGTGCAGATATTCCAGTCAAAGGGGCTGGACAACCTCAGATAAAAACAACATGGAGGAAAAACTGGAATCCTTTGTTTTAAGAGTGTTTTTTATTTGGAAACATCTTTAATTTTGTTTTTCAAGGGAGACCAATAACAAAACAAAATGTTCTGGTTGAGCCTAAAGGACTTCTTAAAATGAAAAATAAAATTTTGTTCTACTAGCTGTCAATATGAAGAGCATATGGAAATTGGGTGCCAGGAATATATTGCAAAGCAAGTTGAAACAGTAAATATTCAGCAGTGCTTGTATCATTTATTCATTTGTCCTTTTCATTGAATGCTATGTGCTGGAAATATGCTGGAAATATGCCTTAATATTTCTGAGTCTGAAGCTTTTTAAGGGAGTCTGATGTGCTTTTCCTTTAGAGCTCACTCAGAGTTGATTAGAAAATACACCGGTTGATAATATGTGACTTTCCGGTTTTTTCAAGCATTTTGCTGTGCAGATATTATGTAATCTTTTCAAAAAGCCATATTTCTTCATTCATACATGTGATTGATATTTTCTCTGTGTGTTTCTGCAGCGATTTGAGCAACAACAGCATCAGTGTATTGGCCAATCACACCTTCAGCAACATGACTCAGTTATCAACGCTGTAAGTAGCCCAAAGTTTTGATAACAGCTTTAATTGCTTTTCCAACACCCTCTTAGCTGTTGAGTAATTAGTGTATATCTTGTTGCTAAAGCGTGTGGCTTTCCACGCTTCTCTGTGGTTGATTTAGTGAAATAATCCAAGCCAACACGGAGTTGTAACTCTGCTCTCCCCTTCTGCAGCATCCTGAGTTACAACAGGCTCCGGTGCATCCCCGTGCACGCCTTCAACGGGCTCCGCTCCCTGCGAGTGCTGTAAGTGCAGCTCCTTCTGATGCCTTAGGATTTTAGCTTCTGTATTTTCCATGTGTCTGTAATCCTGTAACTCTTTAGTGTATAATTCTAGACTCCATATAGGGTGCTGAGCTACTGTTCCCTGATTTTTAGACAAAACAATTCCTCTCTATGCCCGAACCTCAAGGTCACCTCACTATCTCAGGCCCCAAGATATATAAAAAACAGTGAATTGAGGGGAGCAAACTTGGAGTAATTGACATTATTACCTGAAGCTGTAATTGGAGGATTAACCCTGGTAAGCAAACTGACAGAACTTAGAAAGTATGAAAAAACTCATGACCGGTTGTCCATTTTAGGTGTAGCCCTTGTGTGGGCTGTGTTTGCGCTAAATGCACCTGAAGGCCCTTCAATAAATATAACAGCTTTTTGCTCTCTTAACTCTGTCTAGCATGTGTTTTGGGTAAGCCCATCAGGCATCACTTCCATCGGCTGAGCTGCAGCTCTTTTAGACAGCAGCTGGTGGCAGGGAGGGTGTGCTGGGCAGCTGCTCATGAGTATTTTCACACAATTAGCTTCAAGGTACTTGTCTCAGGTGCAAATTGTGTGGTGGAGGCCAGAGCAGGTGAGTTCTGAAGAAACAATTCCATATTTTCAGGATGAGTGGCTTTTTTCTGAAAGCTCCGGTCCAGGGCCTACCATGAAAACAGTCTCCAAAAGACTGCACAGAGCCTGTCTCTTCTGCCTGAACAATGTTTGGGTGCTCCACAGGAAAGGACTTTTCTCTTTGTCTGTAAAAACTTGGTCCTAGAGTATGAGTTTCCATTGGTTGCTTCAGCAAGAGGGTCTTTGTGGAAAACTTGTGCATTTTCAGAATATTCTCTGTTGATTCACATTTATGCAGGCAAGCTTTTACACACAAGAATGCAATCTGACGGGAAGTTACAAACCCCCACACTAAATCAGTGAATAAATCAGGCCATGGCTGGGCACCAGTGATGCAGAGATGCCTGTCTCAAATGTCCTTAAGTTGTGAATGAAATTGCACCTCATATTGAGTGGGGGCCTCCTCAGAGATGTCCATGTGTGGTTTATTTCTTGGGAGGTCTTTTTCTGCACTCTCCCTTTCTTTCCACGTAGCTGCTTTCAGCAGCTTTCTGGATTGAACCATTTGTTTACAGTCTTTTCTGAAAATCATCTTTATATTTTCTCGAAGTGCAGGCTGTGGGGCTCTTCCTCACAGCAAGAGCTTCTTCCCAGCTTTCCTCAGGCATCTCCAGGACTGGCTCCTGCTCTTGTCTCATTTCCACTGTCTCTCACTCACTTGCTCAGCTCCTTTTTGGACACCTGGCCCCACGTGCCAGGAGGTGGAGAAAGCACCTTCCCATGGCCCAGAAACACGAGTGGCTCACCATGACTTGCGCAGTAACCAAAGGGGATAAAAGCTCAGGACAGAGGAGCTGAAGATTGTCCTGAGTGCTCTGAAACTTCACATTGGTATTTTCTATTTAAAAAAAAAAAATTTAAAAATTGGATGACGTTCACATGCAGAAGTTTGTGTTAATTTAAAGAGCAATGGTTGCTGTTCACTGATTCCATAAATGTGGAATCAAAGTGTGAACATGGGCAGCACTGGGGCTGGGGAAGCAATGAGGCAGAGCTGCTTGGCTGAGAGCTTTCACTGTGGTTTAGTGGTAAAACAGATATCTCAGTTTCAGCCTCCCAAATTACAAGACAGCTTTGGATTCCCCCTTTTCATTAGTAAAAACAAGAAAGATACGTGATTTGGATTTGTTGTTTTAAGTTTGGCTTGGGATCCTGATTTCTAACTCACTAAGATGGTCACATTTGAGCTGTTACATGAGTCCTGAAATTCAGCCACAGATTAATGTATTCTGTTTCATGGCCAAATAAATTATTCCATATGGAGCTGTCTTCTGGCCTGCTTCTGATATGCAAGCTAGCTTGATTAAAGCTAGTGTGGGGATCTCTACCCTGAATTACAGTGCAGATAAACCATGCCTTCCTCTTTCCAATAGCTACAATTTGTTTTTTCACTTCAGTTCTTGCAGGCCACATATGGGCAGAAACAGAGGGCAGTGTTTTAATGACAACTGTTGCTTTTTGACTTTCAAAAAATTATCTTCTAATCAAATTGAAAACAGTATCTTCCTCCTTCAAGGGAGAAACCCCCCACTGCCTTGCGCAGAGCAGTGAAATGAAGCCTAAATGGGAATCTCTGCCTCTCTTCCCTGCATTTGGAAGCCTCCAGATTGATTTGATTTATTACGGCCCACAAAACTCTGGTATCAGCTACAACTTTTGCCACGTGTCATCAGTGTTGCTACTAAAAATCAATTCTCCAAAGAAAGAATGGTTTCCAAGAGACAATATGAAATCTGTTATTGTCAGTTTTTTATTATCTGTGCTCTCAGGGGAACTTGAAAGAGAAAACATCAGCAAAACAATTTCCACTTTTTTTTCTTTTTTTTTTTTAAATAAGAGGAATATAGGGATCTCATTACCTTTGGCTGTGCATGCCTTTGAAGGTAGCAGACCCTTCTCATGGAGGCCTCTGTGTCTTCCAAATTCCTTATGCTTTCTTTACTTTTTGCCTCTATGGTAAATACAGTAAATACGTGCTTTGAAAATCAGAATAATCATAGATGTATGGTGCACTTGGTCTTTGACAGATATTTCATTCTGTCCTCCCTTTCTTAGGTTTTTCAGCACAAGCCCAAGTGAGAAAACTGCAGAGTCAACTTGTTTATGTTTAAACCTTAATATCTATCAGTGTTTACACAATCAGGTCTTTAATCTCAGTCTTCATGTGGTTTATCCATAATGGCAGCCAAAGGGTGCTGGGGAGCACACGACAGAAAGTCTGGAGAATTTTTTTAATAAGCAGAAGTTGATATCAGTAGGTTTTTGAGCCAAAGCTGTTACAGTGAAAAGTTGCGGGTTTATTTTTTAGTTAATTTGTCCAAAGCTAGTCTTCTTAGAAACTAAATATAAATAGATTAGGAAAGCTGAGACTGAGACAAATTATAAGTGTTAGAACTCTCTGGATGACCTGAAGGGATTATTTCAAAGATTATTGTGTAATCACATACGTGACTCAGTTTACAGGCAAAGTCCAGAAATCATCATGTCACTAAATAATTGTCCATGTTATAGTCAGGGAAAAAAAAGACAAAATGACTTAATGAATATTCTATTAACAGATATTCTAGTTTTACTGAAAACTGATGGGTATTTACTTCAGTTCAAAGCTCAAACACACAGTAATATGTGTGATGCCACAATAAAGCTGCTATTAACACTCTTTGGGCACAACTTTGGAACCAGTTTTTGCAATACACTTCCATTGTTGGGCACTGCACTGATTTGACCTAACAGAAGGATTTGGCTGTTTCTTTATTGGGTTTTTTTGCATCTCAGAATGATTACTTGTATTTATGCAGCCAATTTGTAAAAGCACTGCTGTTGTGAGTGTGGAGCAGTGACACTGTGGCTTCCCACCTTCCCTGACATCTGAGCTGTGCTGGTTCCTGCAGGGTTTGGGATCCTGTGGGGTTCCCTGTCAGTTTTTGCCCTTGTGGGGATGTGGCTGTGGGAGCTCAACCCTTTGGCCACATTTCTGTCCTCCCAAAAACACATCTGTCCCCCCTTGTGTCTGTAGTGACCTAATGCTGTGGGCAGTGGGCTGGCGGGCAGGACGTGGGAAGGGTTAGTAAAAGAAAAACAACCAGAAAACGCCAGCCCAAAAAGATATGTTGAATTAATTTCCTTCCCTGACGACAAAGGAATAAGTTAGTGAGGGTCCATGTAGAAGAAGTTTTGATTTCAAGGGTTCTCGAGGGTTCTGTTACTATGTCCTCCAGAGGAGATCCACATCACCTTAAATCCATATCCCTGCTGTTCACTAGAGTTCAGACAAGAGGAGCCCTAGAAGTTGTGCTTTTGAGGGAGAATACACACATCAGTGTGTGTGCTTTAACTATCCTAATGTTCAAGATTTTATTTGGCCATCTGCTTATAAGGATTTTTGGTATAAAAATGTGTTCCTGATGTTGATCCAAGAGGAAAGATTTTTGTTGCACTGTTGAATTCTCTTGCCACTATTTATTATTGTGAGTTTTAAGGGGGTTTCAGTATTTGTCATTTCATTTTAGTTGCAGGAGTGATGATGTTTCTGACATGATTTTTGTATTAAAATGCAGGCATTTCCATCCATGAAACACCTCAGTGTTTGAGATGCGTAATAAAGCAAATCATTCTAAGGTTTTTATATTTAATGGGTTTACCTTTTTGCAGATAAATGGATATGTCATTCTCCAGCTTCCCTTGGAAGTTTCCAGTACACCCAGGAAAGAAAATGTACCCCCTCACAGGATAAAGATAAAGATAAATTCAACACAAAGATATATTCTGTTATCTGTTTACAGAGAATTGTCTTGCAGATCTTGAAGCAGTTTAAAAGATCAGCAATAAGCTCATAATGAGCAGCTTCTTATTTAACCGTGCTCATTTCATTGAACATTTTGATGACAAGTGGTTGACCAACAAAATACTCCTTGTTTAATTGCTGTGGGGTTTGTCTCAGTCAGGTGGTCAGTCAGTATAGAATTAGTGAGTGTGTTTTATCTGGAGTTACTGTGTGGGAGCTCATATCCTTCCTGTTCCTCTTTGGATTAATTTCTTAGAGATACACCCTTATATATGCCAAGTTATTATTAATAGTCAAAACCAAAGTATGCTTAAAAGAATATTTCAGAATCAGGATGTTGGAAAGGCATCATGTGGATCCTGCTGCAGCTTTCGGTGGTGTTCTGGCTGAAAGGGTGCAGAAAACAGATGCTTTTGTTTTCATTTGGGGCTATTGTCTATTTCAATGGGTTGAGATTTGGGTTGTTTTTAACTCAATGTTTCAACAATCTGTACACTCCCAGGAATTAAAAATGTGATTGCTGTGTCAGCAAATCACCAGGTAAGTTAGAAAACAAATGACTCAGGGGCAAGAGCTGCTACAAAACTGGCACACAGCAGCTTTCTATTTTCCTCCCTCCTCTGCCATGTCTGGAGCACTGACAGTAATTCCCATTTATGCTTCCCTGTGTAACCCACGCACAAATGTATTTCTCAGAAAAGAGATAAAGTGGATGCTTAAATTGTCTGGAAACAGTGGAAAACCCTTCCACTCCTTTCAGGGGTCCTGAAAATGCTCCTAGAAAAATGATGGCTTCTTTGCACAGGGTGCATAATGTCCTAAAACAACTGATTTCAGGTACTTTCCTTGGTAGCACGGAGAGGTATTTTCTACTGTAAGAATGGGGAAGTGTGGCTCTATTTGCCCTCAGGGACCCTTGCTCTCTCCTAGGATCTCTCTGAAGCCAATATTTAATTTAACTCTCCCAATTCTTATTTCCCCTCCTCTGTTTTTGCTGTGCTTCTGGCTAATGGGACTCAGTAAGGGAGCACAAGGGTCTGCTTGTCATCAATACACTTTTAATAGCATAAATAGTGTGTCACCTTTTAATTTACAGCAGTACTCACCAACAATTCTCATTGCATCATTGTTTTAAGTGCCAACATCTAGAGGTAGAAGTGATAAAGCATAGAAGTTCATGAGTTGTGAAACCCATACAAACTTTCAAAGAATCAAAGTTAAATACCCTTTTTAAGCATCTATTCCTTTAGTTGCAGGGAGCAGAAAAAAAACACTGTGGTTTGATGCCTTCATGCTTCTCCCCCTCCTAGGACACTCCATGGAAACGATATTTCCAGTGTTCCTGAAGGTTCTTTCAATGACCTGGTATCCCTGTCCCATCTGTAAGTATCTGCCTGGGTTCATCTCTTTGATGGTTTCAGATTTGTAAAACAACACATATTGTTACCAATGTAGGATTGCATAGCTTTTTTGGTTTTCCTGCTCACTTTTCATAATGGGCTCTGGATATTCGTAGTGCATCTGTTAAAAGGAAATAAAAAAAAAAAAAATACTAGAACCTGTTGTTATTAGTTATAAAAATATTTTCTTAAGAAAAACCAAATGAGCAAGTGTGACAGTTTTCTCTGCTGTGGATTTTGCATTTAAGGTTTTCTTTCAGCATTGTCAATGTGAAATGCAGAGCATATTATGCTCTGAGAGTGAGACAGGAAACCTCCCACAAAGAGCAAATATTAAGCAAATGTGAATTCTTTGCTTAATAAGTGTCATATGTTTTGCATACTGGAATGTTGTCAGTATATGGACTAGTTGATTAATCACTGCTACAGACATATATATTTAATCACATGGAAATTGGTCATTTCACAGCACTAATACTTCATTCCATAGTTTGCAAAAATTATTAGACATTTCAGCTTTGTGAGGAAATTACTATTGTACTGGTAGAGGGCCAGAAGACTTTCAAATGCAGTTTAGTTGATGAAAGAACAGACAAAGAGCTGCAATGGCTCCAAACTAAACCTGAGTGAGCAGAAAATGCTTTTTCACTGAGGTAGTGTGTGATACTTCACACTGTTAGACAACAGATGTAGGAAGAGCGATTTTGTGTAGCATGTTTCTTGCTCACTGTGCTCAGTTAATCAGAGGGCTGGGCATGCCTTGGTCTCTCTGGGAAGTGAGTGGTTTCACAGGCTGATGTGGATGTTTTCTGCCCTGGTACGTGGGCATTTAGCATAGATTTATATCTATTTATTGTCTCTTTGCAACCTTTAACATGCCCTCCTGAACACCAGATTCAGTTTGTATTTCCATATTTTCTGGGTAGCAGATACATCCCTGGGCTGTGTAGCAGCTTTTTGTCTCCGTTCCTCTCTGGACAATAAAAGCCAAAGTGTGTCAGGCTGGTAGGGGCAAACATCACGACAGCAACCTGGGCAACTTGAGCAGAGAAATAATCATCAGTGTTTCCAGCTTACACCTTGGTATCATTGGTTTTGCACAAAATGTATTTGGTTTTCCTGTTCCCAGTTTAGCCAAGCTATTTTGTGTGTTGTTTGGGATTAAAAGTCTGACGGAGCTGCAGCCCCGTACATCCTTTTGGAAGTGCAGGGACACCTCCCATACTGGGAATTTAGCTTCTAGGGGTATTTTTAGAACTCAAGAAATAAACATATCGCGTCCCATTTGTTTGAATTTCCCTCGGGGTTTGCTTTAAATGAAGTGCAGATCCCATTTTCCTGGGTAAACCGTTCACCTTAGGGAGTGATAAAACCCCCTTTGGCCCAATACAATCTCTGCAGTCTTTCTGTTTAGATATATGTGCTGCCAGAAATGTAAAATACACAAAGCTCAAATGAACAGTAATAAATAGGATCCATAAAATAAATAAGACCTGTCTGGGGTGTAATTTGCACAGTTGAGCAGTTGAATTTTACAGTGCAATTGTGCTCTCCAGTTTCTTAAAGAGGATCCTGAAACTTTTAGCAACCACAATGAATTTGTTCTCCACATGCCAGAAAAAGCTGTGATTACTCAAACCAAGTCATACATAATTGAAAATAAATGCATTTGACCTCCTCCTGATGTATAGATCTTCAAGGAGAAAGCATGCAATTGGAGTCAGTTTGAAAATGAGACAAGGATTTGCTACCCATCGAACTCTTAAGGTTTGGGAGAACAAAAATTTCTCTTAAATGTGCAAGGTGTGTGGCTGAGGGTGGGATTGGTGTTATGGTAGGGAGAGCAGAGTACCAGGGTGTGGGGCAGGATGGTCAGCCCAGGCCTCCTATGGCAGGGCAAGGGGGGCTCAAATTAACCTTCAGATTGCAAAGAGATATTTGTGTAGCATAGACAAAACTACTGATTTTATTCAAAGCCTTTTGCAATGGTTTTGAGTTGGTCTATAACTGGAAGAACAAAAGCGAAATATAGGTGGTCCAACCGCTTTCTCCATAGCTGTTTAAAGCCTACAAGAAAATGTTCACCAGACTTCCTTTACCTTTACCTTTGCCATCATAAACATCATATCACTGTAATGTAAATATCATAACAAACTATGTAGCTTTAGCTCACTCCGTTTGGGGGTAGGTTTGTGTGTGCTATACACTGCTTTTGTTTGCTGTTTATTACTTTAGTTGAATCACATAATTTTCTATTTAAGCCATTACTCTATTAATGTTTTTAGTCCAGGGCAATGATAAAAGTGCTACAGCACTACTGGAGGATCATGTATAATATTACTTTAAAAAACTCAAAATCTGCTGGGTGGAACTGGGACCTTCCCAGTTAGGTCAGTTCTGCACTTGCTGTCCTCACCACTCACTGGTTCAGTGTCCCAAACACTGCCCACACACAAACCGAGCCCTTGGCACTGCAGGGATTCCACAAACCCTCAGTAAAGGATGATGTTGGGTACAACAGGTATTTCTGACTTATTTCCCATAAACAGCTCCGATTCCTAATCCTGCTGAATCATCTTGTGTTTGCTCATGTTTATATTACCCACCTATAAAAATAAGCTGTCCTCTCCTCTGTTTTTCGACATTATATTTTTTTTTAATTGACTTCATTCAGAGTTGCCTCTAAACAGAAATATCTGCCCAACATTTTGAAAATGCTGCAGGTGGTATTTCCTTACAGCACAAGATATTTGTACCTTCCGGAAATATTTTGCTATAATGGGCAAAGAAATCAAGAGAGTATGTTAGAACTCATGAATGAAAATATGAGAATTCACTATAGTTCCTAGAAATGAAAAAACGGCAAAAAAATCCCCAAAAAAAGCAAAAACCACAACCAGAAATGTGGAAGACTACATGTGATAATTTCTGAAGTTGTCAACAATGTTATTGGTAATCATTTCTAGTGGCTACAGAGCAGCCTTATTTCTAATGTAGTTTATAAATATTAATTAACGTGGTAACAAGCTTTCCATTGTCCTCCCACTCACATTTTATATATGGCAGTTGCTCAACACTAAAAATTTCTCAGCTTTCACTGCTGCATTTTGTTTGACCTTGGACAAGTGAGCCAGTTGATCACAGTTACAGGGTCAAAAAGTCAACCCAGTAGTTTTTTTCCATTGTAAGCAATGGATTTACAGGAGGAGTGGATGGATATTTTTTAATGCTGAGCTGCAGTACACATTTAATTTTGATGAATGAGCCCCAGACAGGGTTTGAACCTATGAACTCTCATTATGAATCTGTCTAGGGCACAGTGGGTTCATTAGTCACTCCAATAGAAATGTATCAACAAATTTACTGAGGTTTGTGTCTTAATATCCTGCTTGATATGTTTTTATTTGAAAGAAGCTTGAGTGTAAAGTACCATCTTAAAAATAGTTTATAGCATATGCAGAAATTTTAAAGTCTAAAAACCAGTGTGAATCATTGGTTTCTTTAGTATCTCTTCCCTGTGCTATTCTTTATTTAGTTCATTTTCTTCCCATGGCAATTCAGGTATTGTACAGCTAAAGTCTTACATTGACTTTGAGCAAAATAAATTCAGACTTTCAACGTGCATTTCTTCACACTTTCAACAATTCGTTGGCTTCAAGCTGACTTTTCTGAAGTCTGAACTTTGTAGGTGATTGCCTGAACAGACACTTTCTCTAAGAGAAAGAGAAGTACAAATGAGTCAAGGTAACACTTAAATTTAAGGTTAAAATGTTTGTTTTCTTTCGGATAGATGTCCTTGAATAAAGGAAGAATTCTGAGAATTATAATTTCACTATATAAATGCATCTTCTTCAACTATTTGACCCAACTCAGATGATGGGTTGAGCAGCAAATGTGTTTTCAAAGTCATAAACAAAGTTAGCAGACAGCAGGTTGCAGTTTGGAAAACAGAGCTATCCTCTGTGTGTATATTTCATATGGTGAGGAGTCATTGATGTGAGTCCTCAGATCCAAACTAAGTGACACAATTCAGTGTTAGAATGTGCTCAGGAAGGGCCAAGAATTAAATAAAGGGAACCAATGTGATAAATATGATGAAAGCAATATGTCTGGTGACATTGCTCAAGCACAATTGTTTGAAAAAGGGATTTCTTCTTAGGTGTTTATACAACTTCTCTAACTAATGATGGGAAGAAGGGAGAAGGGCAGGAATACTGCAGGAGATAAATCTAAAATACTCCCTGAATACTCATCAGATCTTTCCCACATTGTGAAACACAGCATCCTTGTAGAAACGTAGGACAAAACGTGCTCACCTCGGTGAGACCAGAGCTGTTCTCTTTGCCAAGTAACCTGTGCTGCTTGTTTTGCACCACGAGGGCCCTGGGCACCAACCCGCTGCACTGCGACTGCCACCTGCGCTGGCTCTCCGAGTGGGTGAAGGCTGGCTACAAGGAGCCCGGGATCGCCCGCTGCCGCGGCCCCGAAGCCATGGCCGACAGGCTGCTGCTCACCACCCCCACGTACCACTTCCAGTGCAAAGGTAGGAGGCACCTGCGACCCTCTGCCCTGCCCTGCCCTGCCCTGCCCTGCCCTGCCCACAGGGATTTCACTCCCTGCCCTTGGTTTAGTGCCTTCACGGGGGAGTTGGGTTTGGGTTTCGTTTTCCGAACCGTCGCGCTCCTTCCAAGCTGCGTTTTCTGGTGTTCTTCCCCAAAGTGCAATTAACGCTCGTGGGTACCATGACATGCTGCAGGAAGGTCATGCTTGGACGTCATCTGTGACCTCCAGGAACTTGTACTTTAGAATAAAAAGTAGTTTAATTTATTCTTGTTAAAAATCTGTTCCTGCTCCCTGGCAAGAGAACCAGGGTGCCTCAGAGCAGGTTGTGTCCCTGATGCTCACAACTAGGTTGTTAGTGTGTAGGGGGTTGTTAGAAATTATTGGAACAAAAAATTAGTTTTGGCCTGTGACTTACCCCCAAATAATTTGGGAAAATGGGTGTTATTATAAAAACATAGAGCACTGTAGTTATTATGTAGATTTACTTGAAAGCTGAGAAACTGCGAATTATTTTAGAAAGCAGATATTTACCAAAAGTACATTTTCATCTGCAGATCTGCAAGCTGTTCTCATCAGCTCTGATTGAGAAACTGCAATGTCTGAGTTCAGTGTGCATTCATTCAGGAGAGGGTTGAGGTGCAGCTCTGAACAATTTGGGATACTCAGTGACAGGAGTGCACTGCATTAGAGAGCAGTCAGACAGATGAAAAGGAGCACACTTTTTTGTGGATAAAGTAAGAAGCTCATTAGTGAGTGGAGGTTAAGACATATCTGTATGTTCTTGTAAAAAAAAGTTTAAGAGGTTTGCTTAGCTTACCAGCAAGTACATGAAGATGGAGCTGTATTTATAGTGGAAAAGATGGATCAGTAGCCTCTCTTAGAAATGGAAATGAGGGCATAAAGCCTGTTTTTATGTCCCTCAGAGTGCCATGCCCATTTACAGTACTGCCTGGCAGGGTGATTTTATAGGTGCTGGGATTAAACTGCTGAACAAACAAATGATGGTGTTGAGGTGGGTTTAAAACACAGGTTCCCAAGGCTGAGCTGAATTTTATGTCCTTTCAAATATATCTTTAAAAACTGCAACCTTATAATTTAATTACTTTGAAATGTCACTCTCAAAGCTGTCAGAACTCTGACCATAATTATCAAACTACAGACTTTACAATAGTCTCTCAAATGTGAAGTACAAATATACTAAGTACTAAAAATACCAAATAATGCACTTGTTCCCCTTAAGTGAACCACAGAAAATAATTTGTCTTGTATATTAAACAGAATCTGAAAATTAAACCAGAAAGAGAAGTTAGGTGTCTTCTTCATTCTGAACCTGTGATAGATGAATAGTTTATCTCATTTTCTCTCTAAACTAAACAAGTAACTCTTAGACAAGAGATAAGTAAATCTGTGATCCAGGATATTGGATGTAGCTGTATGCTTCTTATGTAAATATTAGATTGGTCCACTAGAAAGCTGGTGTGCTTTTTAATATCCCAAAAGTCTCCATGGCTTGCTTTACCCGAACAGAAAAGGAGAAAAAATGTGTTGATTTAGAGTTGGTCTTTGCACAAGCAGAAACTATTGATGGTCTGGACAAGTGGCAGTAAAGTTCAAGAAGCTCCAGACCCTAGAAAAATTCACCTTTGCTCATCACAATACAAATATTTTGAAAAGCAGTGCATGATTTGGCAGTGTCAGTGCACCCCTTTCCCGTTTCAGGGAGGGATGAGCCCCAAACCCCTGGGTTGGCCCATGCTGGGCTGAGTACCTTGAGGTGCTGCAGGAGGGTCATGCTCAGATGTCCTCTGTGACCTCCAGGAACTTTTACATTAGTAAAAAAAAGCAGTTTAACTTATTCTTGTTAAAAATACGTTTTCAGCCTGTGACTGAGCAGGAGGTTATGTCTCAGCAGAGCCAAGAAAATAAAAGTGTGTTATGTGCAAGTCATGCAAACTCAGCTCTGCTTTTTATTAACTTGCCCTCCCAGCTATGCAGCAGAGGAAAGGAATGTGCTGGGCTGAGGGCATTTTGCTGTATGGATTTATAAATCAAATCCACAAGGGCAAAGTAATGAACTACTTAACTGCTAGGAACTAACACTGTTCTTATTAGCTCCTACATTGATTAGCTTTGATCTATGCCATAGAAGTAAATGGAAAATGTACATGTATTATGAAATAAATAAATAATAGAACAAATTCTGTCTTACTGACCTCTAAAAGAGCAACACTGCTGCCTGTCTCGTGAGCTCTCAGAGGAGCCACCTTTGTTTATTCTCTTTATCTTTTACCATGAAGACAAATGTAACTCAGATATGTCACGTTCCAGCTCCTGTCAGTGCCAGGAATTCAGGTGTGATTTCCTCTTGCTGTCCTCGCTCCAAGCTAAAAACACGTATGGCATGTACTTAGACACAAACACGAAGATAGGATAGGGTGACAGCAGTCCTGTATTTAATTTTTGGATTTTTTTCTTCCCTTTAATTTTTGTGTTTGTCCCTCGTTACTGCACGTGGCACTCCCAGTCAGTCCCTGCTGGCACCACCATCCCTGCGGGACCAGGACACAGCCCAGGTGCTGTCACCTGAGACCCTTCAGTCCCCATCTCTGCCATTCCTTACCTCTGCTGGTGCTCTGCGCATGTTCAACACGAACACTGAGGGTTTATAACTCATGCAGGACAACTCAAAGCAAATCCCTGACTGGAAGGGAGTTTCTCATCCCTAGTTCTGGTAACTCTGGAGCTCCACCTTCTCTAAAACATCAAATATAAGCTTCTTTTCTTCACTTCCAGGATGTTTCACGATTTACTCCTTCTTACCATTTATCATGCAGTAACAGAAACTCTGTGCCCACTTTTGATTAGTACAGGACCAATTTTAAATTACTTTAAAATATATTTCCTTAAAAATGAAATAAAATTATTTTAAGGTATTTACTGCCGGATATAATTTAAGCCACTTTAAAGTGCTAGGTTTTATTTTTTACATGTAAAAGCCAATGAGTTAATACTTATTAATATTTGAAAAGTAGCCATTTAAAAAGTTACCATGTTTTAACTGTGAATGTAACTGTGAATGTAACTGCCTAAATTAGTTTTCTGTAAAATCTCAACCATAAAATATTGATTTACTTGGGAACCCAAGTTTTAGTCTGTGTTCATTTTCTTGCTCACCTACAAACATCAGTATTTCTCTGGAAGATTACTGCTAAAATGATGAGGTTTATTAGATAGTTTAAATATGGCCATCTGTATCTACCTGCATTTACATCTTTGCTTATTTGGCTTTATTGTATTTTGCCGGGATAGCTCAATGTTGATTATTCTTCTGGTCAGAACAGGAAGAAAATAAGTTTCAAACTCTGTTAAAATTAAGGATGGTAGAGCACTTTGCACCTAAATATTCCCATAAGCCTCTAACTAAATCTGTCTTGTGCTTGGTTTTTATTTATGTTGTTGCATCTGCACTTTCATTCTTGTTATCAGCCATAGAAATGTCAGGTTACGGTTCCCTGGGGTTGCTATTGCAGGATTTCCAGAGCTGAGAGAAGGAAGAATTGCTGAAAGCCATATATATATATAACCAACTCCCTGGAGGTTCCCAACATGTTTTTTTCAGAGCATATGTTTGCATCTTCAGGAGAATATAAGCATCATCGAGGCTTGCCTAGCACTTGATTTAAGCACTGAAAGCCTCTCTGATCCCTGGGAATCCCTCAGTGTCGTGCAGTGCACCTGCACTATGTGCTTAGGAAGAAATGTTGCTGTGTGCACGGGAGGCGTTAATTTTGCGATCGAGCTCCGTGCTCACGCTCTGTGCTTGCCTTTGCAGAGCCTGTGGATCTCAGTGTGGTGTCCAAGTGCAACCCCTGCCTCTCCAGCCCCTGTAAGAACAACGCGACGTGCAGCAGTGACCCCGTGGAGCTTTATCAGTGCACTTGCCCTTTCGGTTTCAAGGTACGGCTACAAGTGAACTCCATGGGAAGCAAGGAACTGTTCCCCATCACTTGTGGGTTTTGTTGTGCTGGGAGGAGTTAATTTTACAGGCACCTGGGCTCAAAAGTTCCCTTGCTTAAGCTGGTTGTGTGTGACTTTTCAGCTGTGCCCTGCTACGAATTTCATCCCATGAAGTTGGAATGGCTTTGCTTTGTGCTGTGACTGCATCCTGAGAAATTTGCCCTTCTTGGCCCTGTTTTGAGCAGCGTGGTTGGGCTATACAAACTCCAAAGGTCATTTCCAACCTTCAGCATTCTCTGATTCTGTCATGTAGATATCCATATAAAATGGCAAATCTGATTTTATCCTCCTTTTAGTTTCTTTTCTTTTTTTTGCCAGCAACAAGATCACCATTTTGTAGGTTTCCAGCCAAAGGGGAGGCAGTTCAGATGAGAATTAAGGGCCAGTTTGGTCCGCAGGGCAGAATGTTGGTACCTGGTAGTTTGCATTCCCCTTTACCCAGACTGATGAGCAGAAAGGTGATCGCTGCTCAGAAACAGCCCCCAAATCAGCTGTCTCTGACCTCAGAACACTAATGTCCACAGAGGGAGCTGCAAATACGAATTCTGTGGATGCCAGTCATTGTGAGCAGTGCCAGCTTCTGATAACACACTGAAAATGGGGAAGTTGTCCCTGAGTAAAGCAGTTCCTTCAGCAGTGATGGATAACTCCCTGTGTTCACACTGCACCGTGAGAGCTGAAGGATACCCAGGCACTGTCTCAGAGCTGACAGAGCTGGAAATCTAGCTCAGGAGTCAGTAGCTGAAGGCTTAAGTATAAGTAATAAATGAGGCATATGATCTGTTCACAGCCTGCGGGGTTTCAGGTGTTATGGCCAAAGTAGGCTGCATCCTGCAGATTGTGATTTTATTCGCCTCTTTGGATATTCCTTACAGCCCTAGTCAGTTGAAACAGATGCTCATAAAACACAAAATAATAAGAATTATGGGGGAAAAATGAAGGGCAAAACCAGACACACGTGTGGGAAGTAAGCACAAGTGTCCATGTGTTACATTTCAGGTAGGATTTAGGAATTAATTGGTTCTGATGATACCACCATTTCCCTTCTCCATTTCTCTGGGATACATCCCAGAGTAATTGTGATAAATATGTGAAACATTGGGAAAGGGAAGATAGAAACCTTATTTCTTTTATTTCACCCCAGTGCCCCTACACTTAGTGCTTAAGAATAATAACAGTTCTCCTAAATAACTAAAAAAACCACTGGAAATTTCCTGTCATTAAAGAACTTTCTACCCATTGGCATATCAACCAGAAACTTTTCTAGGATTTAAAAGACTGTATTGTCAAAAATTCTGTGTTCCTGAAATTGCTTGATAACAATCTGTTTATCTCCTCAAGTTAATAAGAGAATGGTCATTTTAATTTGAGTTTTAACATAAATTCGGTTGAATTCTTCAGATGGGATTTTGAAAAGGAAATTATTTCAGAACTAGCAGGAAAATACATGTCTTTATATATATATATGTGTGTGTGTGTGTATATCTTACTCTGTAAGACATGTATCATGGAGCAGGTATCCAGGTTATTCTAAGTAAAAATGTGTTATGAGTATATCTTCTTTTTTGGCCCTTAGATTTCTGTTTGCTGGTTGTTCTTTTGGTTTTTTTGCAGTATTTCTCATTCACAAGGTCACTGGTATAGTTGCATTTATACTGCTAGAAGACATGCTTATGAAGGGAAGATTTATCAAAAAGAATAATCAAGAATAATCCTCTGGTTTAACAGCACATTGCAGCGTGCATTAAACCTCAGGGTGCATCATTTTCCATGGAAGGGTTTTGGTAAACGATGTGACTCAGTTTAAACATCTCACAGAGCACAGAGCTTTTCTCCTCTCTCACACACTTTCTCAGGTGACATCAGTGTGCAAATGCAAAACCCAAAACCACTTGTGAGCTTGTAAGCACCGAGCTGTCAGCCAAGCGTGGCAGAGGGCAGCCAGAGCAGGCATGGCACTGGGAGCAGGGTTTAAAAACCCTGACTGCATAACAGGTCACAGAGAATTGGTGGAAATTTAATAAGCAAAAAAAGAACTGTGTGTCTTTACCACAGGTTTTTGAATAAAAATGAAATATGACAGGTCCAAATGCAAACCATATGAAAGGAGCACTCTATCTACCACGCAGTTCTCCACCAGAGATTCATGCTAATTCAATAACAATACCTTGCTTCCTTCTCACCATCCAGCACCAAACAGCTCCATCCATCTGGAAGCTATTTCCCAGACCTTGATAAATTGCCCTAAATCTGCCCTCTCAGCATTTGCTTTTCCTTGTTTGATGTAGATTTTCAAAAAATCCTGTGTGGAAGAGCGCATCAATAAAGTGAAAAACCCACCCTTTTTCCAAATTTAAGCTGACGACTTCATAATGTTCGCTGGGAAGGGACAGACACTACAAGCAGCTCTCTGGGGTTCCTGTGCCCATGCCAGCCTTCAGAAAAAAACAGTAGGGCAGTGACCAGTTGCCAAAGTGGTGCCTGATGGATCAGGACATTCTGCCAGTGAACTGGATTCTCAAAAGTCTGTGCTCTGTTTCTCACTGTCACACTGATGACGGTTCCATCCCTTCCTTTCCATGCGCACAGAGATGTTTTTGCTATTGAATGTATGCATTGTGGGGACTTCAGCAATTTCAGTGCTGCCCCTGATGGTTTGGGTAAACTCAAAAGTGAGAGAAGTCATGGACCACCTGAGCTGCGAGGGCAGAGGGCTGCGGTGGTGTTTGATGAGGACAGAAACAGAGATTGCTCACTCAGGAACAGACAGGGCTGGGCTGATAACGATCTGTGCTGCTGCTCTTTCCTTAAAATGGGTGATGAATGTGTTTGCTGAAGATAAGCCATGGTTGAAACAGTGCTGTTGTGGTTTTGCTTTGGGGAGAAAGCCCCAAAGAGTGAGACAGGGCACCTCCAGCATCTGGCAGGCTCACGAGCAGGAGCTCCAGGGTGCCACCAGCGCTGGCAGGAGCTGCCTCCCCATGCTTTGAAACTCATGTTTTCATATTAAACACAGGCATAGGTGTCATTATCCAGTGGGTTGGGTTTTTTTCCTCTTCCCCATAGCATTCTTTGAATGATTATTTAAATAATATGTGTGGTTTAGATTGTAAAGTATGATTGTAAGCAGAGAGCTGGAGCTTTCTCCTGCTGGAAATGCTGCTGGCCACCTGCAGAGCCAGCGTGTGTGTGAGTGCAGCTGGGGCTGGTAAAGAGATAACAGGAGCCTACCAGTTCATTTATTCTGTAGTGTGGGGCTTCTAAGTATTCCCCTTGATATTGCAAAATCGAGGCCATGGGTGTTAGAATTCAAGAGATTAATCAAACTTGCAATCAATGAGCCATTGGAAAAGAATTCACTTGAATAGCTGTAGCAAAAACTAAGGTGAGTGAAACAAACATTCAGTGTATTTTGCCATCGCTGTATTCTGAAAAATGCCCTTTTGGAGTTTTTTGACTGATTTTTGTCTTATGTACTTTCTTTTTCTTAAACCTGGGGCAGCAACAAATAGAGGAAAATAATTTGCTTTCTTCAAATAGAATTATTTGTGGAACTCGGCAAAGAGTTTAAAATACATTTTTGTTTTGTCTGAAATGAAAGAACACTGCCAACTCAGAACTGGAGGTGCAGTGCCTGCTTAGGAATCTCCACGGCCTCTCTGATTGTTCAGGTAAAGGAGCCAGAGCTGCTGGAATGCAGGAGGTTTGTCACCTCTGGGTTCTGCTGGTACTGAAAGCTGTCAGAAATGGAAAGCACAGATAGGTAAAACTGGCACAGCTCATATCCCATGCTCCAGGCACCAGATGCTGATGGGTGTCTGTGGCGGAGTTGCTCTAAATTTTATCCAAATCTATTCACCTCCCTGTTGAGTTCAGCCAGTGTCCTGACTCTTCTCACAGCCCTGCGGTGTCTTGAGAGTTCAAGCAATTTCACCAATCATGCAGAATGACAGATACAATTGGAAAAATCCTGGGTAAAGCTCTGGGGCTTTGGAGAGACAGCATTCCTTGCAGCCAGACTCTTGTGGTGGGAGGCATTACAGTGAAGCCAGAATGATATTTAGTGAGGAAGCTGGCTCCAAAGTTCTGCGAGGAATTTGGCTCTTCCCCCTCCCCACCCCCTAGGCCTGGTTTTCATCCCTGGAAACAAGGTTGGAAATGGAGGGTGTCAGAGCAGGATGTCTCTGGGATATGGGGGATTCATTCACACGTTTCCCATGTTGTGCACGGATATAAATGATGTGCCAGCCCTCGAGGGGTCAGTGCAGCCGAGCAGGAGCTGTGCCTGCGGAGCACAAGGCTGGCACCAGGTTCTGTCAGTGCTGCCCCTGTGCCACTGGTGCTGCCCTGGCTGCAGCCCTGGCCTCGTGCTTGGAGCACGGCAGGTTTGCTGTGTCTGCACTTTGCCTTGCGAGGTTCTGCAGTGTTACGCAAATAATCTCTGAGAACCCTGCGGTGATGGCAGTTCAGGGAGGATTCAGCACAGAACTCAGTGGGTAAGGTGTGTTTGCTCATCCACAGCTGCTCGGGGCAGCTCTCACAGCTCAGGGGCCAGGCAGGGACTTTATTGCAAAGTCAGAGTCTCAGTGGTGCTAACTTGGGTGGGGCTGAGTGGATGGAGCCCAGGCAGAGTTTGGCTGCTGCTGCGTGAGAGCCGTGCCTGCTTTATCAGGCTGATGCTGTGTGCAAACACAGCTCTGTGCTTTTGTTTCTTTGGTTCTGCTAACACACACACGTGTGGGTCCCCACCTGCATCCTCCAGCACATAAATAAACCCCAGGCTGGAATTGCAAAGGGACAAGAAATTGGAAGGGACTCCTGCCCTCATCCACACGAGCCAGGAGAGCAAATGCCTTCTCTTCTCTCTGCCTTGGCCTCTCTCCTCTCCTGGTGTCAGGGTCAGGGGGACAGGCACTGCAGTGTCAGCTCAATGCCAACTTCTCATCTGAAGAAACCACTGCAGCAGAATGCTGTCTGTGTGAGGTGGTTCTGCCTCGAACGTTCGTTCTAAGAAATTCTCCTGGAGTGTGTGTTTATGTGATCTGGGGTGTTTTACTTTTGTTTGATCCGTTTTAACCATACTGAAAAATACTTATTAATGAATGTTGAAGAAGAATTTTCCACTTAGGGTAAAACAAAAGAGAAAGCCTTTGGAGATGAGAGGTAATGGGTGGCCACACAAAATGAGTAGATCTGTATTTATGTGTGGAATTTTAGGGCAAACACCAGCGTCAGCAGTAAGTGGTTATAATTTCATATAAAGTTCCTAGGGCAGAAAAAACTGCAGAAATCACAATTTTTTTTTCCACGTGCTTATTCTGTAAAACTTACCATGCCTCAGTCAGACTTGTGTTTCTTTCTTTTTGCCCTTTCTGTTGTAGCAGGTCTAAAGAAAACGGAGATTTACAAGTAGAAGAGCATCAAATGAAAGGTTTAGGGAGGGATTACCACCCCAGTTGCGGGCTGAAGGTGTCAAGGCAGGAACACACCCACCATAGGCCCTGTAAAAACCCACTCATGCAGTGTGGCAGGCCCTAATGAGGGCTCTTAACAATAAAGCCAGCTCTGGGGAAGTATTTCCATTCTTGTTAGGCCAACAGGAAAGCAGATGTTGAGCAGCTTCAGACATTTTCTGTGTTTGTGCGATGCTGCATCAGAAGGAGCTGAGCAGTTCAGGGGGATGGGAATTGTGCCCACAGGTGGGCACTGGCACCTTCATTCTGTTGTCAGTGTGGATTATTCCCCCTCACTTCGATTTCACTACTGTTTCCCTGGTCTAGTTCTAAATGCCTGCAGTGCCCAGACTCCCAGTCTTTCTTTTCCCAGGGTAAAGGAAAAGTTTGTATTGGCATTTAGTCCAAATGTCAGGCTCTTGTTCTTATGTTTGCCTGGTCCTATTACATTAAGTGAAAGTTTTTCTTCCTCTGTGGTTTGTGTGTCTTTCAGGTGATTGCTGGTTGCTCTAACTCTGCTTAATCAAGTTCTGTTTAACCAGGTCTTAATTTTCTGCATCCCACCATTTCTGCATGATTGAACCAGCTGACGTAGCTGGCCACAGCTGAAAATCCTAATTGTTAGATTTCCTTGTGATTTTCTGTCATCTGTTATCCTGGAGGCTTTCTTGGCACCGCCTGTACTCGGCTTTTGGGTTTCTTTTGTTGTCCAAGAACATGAACAGAGGTTGTCCTGGGAGGTTGATTGCCTTATTTTCTCTTTTCCTGTGGAGATGATAGAATTGATGAAGTTGCTCTAAGCAGGCTAAGATGAAAAGAAGAGCAAACTCACTCCTCCTAATAGAAAGGAGCCAATGCCAGACTTGTTTGGGAATTAGATTGGGATTAGCGTGTAGGGGTAGGAGCACAAACACTGAGGTTGTCCCAAAGCTCTCTGACCCCCATGGCCCCTGGGGTCCCCTCCTCACTGCTGAGCACCTCTGAAATAAATATTGTGCTCTTGCTCATTATTACAGTGGGCATGTCTCTCTTGTTCAGTAGTGTAAAAAATTCATGTGCGCAGTTGATTGTGAAATCACTGCTGCCTGCCCGGGTCACCTGCCAGTCCAGCCCATGGTCAGACTGATACCAAAAAGGATTGCTGGTGTCTCTGACCTGGAAAACCTTGTAGGGGAAGCTTTGCAGATCATCCACGAGCAAAACAGATGATATTGGCACTTTTGCTGAACTGATGTGTATTTCAGTGTGAGACCTTTCATCAGCAGAGAGCTGTTGCAAGACAAGTGCCTGCATCCTTAACAAACAGGGATGTGCCAGCAGAAGGTTCTTCCAAGGGACTGTGACTCTTCCAGGATCTTTAGCTCTGTTTGTTTCAGAAACCTAGTGAGCTTTTTGGAGAGATTTTTTATTCACATAATCCCTGCCTCGTGTTAGGTTTCATTGAGTTCCTGCTTGTAATGTGTTCCTCCTCTCCATGCAGGCTCTTCAGTAACTTAAGTATTAGGCACAGTTAATTTAAAATAGAACTATTTTTTTATTTTATTTTTATTTTATTTTATTTCTTAAATCATATTGATAGTATTTTTGTTATGTCCAGTCTTTTTAACCTTCTCTATAGAGTTCACGTTGAAAAAGAGGCACTGGCTTGTGATAGCCTGAAAGGCACAGTTTTATTGTCACTGCAAAATGTACTTTAAAATAAATAGGCTTTAAGTATTTTGAAGGTACTAAAAACACTATTCTCATTCATGAATACTGGTTGAATTAGAAACTAAATAGGAAATATTCAGTGTTGGATTTTCATCAAATATATTGGGTTGTATTTTACATATAGAGCTAACCCTCAGTAAAATTAACTGTTTTCAGTGTCCCTAATTTTCTTCTGCATCTCCCAAAACGTTCACACACTGGTCTGGATCACTCAGCTGTAACCTTGGAAGCTCCAGAGCATCTGCCCCATCCAGCTTGGCACCTCTGGACTCATTTCAGACGTGTGCTGTGTGAATTGACTCCGTGATGGATTAATGGCATATCTGCTGTCATTGATTAAAAGCCCAAAAGACCACTGAAACCCAAAGTGCTTATGTAAGGAGAGGTTTAGAAGGGCAATCAGGATTTACATGGTAATTAATATAATTACAAAACAAACCTCAGATGTCCACAGAGAATTAAATTCTGTACTCATAGGAGAAGAACCAGAGTTTTTAAAAAATAATATGATGAATCCTTGCACTTTGACTTTGACAGGCATATTCTTGATTACTAGCTGGAGAGGTAATGGAAGGTGTATTATACCCTGGAGGGTCATAAATCTTTCTGATTTAAATAAAATGAGGCTTAAGAGAGCAGAGTTTGCCTAATTTACTATAAATTGACAATTGTGATTTATTAACAAGGACAAGGAAGTCACTAAGAAGTGCTGCTGCCATGGCCAATTATTGTTTAATCAGATGCCACATGAAGCTGGACTGGCATAGGAGGTGCCTATACAGTGCTGAAGATGGTGGGGCATAAATATTGTCTGTGTTTTTACTTTTGATAGTAACTCTGAGAAATTTTGCAGAGGGAGTTAAATCAGCTGAGCAGTGGGAGGGGCAGCACAAGAATAGTATCAGTGTCTATTCATGACCTGCCTTCTGTGCCATTTAGCAAATAGTATTTCTCATGTTTGTGAGCAGCAGGCAACTCTGTTGTAGTGTGGATGTGTCAGTGTGAGTGCAGCTGTGTAAACAGCAATACTGAACTGAAAAAATAAATCAGATTGTGCTAGGTAAATTCAGATTTGTATTAAAAAACTTTTGTTCCAAACTAGAGGTGGATGAAATCGATTAATTTTTTCATGTCAAATTAATTGGCTTTTAAAGACCAGTCCTCAGAAGGCACATTTTTATTACCCCATTGGGGCAGGTGACTGAAGAGAAAGAGTTAATTCATCCTCAATTAAAGTGGGGAATTATCACCAAGGTGTGGGTGTCTGTAGCAAGGTCTGTGCTCAGAAGGAGGAGTCACAAGATTTTTGTGAACAACAGATGATCAAAATCTTTCAACTTCCACCTGGCAATCTAAAAGCAGTCTGATCCAAAATAACTGTGATATTATCCATGCCTTGCCAAATAATTTGTATATATGCCTAAGCAGATGGATCTAACGCACGTCCTGCCAGCTCTGCTCCTTGTTTGACCTTGCCGATGAGCATCAGATACATCTTTTCCAGACTGAGGCTTAGCCAGTATGTCCATGGCCAGAGAGAGCAGGAATAAGGAAAGCAGTGTCACCTGGATCTGCTGGAGAGCTTCACAGTGCTGTGTGTGGGTAACGGGGTGTCAGCTGTCTGTGTGTACCTGAATGTCAGTGCAAGCAGGAAATCAGTTTCAAATGGCCACATGGCTAAAATAGCAGTCATTACCAGTGCTGTATTGTTTGGCCCTTCCTGCAGAAGAAATTAATTTTATATTTTGAAGCTAGTTTCATTCTTCACTCAGTTTGCAACATCTCTAATTATTTGATAGTATTCCCTTCCCAAAGCTGTTTTAGTGATTGTTGAGGTGTCCATCAAGTCCCTGCAGTTAGCACCAGATGCCCTGCTAGCTCTCATAACTGCTGAAAGGCTTGCAGTGCATGTAAAACATCTTTTTATGATCCCATTATAGCAAATACTGGCTTTCCCTGCCTTGAAAGGCTCTGAAATACACAGTCATGAATAGAACTTGAGAGAATTTTTCCTACCAAACTTGTGTTGGCTGCGAGGCTGAATTCATGGTATCATGTTTCCGTGGTCAATTATGCAAAATTCTTCTTGTTTCTTCCTTGTATTTATGGCTGCTGAATGTATTTATTACAGGGAAAACTGCTGAATGCCTCATTCTTAGTTCCCAGCTTAATTTTCTGGTGGAATTGAAGTTTATGTGATAAAACTTAGTTCACGAGACATCTCATTCCCTTCCTGCCCTGGAAAATTTCAATTTACCCTCCAATTTTGACTCTTTTTGGCGGAGGGGTATAGGTTTCAAATGGTGAAAGAAGTCAGTGGTAAAAAATGCTATTAGGTAAAAATTAGCAACAGTTTATACCTTATTGGATAGCTGCATGGCACAGCTTCAGGAAAACCTTTGATCAAAGTTCTCACTTCACTAAGCGTGAAAGAAGTGAAACTCAAAGAAAAAAGCTCCATTCAAAAGTTGAGACTGAATTCTCATTCTGTGCTGAGTGTGTCTTCTGTTGCTTCTGGATTTTTCCCCCTCTCCTCTCATCCCATCCCATCCCGTCTCACTCTCTCATATGAAGCATCAGAAAATCACAGTTACGCACCACATTTAGCCCTTCACTCTGCTGTTGGACCTTGCAGGTCTGAATTCGAGGGCAGGTCCCACTGGCCCATCCAGGTGTAGTAACACTGCAGTGTGTGTATCAGCCTAGACCAGAATAATTCAGAAAGCTGATAAAATACTTGCCATGCTCTGTGGGAGCGGAGCACAGCCCAACAAAGTGGCTGCAAATGTCCATTTATTCTCCATTTCACAAGATTAGGAGGTTGAAATTTTAAAGCTGGGAGATACTTGTAAGTTGGAATAGCATTCCTGGATATACTCATGGAGCACAGTGTGCTTCTCAGTTATCTTTCTGTGAATTTTCCTTCCAGCCTGTCATGAAGTGGAAGATTTACTAAGCCTTTTCTCTTAATGTAATGTTTTTTTATTAACTTCTGACCAGGAAACCTGTAAGACAAGTGTTTTAATGTTTGTGAGACTGAGAGCTGGATGTGGATGCATTACTCCCACTATTAGGAATGCAGAGGACAGAGTGTGCAATACAGGATCTTTGTAGATGGTAATTTTGTCTGTTTTCCCTAAAAGTTTTAGCTGTATTTAGACCTTGATAATTAAGTTGTTTATGAAAATTTCCTGGTTCTTAATTTAAAGTCTCTATCAACTATATTTGTCTTCATTTAGTATTTTCACTAAACATATGAATGCTACCATCTGTTCTCCACATATACCATCTAAATGAAATTTATTATGAACACATTGTCTGTTGTTAACAAGTCGAATAAACTTTGGTATTTCTGTTGTGGAGCTCATTTTTCCAGCCTGCTGTGAAACCCTGTAGTCATTGAACAGGGCTGTAATTAGCTGGAAAGAGGTCTCCCTGTTCACAAGCCATTGCAGTTGGATAGATTCTGCCTGTCTGCAGGTGTCTTCCTTTAGCCTGGATCGTGTTCCTCCTGCAGTCAGCAGTGATGGTTTTATGCACCAGGAGGTTTCCACCTTCTGCCTGTGGTGAGCTCTGTGCTGCCACCTCTTATCTGTTAGAAATGGGAGAAGGATCGCGTTGGGATGGACGGAGTTCAAATCTCTGCCATGTGAGTGTGAATGAAGCTCTCAGTCTTCGCTGAAAATACTGATTTGTGAAAATGAATTGAAAAAATTCTTGCAGTGGTTGAAACAATGTCAGAGCAAATGAGTGCTTTTTTTACTGTATTATATCCTTGTTCTTCCTGCTGAGGTTCTTATTAGTTTTTGCTACTTGTTATTGGGTGTTTTATTGATCATGATATAATGTTCCCAGTATTGGATCCTTGTAAAAGCTGGAATTTGGCACTGCAGTGCTGAGGAACAGCTTGCAGATACAGCAATGCCCAGTACGGGTAATTTCAAACAAAGAACTGACTCTTTCTGTGTATTGTGAATAGCTCTGTTCTCATTCACTGAAATATGGAGCTGGAGCAGCCCAGATAAAGTCTGGACCAGCAGAGGTACTTCAGCTTTAAAAAGACAGCTGGACTCTGAATGTGTATGTCTTCTAATAAGTTGCAGAAATTTCCTGTTTCAGTGCTTAAACCTTTCCACTCCTACAGAAAATGAGACAAAATATATAAAAGTGCTTTGGATCTGATGCCTTCCTATCAGACTAGACAAAAATTTATTGTATCCTAAGAAAGCTCTAGAAATAAAATACTGCACACAGAGGGACCTTCATCCTCTTTCTGTGAATTGCTGAGACAGTCCTATCTTCTTGCCTGTCCTTGAAACAAAGTCTGCACCTCTGTTTTTGCTTCAGACTTCATTAAAAGGCTCTTTAGTCTTGAAGCAAATAGACAATATTCTCCTTTGTAACAATAGTTCTTTCCAGGCAATGTAACTCAAGGAGTATTTCCCAACTCACAGATAAATTAATTTTAGTGATGCTTGACAGCAATTCCATTTTTCCAGTAAGAACAGTCTTACTGTAAATTGAGACTAGAGAATTGCATTATTCATTTGAAAGATGTTTCCAGAATGTCTTTAGGCTCTTCTGGGTAGTGACAGTCTCATACAGAAATAAAATGGCCTAGCTTTGCTGTGGATTTATTAGTACTACTATTTTCTGCAGCTCCTCTCCTCTCAGAGTTTAGTTTTTCAAAGAGTTCCTTGTTGGAGAAGTTGTACTTGTTTTGTGGGCTCGCAACATGCTATTGATAAAGACAGCTCAGAGAAGATAATCCTCAGAGAAGGATGAAGTGTTGTTTGCCCATTTATTCCAATGGTAAACTGAGTCAGAGAGACACTTAATTTTCTCAAAGCCACAGAGCAAATTCGTTTTGCAATTGTCTGGTTCAGCAGCACATTCTAAAGGGTTTCGATGCTGCCTGAGGCCCAAGAAGCCAATAATTCAGCCATGTTCAGGACAGAAATGAGAGCAGAATTTGTCATGCAAAATTTCATGTGCTAGTGCAAGAGACTGAAAGGGCCTGCTCTCATTTTAACATATATCTTTATTAAATTTTTACAAGAACATTCAAATTAATCTGAGTAATTATGGTGGAAGTGATGGGACTGTTTTACATGGTGTTCAGCTGTGACAAAACCCTTCAGAAAAACAGATGCTTTGCTGCTTGCTCTGCTTGGCTGCCAAGGGTTTCATATTTTAGTGATACAGGGGTGAAGAGTTTGTATGAAATAGAAATCTGCATAATAATCAATTCTCCAGGGACACAGGAAAAGTATAAAACCCAACACCTTCCAGCTTCACTCCAACAAGGTGGTAAAGAGCCAGGATTCGGGGCACAGATGGACAGAGCAGGGTAGGAGCCGGGCAGGAGCGGATCGGTGTCGCCGTTCCGCGGTTCGCATCCGCAGAGCGCTGCGGCCCGCGTGGTGCCAAAATAAAACCTGCGTGAGCTTCCCTCGGCGCCGTCCCAATTCTTGCCTGAGACATTTGGGGACTGGGGATTTCAGATGGAGAAGGACAGGCTGCTTGGCACACGGAGCACGGATGGAGCAGAAAGCCTCAGTGCCAGCCCTGGGCGAGGGCCGCGCGCGCTGCCGGCACTGCTGCGCTGGGGGATGAGCGCACAGTGAGGCACGGGCTGGCCAGGCTCTCTGCTGCTCTTTGGAAAGGTTTCTCTTCTGATTCAGCTGTGGAAAAGTCTGTCCCTCTTTCCGTATGTTTGCAGGAATTGTAGAACGCAAAGCTGCTTCTCCTCGCTCTGGGGAGTGCTGGAGAGAGAGCCTTGAGAAATGCAGCTTTGTTAGCAAAGCTCCTCTGCAATGTTGGATGAAATTCTAATATAAAAAGTATTTTTTATATATATATATATTGCTGGAGGCCAGCAGTATGAGGCTCAGTAAGGTCAGGTGCTGGGTGCTGCCCTTGGGTCACAACAACCCCTGCAGCTCCAGGCTGGAGCAGAGCTGCAGGGTGGGAAAGGCCCAGGAGCTGCTGGTCAGTAGAGACTGAACATGAGCCCAGGTGGGCAGGAAGGCCAGTGGCACCTGGCCTGTACCTGCAATAGTGTGGCCAGCAGGAGCAGGGTGCAGTGATTGTCCCCTGTACTGGGCAGTGGTGAGGCCACAGCTCGAGTGCTGTGTCCAGCTCTGGCCACCATCACTGCCAGACATTGAGGGGCTGGAGTGTGTCCAGCGGACAGACCAGATCAAATGAACCCTGTGCTAAAGTTACACTCATAAGCTGAGTTGGGGTCTTCATGCCTTGATTGGGCTTAATTGAGGCTGCATCAATATCAAGATTAGCACTCCAGAGAAAATGAAGACAAAAAACAGCTACCTGTCTGAATGAATGTATCTCCCAAGGTATTTTTCTCATCTCGACTTGCAATAATATTCCCGTTTTCCAGTAGGTGAGCTGGCAGAGGTGCAATCTAACAGGATCTTCAGCAGGAAGAGCAGAGTGCTCTCTTGAACTTTTTGTGATTGCACAGATCCTTTGATTATTGAGGTTTTTGGGTGGCTTTACTCCTTGCTTCTGTGTCAGTAACTGGAAAGCAAGATCAAACTCTTCAATGTATTTGCTAGTTATACAAATAGCTTGTTCTAATCAGCAGAATATAAAGATCAGAGAAATATGTCTATGCCTTGAAGGGCCAGTAAAAAGTCAGTAGCAGTGCAGGTTGCTCAAGCTAGTGAGGTTCATTTGGAACTGAGGTATGTTCTGGGGCAATCTTTGAGAAGGGAACTGAGTCAGTGATGACATGTTGGTGTGTTCTGTGCAGAAATTCAAGCTCAGCTCCCACCATCCAAAGGGACTCCCCCTGTGGGTTCTCTGCCGATAACGAGCAGCGAGTGCTGCTGCAGGGTTTAACTGAGTGCCTGGTAAATGCTCTTGGTGGGTGCTGACTCCCTGTGGACTTGTGCTCACTGTGTGTGGCCTTCTGCTCACCTTTGGTCCTGAGTCATTCTTTTCATTGTAACTAACATTAAAGTGTGTTAGAGTAATGGTGAAACCAGCTGTGTCCTTAAAACACTCCAATGACAGAGTTCATTACAGCCTTGAAACTGAAATGATGCTGAGATACCACTCTCATTGGTCAGAACAATTGCTCTGCCCAATTTCTCACTGAAGTGATGAATAAATTTGATCACCAATAAAGAACATTAAGTGATGTCTTGGGTCTGAAGACCACAGACCTCTTGTAAGTGGTGCTATGAGTAGAGTGGAGGAGCAAGAGATGTTGATTCAGATGACATGAGTCTTACTAACGTTTTTTCTGAACTTTCCCAAACAGGGTCGAGACTGCAGTGTGCCCATTAATTCCTGCATTCAAAATCCATGTCAGAATGGAGGGACCTGCCACCTCACTGAGGCAAATAAAGATGGATTCAGGTAGTAGCACAAAGTTCATTTAAAATGAGATGATAAAATTTAATGTGTTTCTGCTTTGCATTTATGAACTGTAAGGGCTACTTTATAGAAACTGCTGCATGTGACGCTTCTATTTGCCATACAAAATTATTGCTTTGGTTTCATTGGTGTGGCATTGTTTCCTGTGAAACAGGCCTCCTTATTTCCTCATAATGGAATATACATTTAAGAGCTTTTGAGCGGTCTCTGTGATCTGCATTGTGTTATCTCTATCCTAATTTTCCTTGGGGCATTTCAGTCTCACGTCTAAGCTGGTTTTGTATTTGTGAAGTGAGCATCTGTTGCTTGACAACCAGATCCAAAATGTTTTCATACTGAGGAATCTTGTAGACAAACAGGCTTTAAAGAAACAATTAAAAAGCATGGGGAGATTGCCACATCTTAAGTGCTGTGCCTGTGAGAGAATAACCTCTGCGGCTGGATATTGTGGATTTCAGTCTGCCCATATAACAAAGGTACTACTGCAGACACTGCTTCACAGCTAAGAAAATACAAGGGTCATGGTGTGTGGGGTGGGAGAGGACACGGAGGCTCTTCAGGTCACAGAATATCCAGGTAGTGGTGCTGCCTGACAGACTCCACAGATGCTCGTGAAATCACTTCTGTGATCTGATCTGGTCTGCCTCCTCTTGATTCAGATTATAGCAGGCCCAGCAATTTTTGGAGTAGAAGTTCAGGTTCGGTTTCTGTTTGAGAGATATAATGGTCTGATGGTCTTCGATTCGCTTTCCTTTCTAGTCACTCATGTGCATAGTTTTTTCCAGCTTGTGCCAAAGCAAAACTGTACCATATTAGAATATCTGGGTTTGTCACTTGGAACCCATTTTTCAAAAATACATCTGATACTAAAAATGCAGTAGTAAAATATTTTATAATATCCATAATATTAGAACGAGAGCCTTCAGCATATATTTTGGATTGGGTTTTTCTTTAGCATTTTTGTTTTGTTATGTGGTAGGATATAAAAAGTTTTGAATGACCTGAACTGAGAGCTACTTCTGAATTTCTCTCATGAATTGAATGAATTTTACAATTTCAGAGGCTTTGTTTCAGTTCCAAATGAGCATTGTTTTTGAGATCCTTTATAAAACTGCAGGGGTGGTTTTCTTGCTGAACAACATTCGAGGCTTTTTAGGGAAGGATTCTGCTTTTATAGTTATTTATATAGTTTCAGTTGGTCTAATAAAAGAGACATAAAACCATATCTCATCAAAATCCTGCTGCATAAAATTGAATGTTCAGCGTATGCATTGCTTCATTTTCTGCTTGTTTTTAATTCAGTCTCTCCATAGCCCCTGTGTGCAGGACTGTGGAGCTTTAGCATGGCATAGGGAAATGTGGCATGGAGATGGAACAGTCAGTAACAAGGAAGATACAAAAACATTTTGAGGTTGAATTTGGTTGGTTGTGTTGGGGTTTTTTGGTGGGAAATCTCTCCAGTGGATGGCAGCAGTCAGGACACATAAATTGTGCTCACCAGGATGGGAAAACGCTGCCCTACATTATGTGCTGTGAGGAAGCGGATGTCAAAAACATTTTCATGAGAGGCCTCCTTGGATTTTTTTGTTGTGTGGCCTGTAAAAGAAATTATATCTTCTGTATATTCTCTTCCCTAGGGAGATATATTCATACACAAGCCCTGCTGCCAAACTTGTCAAATCTTTAGTCTTGTAAAAAGGAAACTTAAGCCAAAGCTCTCTCCCTAAGAAATGCCAAGCAGTTTAACTCTCAAGTTTCTGTAGCCTTAGACAAGAAAATTACCGTTTGAAATAATGCTAAGGTGGTGATGCTCCCCCCAAAGACAGGAAACTCTCAGTTATGACTGAGATTCCAGCCCGACTCGCCCGCTGTGCCTGTGCCCCCAAGGGCTCTCAGCAGAAGGGCTCGGGGCTGCTGGAATAGCAGATCCTGGTGGGACAGCCAAAGGGCAAAGGTTCAGCTGGAGCCTCTCCCTCCTCTTCTGCCTTTGCACTTTTTCAGTCCTGAGTAATTTCCATATTCTCCTTCTTCAAGTAGGGGCAACCTCTGTGTTGAAGAATAGATAAGTGTCACCGTGTGGCTCAGAGGATTGGAAACATGAAGTTCTTCCTCCCTTTGAATTGCTCATTCTAATCTAATCTGTGTCTGCCTGGACGAAAGGTTGCCAAGAAAGTCTCTCCCCGAGCCTGATAAAAGAGATGGCCAGGGAGACATGTCCTGGTGGCTCAGCACGCCGGGAGGGGAGGCTTTGGCAGGAGCAGAGCTGTCAGCTCTGCTGCACTTACCACAGGCAGCAGCTGATCTCTGATAACCTGCGGTGCTGGGAAACAAAGGCTCTGGGTTATTTTAACTTTTCTCCATATTAAACCCCCTCCGTTCCCCACATCGGGTTTTTTTTAGCATTTTCCATGAACTGTAAGTGCTCTCATAAATGTAAAATCCTGGAACTGATTAACTGCCTAGTGTTAATTCTGCCTAGTTCAAGGAAAAACATTGCACTTCCAGATTTACAGGCTGCTCCATTGGGACCTAGAAATAAGAGGCTTCTTTGCCATTAAATTGTAATATTCCTGAAAGAATTTACTATCTCTACTTAAAAACTGATTTTTTTTTGAAACTTGATACACTGTATGGATATCTCTATTAATAAACCGATTCTAAATTGTTTCATTAGAGTTTATTAAAAAAACTAATATAGTAAACTTTAAAAATTACCATCTTAAAAAAAATTTACAGAATGCTTTGGGTCCAAAAGTTTACCCCAAAATGTTGCCATTAAGCTTTGTGTTCCCTTGGAACTTCATGAGGATAATGGGATGTTATTTAATTCTTTATAGGAAAACAGAACACCAGTCCCTAAGCAGGAGGAATAGGGAATTTGGACCTTTATTAGGACACAGCAACTTACAAAGCAGTTGTTTCCTGCATGGCTCCATTGTTTCCAGCATCCACATGAAATGCTGTCTCACGCTGCTTCCCTATTGAGTCACTGCAGAGTTTTCATCATTGTCTCTGGAATTCATTTTCTCCCTGGGTCAGCTGGAACCCAAGTTTGATGACCCTCCAGTCACTCAGCAGACTTCATTTTTCTTCTAAGCCTTTTCTGGGAGAATACATACAAACAGTCCCAAACTGCAACTCTTTCAACATGTGGTTCAATCCGGGTCCCAAGTTGAATGTTTTATCTTTTCATTTCAGGCCTCATATCTGGCACATTTGAAAGCAAATCAAAATAAAGACTCATACGTAAGCAATAATGTAAAGACTCCCTATACTACATAAGGACCAGTAGCCAAATGTCATCAATTATTCTGACATTTCCCTGAGTATGGAATGTGTCCTAATACTGAGCAATTTATGTTAACAATCCCAAATGAATTGTTACTAATGGTAACTCCACTGTGAACCATTACTGTGATAGTATTTAATAATGTCATTTTTAATTGCATACATCCAAGCTGTCCCAATCCTTTTGTGGAAGGAAAATGGTGTTACATTCACATAAAAAAATCACCAGCACAAAGCCACTCTTGTTGCTTTTCTTTAAATGGAGAGAAAAATTTCTGTTCCCAAACTGAGACCTTGTCTTCCAAGTTGCAGCCTGGAGCATATTTTTATGACCGAGTTATAAACCCCAGAAAATGGGGTTTTGTAATCAAAAAGGAAGACATGATGAATGTATTTAATTAGATATCTTTAACCCTCTCCCTGACACTTGCATTGCCACAAAAGATGGTGTGCCAGTTCTTCTTTCCACCTCCTGTGATCCTCTGGCTCTGGGTCAGCAAGAGGACATGTTTTATTAGCAATAATGAGCTTGAGACAGGAAAAGAAAATATTCCTGATTGATTTATTGTGTCCTAAACTGGATTTATTTGAGCAGTTTGGTTTTGGCTATTCATGGTGAAGGTTTTCTAGCTCTCATGACCTGTGGATGGTCCCTGCAGAATGAAGATGACACTGAATGTGACCGGTGTCCCTTTCTGTACCCGTCTGGAAGATCTTACTGTTGTGGTGGCTTAAGACACATTCCCTTCCCATTTCTTTTCCTCTGTTACTCCTTTCTGAGACTGATGAAGAATGTAAGCTAATCCTCAGGATCCAGCCTGGGGCTGCTCAGGGTGGGCGCAGAGCTTTGTGCCATCCCTCCCTTGGCAGTCTCTGCACTCTGCTCGCGCTGTGGCACACAGGAGGAAGGGAAGGAAAAGTCCTGCAGCTTTCTTCACAGATTCTGAATAGGTCCTTTTTCTCCAGGGCTTTCCCCATCTCCACCCCATGACACCTACAGAAAGCAGGATAACCACCTCACTTTGTCCACCGGAGCTGAAAACAGCACCCTGGAGCTCTGTCTGCCTTGGAAATTCTCCTGGTTTCCAAGAGCAGTGGATGGCAATTAGTGTGACTGCTGTAGTGCTTTCTGGTTTTCATCCTCATCAATCAGTAGTGCTTTTTATTTGCTCAGTTCCTTTTCTGCCACCAGGGCTGCATAAGGAAGGAAATGAGCAGCTGAGTGAATGTGTAGTTTGGACTGGGGCTGGAAACAACCTTTTCTGTGACTACCGAACAGCAGTGCTGGCACTTCAAAACTGACACTTCAAATATCACTGCTGGCTTCTTCGAAGCCACTGATATTACTGAAGCACTTAACTCATGTTTTTAGACTCTCTTTTAGGAAACTCTGGTCTCCACCTCTTCATCATTTACAGATAGTTTAAAATATCAAGGTTCTGTTTGTAACCGTGGCTTCTAGATGTAGAGAGGAAATGAAGATTGAGAAAACATCAAGCCATTCTTCAACCATTTGTTTTGTTGCGCTCCCTCTAGGGACCATACATCACATTCTTGTGAGATAAAATGTCTAGTGCAATTATTCTTCACTAGTGTCCACATCCTCACAGAGCCATTACCAGCTCTGCCATGGCCTGTGTTTTAGTTGAATTATCTGGGCATCATCAGCCCTTCTCCAAACAGATGTTGGAGGAGCTGCAGACGCACTGAAATCCTACAGCACTTGTAAAAGCAATCATTCCCAAACATTTCTTGTTTGGACAAGTGACAAAGTGGTAATGAGAAGAAAACCCTCCTGTCTGTAAACTCAATTCAGGCCGCTGTTCTTTGAAGAGACCGAGGTATCTAAGAGCTGCCAAGCTGTCCTGTGATTGTGCAGTCCTCAGTAGGCAAATATCCACAGTCTCACAGAAACATTAACAGAGAAGCCAAGGAGTTGGATGTTGTGATGAATGTTTACTCTCCTGCCCTGGAGTTGCTTACTTCAGCCAAGGGCCAGAGTTATCAATAAAGCAAGCAAAGGGAGCATGGCAAAGGCTGGCTCCTGAGGATGGTTTTTGCCTCATGTAAATAATTATATGACCCCAGGAACCATCAGACTGCATCCTTCACCAAACACATGGGGGTAAATTGCTCTGTGCCTCACAGCAGCAGTGAATTTGGTTCCAACTGACTTTTATACGTTTTAATTTCAGTTTTATACCTCAAACTTCCTGTCCCTTTAGATCCATGCTAACTTTTATTATTTTTTTTTCTTTCTCCAAAGCTGTTCTTGTCTTCTTGGGTATGAGGGGGAGAGGTGTGAAATAAACCCAGATGACTGTGAAGATAATGACTGTGAGAATAACTCCACGTGTGTGGATGGGATCAACAACTATGTCTGTCTCTGCCCTCCTAATTACACAGGTAAGAAAGGGCCACAACCAAAGAACAGCAATACATGAGAAGTGCCCAAAGGGAAGGGTCCAAATGCATGTTTATTGTGTGCATAAATATATAATTAAATTGAAAATCAAGTCCCATTTTAAGCAACCTGAATCTCTTCCTGGAAAAATGTTAATTCTACTAATATCACAATGTATGTGCTTCCCAACATGGCCACTTTTCTGAGTTGAAATACTGATGCCTCATTGTAAAATACATTAAAAAACGGCGCTTAAGGGATCAGAGAAATCTGTACTTCAGTGTGCACATTCTCAGTACTAAGCTGAGCCTGGTATACCTTAGCCTGCCCTGAATCCTGGAAAATCTGGGCTTTGGGGGCACAGCTTTCACCTGACACCTCAGAGGTCTGCATGTGTTGAATACGAGTGTGACGATGTGCTGTTTAAATTCCTGAACTCCATGTCACAAGTGGGGAAGCAAAGGCTGTGTAAGAGACCACAGGTGTTGTCTTCAGAGTGACCCAGGCCAGGGAGCAGGGCCGGCTGCTCACAGGGCTTGGTGATGGAGCTAGAAATGGGATTGGTATCTCCAGCACCCATCCTGCATTGCAGATAAATTCCTTTCTAAACCCTCTGCGAGAGCAGGGACTCTCCTGAGTGGAATCTAAAAATGCTTTTCCCTGAGCCATTCGGGAGTGTGCCATGGACTCGTTGACGTGGTGTTAGCCCAGCCTTGCTGGCTCGGCATGGAGGGTAAGGAAACACCTGCAGGAGCTCCTGCTCCCAGCTTTGAAACGGGGTTATTACCTTCTGAGCATGGAGAAGTAATGAAGGCCTTCTTGTACACTGGAATATATTACATGTCAGGGGATTTAATGAGGATCAAGCCTGAGTGGCTGAGTAAGGCATGAGGAAAGCTTCTAGAATTTCCAAACTCTTAAAATACTTTTGTGGCTGATACAACAGAGGCCCATGTAAATCTTCAGCTGAGAAAAGCCTTATGACTCGAATGTACATTTATTGGGTCTCTAAAATGATGTTTCTGCCAAAACCCAAAAAACTTCAGCTTAGCAGAGTAAAGAGTTTTGCTTGTAGGATGCTGAGCCCGTTGTGCTTACTTGTGCACTATTTATGTCAGCCACTCTTGGGTGGTTTCTAACAGAACTCGATGCAAGGAGGCAGAGTCTTTACATTTACAACAGGAAATGTATTTGCCCAGCCAAGAAAAGACGTATCCACTAAGGACCTGAGTGCAGCATATATGCAAATATGCTTTCTTTTTCACAGGATTATTGCAGTTTGGTTTTTTTTTTTCCCACAGACAATAAAGGTAGGAAATATCTAGACTGAGATTTCTTCTCAAATGGCCATCTGGGTAAGGGCCAGAGAACTCATGCGATACTTTAGAATCAGTTTTGAAGTATTTTTAATCAACTTCCAGTGGTTTTTGTTTTGTTGAATTTTGGCTTTTTTGTTTTGGTTTCTTTACCTGAATGTTGTCTGTGCTGTGCCTATGCTGATTAGCAGGAATTTGTCAAATACCAGACCTCAGTGTTGCCATGTGGGTATATACAACCACGCTTTAATAAACATTTGCTATCGCAGCACAGGCAATAAGCTTGATTACAATGGAAAAAGAAAAAAGAATTCCTGAGAAAAAGAAGGAAATACTCCCAGAAAACATAACATGAATCAGAAGTGAAAAAGGTTGCAAAAATAGGGGTGTTGCTTAAATTAGAATCTGAAGGGTTACAATAGTTCATATTGCTTAAAATAGGAAGAGTTTAGTGAACTGTGATTCCAGAATTGCCTTCACCTGCCTTACCTCCATTTTGGAGGGGGATATTTCATCAATCCTGGTCAGTCACCTGGAAGGACTGACTGCAGTGCAGCTGGGCTGAAATATCCCCCAGAGCTACCCCGGCCTGGGAGCAGCATAAAATGGCTGCAAGGATCGAAGCCATCAGCCAAACAAAAGTACACACAAGCCAAGCAAACCTGAGAAATGGGCTTGAGGGTCCTTGAGAGTCAAATCCAAACCCAAGGAATGGGGCATCATGTGAAGTTGCTCCGTTGACTGAACAGCAAGGGAAGGAAATGCCATGGAAGCACAGAGGCAAGTCATGAAAACAGATTTTGAAATGGTTTGTATGTCTGAGCTGGAAAGAGAGGGATCTACTGACTAAAGAGTCTGACTGAAGTCTCCTGTGACACCCAGGGCATTTCTTTGTATATTCTCTTTAGATAAACCTTTTTGTACTGAAGGAATACCTGAAATTACTATGGCAATATCTATTTTTAAAAAAAAAAAGTGCAGATGACTTCAGTATTGCATGGTGTATGCTCAGAGTAGTGAAGGCCAAGAGTTCAGAGAGAAAGCAGCTCACTCCAGGGGTCAGGAATGCTTATTCCTGTACTCAAAACTGTGCACTGAGGTACCTGCCTCTCTCTGGTGCTGACTGTGCTAAATATTGTGTTATCAAACTGTGTGTGCTCCAGCCTTGCCAAGTGTGTGGATTTGATCCACATGTGGATGAACAAAGAATGGATGGGGGGAACTGTCCAGGGAAGCAGCTTTCCTGTGAAGTAGGCTGGGGAACAAGGGGCTCTCAATGCCTGAAAGGGCACAGACATCCATAGCCAGGGTGTATCTAGCAGGACAGAAAATGTAGGTGATATCTCTTTATGTTGTACTCAAATATTTTCCTTAGTTCTGATGCTAACATGTAGTAGGCAGACCGAGCAAACTTTTCCTTTGCCTTTTTTTTCTTTCTGACACTTGCATGGAAAATAGAAATTTCTTCTAAAAGTTCACTGGTTGGGCTTTGTGGCTGATCAAATCCCAACCATCCATTTTTATCAGTGTAATTATGCCAGAATTGTTGGTTCTAGGTATAAATGGGATTTCTCAGCAGCTGCTGTAGTTAACCCCCATGTTCAGTCTTGCACTGGAGCTGTGTCTGCCCTGACAGCCTGTGATGTTTGCAGGAGCACCAGCTCAGAGGTGCTCAGTTATTGCAGATTCCTGCTTTTCTCCCCTGCCAAGCAGAGAGTCTGAATCCCTCCTCACTCCTGTGCTCTTGGATGCCATAGTGATAATAACACTGCAGTGATATTTCAGTAAACTCTGCATTTACAGAACAAATGTATGTTGTAATACAAGAAATAGTCTGAATGCCGGGAGGAAGGAGCTCCAAGAGCATGTATGTGTGTTGTTCTGTAAGAAATAGTTAGGGTCCTCCTTGGCTTAGTTGTGTAATGGTTAAATCATGATAGTAAATCTTATGTTCCTAAATGAAATACAAATTAAAAATGAATGTGTTGAAAATTTTGACTGTTGACAGAGTCACAGTATCCAGGCTTTGGTTTTTTCCATACCTTAGTATTTTCCTGCTCTGTCTGCTGTCTGCCTGGTTTTACTTGTTATAGCCTTTTTAGGGAACAATATCCCAAATTATGATGCATGAATTTTGCTTTCATTGGTTGGAAAAATGAAGGCCAAAAATCTTTCTTCAATTAATAAGGTTTTGCAGTGTTTTCCTTTAAAATTCTTTGACAGTCTTTCCCCCTACTCAAAGCAGATGAAAAATAGCCAATTTGTTAAGTGACTGTTGAGGAAGAAATTTCCCACACTCCAACCCCATTTCACTTTCATTTAAAAAAAGAAAAAACCCACACCAAAAATCAGCCCACGCTCTCACAATAACCTCCTTCCTAGTTCTTTTCCATCTATTAACTTTCAAACAATGTGGAATTACAAATGGATTCCATGAAGTAGTAAATGCAAGTTAAAGAAGACAAAAGTGAGAGGAGGGGAGGCAGACAGCTGAATGCCATAAAATAACTTCAAGCCTGTACCCACCATCACCAGGTTTCCTCACCATTCTTAAAGTCAATATTTTCAATATTTGTTGCCTATATTTAAATAACCAAACCAACATTTATTCTGTGTAGCAGAGTCCTGATGGCTTTTATTGTCAGCTGATGTTTTATTTTTCCTCTGCCCAACTGGTTATTTTAATCTTGAAGCTAAATTATAAACATGTAATTCCTCCAGGACAATCATGTACCCAAAATCCAGCCAGCTCTGAGCAGTCTGGGCTGGTCTACGACCTCCTTGGACAGTCTTTTGGTGGTTTACAGCTCCTCCTTACAGTTTTGTAGGCTCTCCTCCCCTTCAAAAATAAATATATGTAGGGACATCAAAGGAGAGAGATATGGATTAGATCAGCCACCCTGGTTCTTGTCCTTTTTGTATTTTTCTAATCTCTGCCTTTTTGGCTTTAGCATGGCCTATCTCCAGCTATTGATACAAACGTTGTGTTTTCTCTCTACCCTTGTGGTTTAGGAATGTAGGGCAAAATTCAGAGAGCTTTTCCCTTCCATTCCTTTCTCCTGTTCCCTCCTGTCATAGACCTCCTTCAGAGCCATCACTGCTTTGCACATAGTCCTGGATTCAAATACAGAATCTCATCCCTCCAAGGAGATCCTGTCCTTGGCCCCACTGCCCTCCTCTTCCACGTGAGGAGGGCTCCAGACATGTACAGAGGAACAAATGGGTGGCACCAAACATGTCCTGGGTGCTTTGAATGGTTTTGTGCTTTGCCTGCTGGTTTATTTGGTTTTGTTGTTTGCTGTGACTTTTCCTGCTCCTCTCTCATTTTAGCAGAAGCAGAAATACATAGCACTTACACACAAAGAAAAACCAACCAGGAAATATATTTCTATTTGCCAGGGATCCTAAAAAGCCTCAACAATACCAACACCTCTTTGTTCTGAAACCCAAAAACAAATAATTAGTGGCTTTCACTACTGAAAATAGGTCTTTGCTAAACTACACAGGAACCCATGGCAGAGAGAGGGTGGGAGCAAGTGTTTTAAAATAGTTTCTTCCCTGGGAAGAAAGCTGCAAGCAGTTTGTATCACTGAAAAAAAATCTCTCTCAAAACAAATAATAACAATTTTTTTTAAAAAGCTAGGAACTATTTCTGGTTTGATGTGTTTGGAAGAAAAGGCTAAGATCTATTTTGCCTTAGGGGGCCTTGTGGTGTCCTGTGGTAGATGGTATCTGGGATTTTTGCAGCTCTGCTGCTTTTAGAGCACAATCCCCTGTTTGATTATGGGCCCTTTTCCTGGCGTGTCCCTTTGTGGTGGCTCTGTCTGGCCAAAGCCAAGCCCCCAGAGCAGCCAAAACTCTCCGGAGAAAGCAGCTGAGTGCTGGCTGCTGGCTGCCACCCTGTGCTGGAGCTGTCCCATCGCTGCCTGCTGTGACACTGCTGTGACACCAGCGTGGCTCTGTCCCCGAGCTGGGCACCAGTGACCCCTGGGCAGGCTGAGGTGGCTCGTGGCACTGAGGCTGCTCTTTGCCCCTGAGTTTTTGCTGCAGGAACAAGGAGGTTTGAGGTAGCGTGGTTCAGCTTTGCGGTTCCTCAGGGATATGGACTGCCTAATAAATGCTGAAGGCTGGAACAAGTACTTAACTAGCAACTTCTTTTAAATTTTGGAACTTCAGCCGTAATTTCCTCAAGACAGAGAAAATTGCGGTCAGAGTTTGGTGTGTTTTTTCCCTTTTATTTGAAGGAGTTCTGCCTTACATGGAAGTTTCTCAGTTTTAGTGACTTGGCAAATGTGAAGTGTGCTTGTTTTCTGTGTGAAACATAAAAAGGCACCCACATTTCCCAGTTGTGCAGCTAGGAATGAGAAGTGCTGGAAGACCTGGAAGGTTTGGGCTTTGTTCAAGAGCCTAAGCCCATTTCCAGCCCTGTTTTTATTAAGAGAAAACCACATGTCATTGCTATCAGATTGGACTCTTATCTCATCATCCTGGGAGGAAATAGCACAGCAACTGTATGGGTGTCCTGCTACGCTGGAGTGCTCAGCTCCAAGATTTCCTCTGGGCAAATTCCCATCTGTAAAATGTAAAGTGTCATGTTTGTGGAATAAGACATAGCAGAGAATTCTCCTTGTTCATCAGGACGCAGCATGTCTGTAAGAAAATGGGATGTCAGCTACTGCTGTCCTTCAGGACGAGTGGAGCGAAATCATCCTCCAATGGGATGTACGGTTCATTAAATCCAGTCTGTCAAGATGCACAGTGGGAAACAAGCAAATCAGGCTGCTCCTGAAGGACTGCGTGCCGTGCAGGGACCCACGCTGGAGCAGTTCTGGAAGAGCTGCAGCCTCAGGGAGGGACCCACGCTGGAGGGGTTCATGAAGGGATGTATCCATGGGAGTTCTGGAGCAGGGAATAGGGTGAGGAGGGAGGAGTGGTGGAGAGAGGGCATTTTTAACTGACTCCAGCCCCCATTCCCCACCCCCTGCTCAGGCCAGCAGGAATCCACAGTGTCCCATGTCCTCTCTGCCAGCCCTGGAAGGACGTCTCAGATAATGTGAGGCATCTCAGGTGTGACAGGATGTGCCAGATTGTGTGAATAACTGAACTGATCCTCAACTGATTCCAGACAAACTGGAAGACATCCGTATAAATAAATACAGCTCGAAAATGTAGGGTCTCCAGCAAAATGAGGATCTTTTCCAGACACAGTGGTTCTGAGGAGCAGTGCTTAGGCAGGTCACCACCTTGTAGGGGCACTGGAAATTGTCTAGTTCAGTTAATGTTTCACATACTGTGTTGTGTGGCATTTGGGATGTTGAATATGGGTTTTCATACTTCAGCAGTGCATGGAACACATTCCTTCATCAAGATTCTGAAACAGTGAAAGGATCATTATTTCCATACCCAGATCTGGTTTTATCCATTCTCCCTTTGTTTAACCTCAAGGTTAGAGATAATTGCTCCTTGAATCTGAAAAACAACCCACCGTGGGAATCCCAGTGTGGAATCTAACTTAAGGTTCCCACTTAACAGGTCAAAATCTGATAAGTGAAAACTTGGGAGTTTTTAACAATTAAGACAGGATAAAAAGCATAAAGTAACTCTTTGCCTACTAAGTATTTGTGTTTGTCAAGTGTTTGTCAAGCAAGGCAAACTTCAGTAGTCATGCAGAATTCACTGCTACAGTGCATTTCAGGTAATTTCTTTTAGATTTTTGTATCTAACACTGTAGCTTTTGCTGCTGAAAGGTTTTCACAGAGTTTCTTATTTATTCATTGCAAGTTGAAATAGTTTGGAAATTAAAAATTCGGTTTTTTATTTTCTTAGATGAGCCTCGAATAATTTTCATTAAACAACAACAACATTCCTTACTGAATTACATCCTTGGAGGAACACCCTGTGTCTGTTCCACCCAAACATTTTTAAGTTCAATGTTCTGAAACTTCCAATTGGCACCGACTTCTTTTTAATGACTGAAGAGACGGGGAAAACAAAACACAGAAAACATTTCTTCCGATACAAGTTATTAGATATAAAATGAGTAATGTCTTATGAGAAAAACAGCACAGTGTTTTTTATTAGCAGCAAAGAGATGAGTTCCATTCGCGCTTACCTGGCAGAGTTCAGGATGTTGCAATACACTATTTAACCACTCACCCTGTGCAGCCTGGAAAAGTTTTTTCTGTGGATACAGGCCAGGCTTTCTCCATCCTTTCTCCACCATCAGCACGTTCCTTTTCGCGGGTAATATTGGGAAATTCTACAGCATATTTTCTTGCAGTCTTTGAGGCTCTATTAAAGCTTCTCTAAGCAGTAAGGATGGAAATATTTTCCATGTTGTTTTGTCAGTATATTACAACAAAGTATCATCCAATTGACACATGGAACAAAAGCAAAATCGCTGAACTCAGTTGCAAATTGGTGCTGTACATTGTCTTTTCAGAACTGCAGTTTCACTTACAGATAAATAAGTAAAATACTTTTACTGCATCCAGTTTCTCTTTTACTGATTAGGGAGGAATAGTGTAACTTGGATCCTGATTTTAAAAGTCTAATGGGGCATGAAATAAATAGCTCTCATGACAGCCCAGAACGGAAAAAAGATAGATGATTATTAAACTGTGTGTAAAAGTCATCTTTATTGCCCTATTGTTGTTTTGGCTTCGTTCTGAGACATGGGGAAGGCTACAGAAAAGCCTAAGTGTGTTTCTTGGCAGCTCTTCATAAGCAGTGAGCCTTGTGGAAAGCCCCATGAAATTCATGATTCTGTTGAAAAATAAGACCAGAAAATGTTGCATGAGGAAAAAAAAAAAAAAAAAAGGGCTGTGTTTTTTTTAAGACAATGAACAATGCTGGTGAAGGGGACCAGAGAGGTCATTTTGAAGGGGCAGAATACCTTGGCTATTGTTTGGGGATTTTTTTTTCTCTCTCTTTTTCTTCCTTTTTGTTTTGGTTTTTTTTTTTTTTTTGCATGAGTCTGCAGCAAAGGGAGATCCACCTGTTAGCATTCCACCTGTCATTATGACTTGGTTCTAATCTGAAAATTGCAATGTTTTGTGGTAGCTCAGACTGCTCCCTTCATCTGTCCAATGTCTCCTTGCATGTTACCTATTCTCTTCAGCTTTAATTAAAGAGAATAAATGTGTCTTGGTGGAACAAAAAGCATTATTTGGGATTTAAAAAGTTGTTTAACTGATTAGAAAAGAAACATGGCTGTGGTTTTCCTGTCTGTTTTATAGAAGCACTTCAGAAACCTGTGTGTACCCAAACTGGAGCTGTGATTTGAGTAGGAGAGAGGAAAATGGGGAAGTTGAATGGTTTTCTCCATTTGGAAAAGCATTACACTGAAGTTTTCTCTTGTTCTAACATGATCAAATATCCTCCACAAAGACAATCAGTGCTGCTAGGAGTTGGCCTAAGATGAATGTCTGGTTTGTTTTTAGGTTCACGTAACTCTCCAGTGAGAAATTTGGACTAGACCTTTAATTGCTGCACAGAGAAGCAGCCCTGTGTCACTCCAAAAAAAAAAAAAAAGAGGATCACATTTTTCCTGATACTGACATTAAAGCGACCAATGAACACTGCACTCTCAGCTCTGAGGGCACATTTTTTGGCCCAGATATTTTCTGAGTGAATAAAATATGAGACTTTGTGTAGCTGGTGCCTTGGGTTTTGCTTTTCAAAAACTGTTTTATTTCCCTGGCATGCTTTCTGCAGCATCTACTGAACATTGGTGGAGCCTGAAATAATGACCAAGAGGTATTTTTTTCCTGAGATGAGGCTGCTGTGGTTGCAAGGCGTTCCCAAGTGAGCTCCCTAATGAGTGATAGATGAGAAAAATAACAGGAAGGATCCTTAAATGTTCCAAGTTTTGCATGAAAAATATCATTTTTTGGATGCTGTGTTTGGTACCTAGCCTAGAATTCTCCTACATTTTGATAGTGGTGTCTTCAGAATGACACAGTGAGTCATAATATTTGACATTTGGGGAGATTTTTACTGGATCTCTAAGCACTTGTCAAGACTGTTCAGAGGAATACTTTAAGAAGAATTATGATTTCCTTTGAGAGTTTTGATAGTGTTCATATTTTTTTAAAGCCTGTTTCCTTTTCTTCAAAACAGAAGAAAAAATAGAAACTTCAAAAGCATGTATTGACCATTTTTAGTGAAAGGATAGTTGAAGGCATCTATCCACACTCTATTCAGCTATTAAATGGCCTTCCAAAAATATTTCCAGCTTTAGCTCATTTGAGTTCTTTTAATGTCACCAGCCAATTAATTTTTTTTAATGTTTATTTTCACATGAGATTCGTAGCCCCCGAGTGATGTGGGGAATATCGAGATGACAAACTGGCAGTTCTCCAAGCATCGTAGCAAGGTCTGACCTGCTCACGTCCAGGTCTGCCCAAAGGCCAAGGGAGTCTCTTTGTTTGTTGGTTTTTGGGAGGGTTGGTGAGCTGTGGGTTTGGGCATTGCAGTAAACAGACCTATCCCCAGTCCTGCACCTCAGAATGCATTGATTGCTGTCCCCAGTGTTCACAGCTGTAAGAACTGAACATCTCTCATTGCTTTTGAGGAGGAGTAAAGGGCAGTGGCAAGCCTCAAGCCCAGTGAATGATGTGTTTCCCTGGTTCCCATGGATCTGCAGTGCTCAGTTTCCTTGGCATGTCCCCCTTCCTGAGTTCATTATATTTGCACAGCGTTTGTCCAGGGCTGTAAAAAGACTTGCTGCCATTTCATAGTGGTGACTTCCTGGGATTCCTTGGCTCCAGATGGAATTGTTGTCTGAAACCTGATGCTGTGAACAATGAACTCAGGATTCCATGCCAGACTGCCCTGGCAGTGCCAATCCCAGCCCAGGAAGAAGGCAGGAGGGTGCGTGTGGCCCATGGGGATGGCGTTTGTGCTTGTGTTCCTGCTCTCATTTACACTTGACAGCTCTCAAAAGCAGGTACAGGACACGTTCCATGTTTGAAACACACAAAAACAATTGATTAATTTTTGTAAATATTATACTTTCATTCTAATAGGAAGATTCACATCAAGAGCTGTGTGTATTGTACTGAAGGGAGGCTGGACACGTGGGAGGAATGACCTGACAGAGGATTAGCACCTGGGGGACGTAACAAACCACACCCAGCAGCGCCAGGGTCATCCTCAAAACTGTGCTCTCAGCCACCCTAGCCAGACCACAAAACTGATAAAACATGGATGGTTTTCATTTGCATTTTACATCTGAATTTTGGTCTTTGTGGTTTGCTTGGTTTGTGTTCTCAAGTGCTCCTCTGTAACCACTAGAGTGTAGAGAAATGTAAGGATTTTTGATAATGGAGTTTCTCCCAAGCCAGGTGAAGCTGGAGCTCTGTGAAAACCTTCCAGAACAATGCCAGTCCACCAGTGCCTCCCACGTTATCCTTTTTCCCCACTATCCACGTGGCCTGTTGCTTATGTGATGGTGTGTACTGTGGATATCTATAACCCTGAAGCCCTGCAGATGAGCTCCTCTGATGGAGCTGCACAGGGGACCTTGGCACTGCAGCTTTTGGGGGGTTTTGTGTGGACACGACCTCAGCTTCGCTTTTCCTTCAAGGCTTTGGGAGGTGTGGGGTAGGTTTCTCTTGGATTCTGGGGAAAGCAAAGATTTCTGTGGTCTTTGGCTGGATCTCAAATCCTGGGGTACTGAAGTGTGACCTAATAATTTAGGACTCAGAGAAGGATTGTATTTAAATAAACTATCAGAGTTTGAACATTCTACAACTATTAATTATTAAAATTTATACAAATCCAGGGAGGTTCGTGGCGTGTTACACACTGTACCTAGAAACAGCTGAGCTGAGCTTACATGAGATGGATTTTTTTCTGAAAAGACATCATCTCCTTTGAGCACAATAGAGCTAGTACTTCTCTTATAAATAGTGAGTGTTTTATAATTGCATGCAGTCCTCAAGCTGGTTCCTATTACAGAGAGTCGCAGAGGTTTTGGGGGGAGGGTTTGTGGGTTGTTGTTCTTTCCCAGAACGACGTCCAATCAGCTTCTTTGGCAGAGTATTAACTATGGCTAAAGTATGTGTCCGTGTGAAAATGTTACGGTCGAATGAGCAACTTCAGTTTTGTGTCACTTTCTTGCTTTGAAATAAGAGGTTCTGGGTCAGGAGCTGCCCATTTGATCCCTTGTCTGTCTCTAAGCGGAGTTGAGACGTCAGTACTTTTTATACCAACCTTTCAAATCCATGTGGTAGAAGCAGTGTGGTCACTGCAGGTCAAAGGAGCTAATTTAATGAAGTCTCATGTGCCCTCAACAAGCAATTTTGTCACTTCCTGCTGAACTACTGAGCTGTCTCCACCTAGGGAGATTGGCCATCCCTGGACATCGTGGGTGTTCGGGATGGTTCAAGCTGTGTTACAGCTTTTTCGCTTTTCCTTTGCCCCAGGTGAGCTGTGTGATGAGGTGATTAACCACTGTGTTCCTGAGCTAAATCCCTGCCAGCACGAGTCCAAATGTGTTCCCCTGGACAAAGGAACCAGGTAAGTGTGTGTGTTTGTGGTGGTCTCTGCACACTGGGCACATCCATCCATTGGCATGACTGGCGATGAGTTTGGAGCAAAAATCACCAAAATTAACAAAAATAATGCAAGACTATATATACTTCACGCACATCCACATTTTAATGCATCCATACATACTTATTCTAGCTTTCCGTGGTTTACTTGAAAATAATGGATGTACCCTCAGAGCAGAGGAATTGTTCTGGAATAGAGCAGGGCAATAGGAGAATTTATGGAACAGTCCCTGCAAAATACCTTATCCTGCATCGGAAACCAAGGACAGTTTCCTTATGGGTTCCTTAGGGCATTTATAAATTCCAGCAGCCTAACAGGAGCCTTAGCAGATCCAGAGCTGGATGGCTCCAACTCAGGAGCTGCCTTTTCTGTTGGCCTTGCTTGGCTCCTGTGAGATTTGGTGAAGTCTGTTTGCATTTGCCTGTTGGGAATGACACTGACTGTTTCACAGGGGCAAAATGAACCCTCGTGTTTTGGATGGCAGTGAAGCACCTGGAGGTTTGGGGTTAGGCAGTTTTGAGAGGTGCACAGTGGCCATTCGTCACTTGTCTGAAGAGGGACTTTCAGAGCAATTTAGCAAAGAGAGACAGCCAATTGAAAAGTCAAGCTCTGTGAAAAGCTTGTCAAGAAAAGATCTTTGGAGACAAATGCGAAGGAGTTCAGTGCAGAGTGAGCTGCTCTGTGCACCCTCTCCTAAGGCTGTTTTCACAGCCCCAGTGCAGCCCTGGGTGCTCACTAATTCCCTCCTGGGGTTTGCCCAGCACACACAGGAGAGGCACAGTAGGAGGCTTTGGTTTTCCTGGTGAGTGGCAGCTGGGGTCAGGTTGTGTCCTGTGCAGCAACCAGCATGTCAGAGCAGTGTGAACTGACACACAGGACATTTTAGCACAGTTAAAAGGAAATGAACCAAAATTTTAGAGTTGCTATCTCGAGGGCAGCTGACTCTGTGCTGGACAGTCAGGCAGTAGAACACATGAGAAGCCTCCAGACAGAAATGTTTCCAAATCCTGAGAAGGATGAAGCTATTAAGTGATTAGGATGGTTCCTGAACTGATGCGTAGGGACTGGATAAGGAGGTGTGTGCCAATGCATAAACAGCGCCTGATGTTCTTTCCAGGTTTCATTCCCAGTTAATCCATCATTTGGTTAATCCAGTATCTTTGGTTAATTCAGTAGCTACATCACATTATGAGGTGAAGGCCTGAAACTCAAATTGCCTTCTGCTGCTAGATGGAGGCAGTTGTGGCCCTGAATGGTTCTCCCCTTGCTAGCCAAACAATTTGAGTAAATTACATACTTTTTCCTCACATGCTTGCTAGGAAAGTGTTCTTCACAGTAGGGCCACTAACCCTTGAGGGGAGCCTAAATAACTGCTTTTAAGTATTTTTCTGCTACTGTTTGTTGTGTTATTCTTCCTACTATTCATAGAATGCTACAGAAAAAAAACCATTATTTCTTTACTCCTTCTGTCCCATTTTGCTTTCTAGCAGCCAGACTTGAGAGGTGAAGGAGCCTTGAATGGAGAGTTCTCCAAGTATTGCTATTCTTTCACACTTTAGTGGCACCAACCCATTCAGAAACGAGCCCTCAGCAGTTTTGCAGTGATGTGTGGACACTGCTGGGGCTCACTGGAAACAGCAGCCCCAGGGCAGCCTGATCTGCCGATGTGCAGACCCTGCAGCTCTGCAGAGGGAGGAAAAGATGACAAAGACAGGAAAAAAGTAGGAAGCCAAGTTATTTATTGATCTGGGGAGGGAAATTCCATTCTGGCCCTGTGCTAGAAGCCATGATTCACGGCTTTAATACAGCAGACATTGAGTGCATGCAGATGCAAATCCCCTCAGATAGGCCAACATTTTAAATACCACTGGACATGTTTTTAGGCTCTCTGTGATACTGGGAATGTTGCCATCACTACAAGGCTGTAACAGAAAACAAGATTTCAGCTGTAGTGGTGTCAGATGGTCATTGGGAAATGAGATAACTATCTAATCATGTAAATGACTCTCTTACCAGGATTTGAACATGAAGGTTTCTTTGCCACCTTCTTTTACGCGTCAGACTTTTACTGATTGATAGTGTGTGGGGTTGGGGGGGTAAGGATGGAGTCACCATGCCATCATTCCCTGCTGGGACAGACCTTGGGTTTCTAGGAGGAGTCCAGGTGAAGAACCCATGGGGCTGAATTTCTCCCCTCCTACACTTCAGGCAGGCATTTTTTTGGTAGCTTCAGCCTGGATGTGACACACCAAGAGCTCAGAAAAGACAGACCCTAAAGGAATTCCATGCTTCTGAAGCCAAGCATGGAAGCAAACGGGACTATTTCAGTGTGTCTTTGGCTGCACAGAGCTCTTTGCTTCCTGAGTTAAATTTGCAGGTGGCTTTCCTCCTTTCCAGCCTCCACATCTTTAGTGTGCTGTTACTATATGGAAGAAGAGTAGCTTTCTGTATGCCAGAAAACAAAACAAAAAAAAATAGCCTTTAACACAATGGAATTACTTCCAAAAAAATAACTTCAAGAAAGGAGCATGTTTTTCCATTCACTGTATTGGTGTTGGAGCATGATATAAATATACTTTATTATTCTAAAGCTTGGAATTATTACCTGACAGCTTAAAATACTGATTTAATGCAGCCCTGCAGAGAAAAGTGGTGGTTCTGTCATTACTGAGATAGCCAATACACATCATAAAATTGATGCATGGCAGCCCTGAATAGGGAACTGCACATTGTTCATTATTACATCACTTTATATTAGGACTGCAGGGATCAATAAAAAACAACAGGATTAAATGCTGCCAATTCCCCTCACAAAGTCTTTTGATTGACACTATTGCCTTGCAGGTGTGTCTACAGTGCTGCCAGAAAACTTTGCCCATTTCTGAGGGTTTGGGGAAGGAACACTTCTTGCTTTTTGCTCTCTGCTCTGTTTTGTCATCTCCATTATGTTAATCCCAGTATTCCCTGAGGCACCAAGGTGTACAAAAGCAATTCACACCTGCAGAGCTGGGACCCCACTGTGGCTAGGGGGGCTCTGATGGGGCCTGTCCTGCAGGGAGGGTGGGCTGTCTGCATGTCCCTAGCCCTGCCCATGGACAGCTGCAGGTGACCAGGCTTTGCCCCATTTCCTCCTGCCTTAGCCAGTCACAAGCCACAAGAGGAGCAGTAGCTTCTCTCCTGATGCCACATCCTCAACTTCAGAGTGTCTCCTTTTCCAGCTGTCGGTGATAAGCACGTTAGGTCCAACCACAGGCTCTAGCAAGAGCACAGACCTCTCTTTTACTGCTGAAATTAACTGTAGCTCTTCCCTTGATTTGGTTGAAGTTGTATGCCTCTTGTTTTCCAGATGTACAACATCCAGCTGGGAGGACTAAAATGTGTTTTATGGACTAAAGAGTGTTCATGACTAAACATTGTCTACAGTATAGATTAAAGAAAGGCTGCTCAGCAATCCCAGAAGATCTGATCCAAGTCAGAGACTTCGGGATGCATTTTCCATTGTCAGGTTATAAGCTTCTGCAAGACTTATAAATAGAAATGCTGATACAGCCTTTGTACAGCAAACTTGAGAATTGCATAAAATGAAACCACCAGGCAATGTCTGCAGGTCTGGGTACATCCCAGTGTGCTGCTGTGAGCGGCGTCACCCCACAGCAGCAGGTGCAGTGTCACCACGGCAAAGGACAGGCTGTGGAGACAACTTTCCATTGTCGCAGCAGCATTTTGCCTTGCAAATGAAAGGAAAGCAGGTGGTGGTCTCAAAACTGATGGTCTTTCTCTTTAAATTTGCTGCGTTTTACGGCTTTTTTGCAGATTGCTTCCATTTGGAAGTCAAACCCTGCCTGTGCTCCAGGTAGCTGCACAGGGCCAACCTCAGACACTCAGCAGTGTGCAGGCATTGGTAAAATCATAGTACAGGGCACCGGAGCTGCTGCCCGTGCAGAATATTGCCCCTGGAGTGTGTAAGGTTAGGAAAGGCATTGTCCTCTTTAGCACAATGGGATGATCACCCATCTCCCCAGACTTGGCAGAGCAGAAGCTGTAGTGTGGCAGTGCTTTGCTCCACTAGAGTTTCAGCAGATTGCAGAACCTCAAGTGCAGCCAGCCAGGAGGGACCTGAGCCTTTCCGATGGCAGGAACTGTGCTTGACGCTGCCAGGAATAATTGCTAACATCTTCCACCCCAATCCAGCCGGTGCTGGGCTGCCTGCACGAGCTGCTGTCGTGATGCTGAAAGGAGCCATTAACAGGGATGTTGTGCCTTCCAGGTGCGAGTGCTTGCCGGGTTACAGCGGCAAGCTCTGTGAAGTGGATGACGACGACTGCGTGGGGCACAAGTGCCGGCACGGAGCCGCCTGCGTGGATGCGGTCAATGGCTACACCTGCGTCTGTCCCCAGGGCTTCAGGTACGGTACAGGGAGCTCTCTGTCCTTCATCCTTCTCATCCTTCATCCTCATCAGCCTCTGCGCTGATCGGCTGCCCAGGGAGGTGGTGGAGTCACCATCCTTGGACGTGTTTAAAAAAAGACTGGATGTGGCACTGAGTGCCATGGTTTAGTTGATGAGGAGGTGTTAGGTCATAATTTGGACTTGATAGTCTTTTCCAGCCTAGTTCATTCTGTGATTCTGATCTGTTGTCCCTGTGTGAATGGGTGCCTCAAATGTTGTACCTGAAGGAGTTTTAAGTTAGCTGGATCCAGGATTTTGCTTGGCAAGCAGCGATTTGCCTTTGGGCAGTGCTGTCTCAGTGTGCCTGCCCCAGCCATCCCTGCCAACACACTTACCCACCTGATACCCTCACAGAAATTGTATGGAGGTAAACCCTGCATGTGCAGAGTGAGCAAAGGATCATAAAATTGCATTTATGAACCCTCAGAGCTGGCTGCAAGAAAAACATGAGCCTGAAGATTTTGTGCCAGTGTCTCTGTGCCTCTTGGACGAGCTCAGTGTGATTTGGGCTGTAAATTTCCAGTCTCTCATTCTGACAGCTGCCAATATATCTGACTCCTGGAAATCTCTCTGTCTGTCAAAGATAAGTGTGCTCCTCCAAATGGATTCACTAATCATTGCCTGAGGCTGGATACTGGCTTCCTTCCAGCTAAACCTTTTCTGTGTTTGAAATACACACACGAGACAAAAAGGACTACCTGGAAAGATCACTCTTGACAAAGCAGAAATTGCATGAGCACTTATAAATCATTTTCTCTGCTTTGTATCTGCAACTGTTTTCATTCTTCTTGCTTTCATCCTTGCTGGTTTGGGGTTTTTTCCTTTCCTCTCAACACGCATTTCTGTTGCAAAGCAGTCAGCCTTCCCTGAATAGGCATTAATATATAACAAGATGTCAGCCCATGGTTTCACAGAATCGGGCATGTTATTTACAAGGTATCAGATATCCTCTGAATTTCAAATTCATACCCTTTTCTCCATGTTTCACTCTCTGCTTCAGTCCATTTGATGGCCTTAGGGATCTTGCAGATTGGTGATTGGTAAGGCTAACGTGACTGTGGGATTGTAAATCCTCAGCGTTATCTAATTGTTAGAGTTGAGAAATGGGATTGCAAAGCCATGTCTGGAGTCAAGGGTGGCTCGAGCCTGTCGTCAGATGGGACTGACTGGGAGACTTTTGCTGCAGGTCCCCTGATTCTCAAGGCCTGTCAGCACTAGGCAGTGATGAATGTGAGGGTTTTTTTCTGGGAAAGCAGAGTCACAGCGTTTGGCAGAGACGTTCCGAGCTGACACAGCTGGCTGGGGCAGCAGGGCTAGGTGGGAGACTGCTCTGGTCCCTTCCCATGTACCAAGCAGCTCTACTGGCAGTTCAGGCAGTGCCCCAGCTTGGCTGGTCTCACACCAGGGGCATCAAGAGCAGAACCTGAAACAGTCCAGACTTCTCTCTTGATCAGATGAGGGGGTTTGATTCCACTAAAAGTCCTCCAAGTAGGGGAAACATCTTTCTACACAAAGCTTCAAAACTCAACTGCCAGCTTAGACAGCACTTCAGAGCCCAAGGCAGCCGTGGGCAAGCAGAGTAACCCCAGTGCCTGCCAACACCACAGCCAGCATTAACTTGAGCTCTCCTCTTTGCTTTCTTTTTTTCCACTCGTCCATGCCACTTCCCTAAATTTCCAGTGCAAGATGCAAGGAAGACAAGGGTCTTTGGGGAGAAAAACTTCACAATGAGCACTACCACGGCCAAGGCAGACAGCAAGCTGGAGCCCCATGTGTTCTCCGTGCAGAATAGTCCCTGATCTTGTTTGATTTCAGGATTAAAATTCTGCTAACAAAATATGATCTCATTATTCTTTCTATGACTCAAGCCTTTTGTAGTTTCAAGGCCTGCTGCTCTGAAGGGGGTTCTGAGGTTTGGGCTTTTTCCTGTTAAGATTACAAATGCAAATACGGTGATTGACAGAGTTCAGCCTTCTGATGTTCAGGGTTACAGACTCCCCTGTCTGCGCAGCTGCCTTGGGCACGGTGATGTGTGGCAATGAGATAACTCTGCAAGTGTTTGAAGGCTGCAAGTGTTGATGAAAAAGAGAGAGAGCACGAGGGGTGGTCTGACAAAGGTAACTAGGAGACCTAAGATGATGATTAATAAAGTTTTTTGGCTAAGTCTCAGGAATCATTTCCCAGCTGTGAGTTTGCAGAGTGCCCTCCCAATTATCTGGAGCTTACTCTGTTGTAATAAACGCGGAGACCTGTAATGGTTTTATGGCTGTCACTGCACTGCATGTTAAAGCCATTTGGAGCCACGCATTAAAAAGATGTTAAAACTTACATCCTCACACGGCTGAGCAAATGGCACTTGGGTAATTCTGAACAAGGTAGGTAGGGCCTCATGGACAGTGACAGCCCCAAAAAGCAATAGTGCCACCCTGCACACACTTGCTCTGCTGTCTCATCATTTCTCATTCACTGGGCAGGTGGAGCTGAGCTCCTTGCAGCACCTTTCCTCAGCACTCACCAGCTTCTCCCAATGGCACAGTATGCTTTCTTCCTGAAAAGTTTTTAGCGTTTTCTTCCCAAAATAGCATTCATTTGCCCCCTGCAGATGAAAACATTTTAGAGAATTTGTGAGCCCCGCTGAATAAACCCCAAGTTCTCAAAGGTTCCCTCCAGCAATCAGCCTCACAGTAGTGCAGCCTGATGAATGCTGCTCTGGTGGGGAAGCACACATTAAGCTGCAGAGCCTGATGGAAGCACTGCTCCTCTGTGGTGCAGATGCTTCTGAGTTCTCCACTGGGATAGATTGCTGCAAGGAACTCGCAGTGATTATTTAAATAAATGACATCGTACCAGGCAGAACGGACTTGGCCAAGCTCTGTGCAAGTCAGGCTGTGTTCCACATTCCACTGCTGGGGAAATAAATCCTGTTAATTACTTCTAAATATATACTTCTTTAAAAAAATCAAAATTAAAATGAAAGGGCCTTGTCAGACACTGTTGCTAATGTAGTTTCTAGGTGCCAGTATCAGGAGAGCTGCCCTGGTAAAACCACACACCAGAGGGGTTTCACAGCAAGCAGGGGTGTGCAGGAGCCATACCAGGAGCTTGGGGAATCTTTCAGAGCAGCACTAAGCAGAGACACTCTGGCTTCTTCCAACATTTGCTTTCTGTTAGTGGAGGCTGTTGCGGGTCACGTGGATTATTTTTATTATTATTATTTTTAACTTCGACAAAATTAGAATTAGATACACTGACTTTTCCTTCTGTTTTCTACTTGCTGCTGAAGACAAAACAAAACAATGGGCATTAGGTAGAACGAAGCTCACAGGCTGGATTAGCAGTGCTCTGTTCTGCTGGTACCTCTGGAAAGGGCTTCCCTTTCTTGCTACTTAAAACAGCAGAGCAGACTCAAATCACAAACACAGGATGGGGGAATCTCAGGTTTGGGTTTAAATGGCTCCCAGATTTCCCTGGGAAGCTCTGCAGGGCACAGTGTGAGTGGGAGCTCTTGCAGAGCTGAAGAAGCAGCGCTAAGGACAGGGAGGCTGCTGGCAGTGCCTGCTCTGGCTGGTGCCAGCCAGCACGGGCACTGCTGCAGCACCCAGCTGGGCAGCTCCACCAGGACAGCAGCACAGGGCGCCTGGACCTCAGCGTCACCATCCACAGCACAACAGAAACACCTGAAATAAAGTGACAGAATGGTAACCCTGTGTTCCCTCTGCTCTGCAGCGGGCTGTTCTGCGAGACCCCCCCGCCGATGGTGCTGCTGCAGACCAGCCCCTGCGACAACTACGAGTGCCAGAACGGCGCGCAGTGCATCGTGGCACAGCACGAGCCCGTGTGCCGCTGCCTCGCCGGCTTCGCGGGACAGCGCTGCGAGAAGCTCATCACCGTCAACTTCGTGGGCAAGGACTCCTACGTGGAGCTGCCCTCGGCCAAAATCCGCCCTCAGGCAAACATCTCGCTGCAGGTTTGTCACGCGGCTCCTCTGAGCAATGGTACCTGTGTGTGCGGGTGTGTGTCTCGTGCTGGCGGACAGGGGCTGCTGGCCAAAATCCTGAAAAAATCAGAGTCAATTGCGAGCCACTTGTCTGCTCTAAAGTCATTGAAATGAGAAGGAGCAGCTGAGGCACTGGTGTACCTTTGAGGGCTCACATCCTGCCTCCAGAATCTCCCCACCCTCTGATTCCCAGACCAGCACGCAAGCAGGGGTGATTCAGGAATCCTGCCTGTCTTCACAGGGATTCACAGCATTGTGTCATCCTGGACAAGTCAGTGTTTACAGTCAGGATGCTTCTTGAAAGAGACTGCTCTAACTGGCCTCTCCAGACAATATTTTGCTTATTCAGTAGATAAAAGGCCTGGGATTTTGTCACAGGCCTAAGGTTCAGAAAACAATTGAAAAGTGGTCCTCATGGGAAATGGGAAGTTGCTTTCTGTATGTGAGCCCACCCAAGGACACCAAGAGCTTTTTGTGCCTCTTGCTGTCATTGTTGCTCACGTATATGATGTATTAAGTATGTTTGAATTGCATATATGATTTTGGTTTGAATTTTTCGTGCGTTTATTTCTTTTTTTAATCATTCTCAAGCAACCTTACCTGGTCATGAATGTTTCACAGGTAGCCACGGACAAGGACAATGGCATCTTGTTGTACAAGGGAGACAATGATCCTTTGGCTCTGGAGCTGTACCAGGGACACGTGAGGCTCATCTATGACACCCTGAACTCCCCACCCACCACAGTGTACAGGTAAGGAGCTCAGCTCTGCCAAGACTGTTGACTTCCAAATCAGATGGAGGAGAGGTAGGATTTTTCTAAGCAATGTGCATTGGAGAAAAATCTTTTCTTTTACTTCCAGGTATCTCTTTTATGCATGTAATTAGATAAGAAAGCTAGAATAAAGTCTTAGCTGGAGGCCACATGGTTAAAAATTGACATTTATTGGCAATGCCGGCGGTGCTGTGTCCTCCTGTAATTGTAAAAAAATCTGTTTTCTCACCTACTGTAACGATTCAGTTTCTGGTGAATTTTTTTCTTTGAAATAGTTCCAATTGATCAGTTTCTTTGTTGACATCTAGCCTTAAGTAACTGTGCCAAGACAGAAGAATGGCTGTGCAGCTGCAGGGTTAGACTGTATCAAATAGAAGGAGAAGGGCTGAACTCCTTTCAGGATGAATATTTTTAGGGGAACTCTTCCTTTTATCACTGGTAACTACACAACCACAAAAAAGCACAAGTTGCAAAGGTAAACTGTACGGTAATTTGACCTTCAGACACTTGGCTTTTGAGAATATGAAACCTCCAGGTTTTATTCATTAGTCGCAAGATAGAAAAGCAAATATCCAAGTGAAATCCATGCACGGAGACATTTCGTAGGAAAGAGAGATGTGCTGCCCTTCTCATCCCCGGTCCTGCAGCAGCCCTGTCCCCTGGCTGTTATCTTCAAGCCCTGTTGCTCCAGTTTGTTCAGTGCACAGATGCATTTCAGACTCAGCACAAAGTCACAGCACTGTGTGTGCAGCAGAGCTGGAATGTGGAATTCCCAGCCCACCTCACGCTGGTGGGAAGAGCATCCTACTGGAGCAAGGGACGGGATGGATGTCACCATGCATCACGACCTTGTACTGCTCTCAGAAAGTTCTCTCAGCACTTGCTAAAACTTGAGCCTTCCAGGGAATTTTCTTTAGGGGAATGGTGACTTTTTGAAGAAAATGAAGGCATTCTTTCTGTATTAAAGCAAATTGGATAATACCAATGCAGACATGTCCCCAGGAAGAGCACTGGCTTGCCCCCGTAGCAATGAAGGAAGTAGTTTGCTCATGGTTTTCACCAGCTGGATGGACAGGTGTGAAAAATGCCTCTGTGTGTGCCAGCTGATCCTAATTGATCAGCTGTTAGAGCAAAGCCGAAGTTGTTAAACAGTTTGATGCCCCAAATTAGACCAAGGGAAAGCTCGTTATGTGTGGGCAGCACAGGGGGTGACGGCTCCCAGTGGATTTTTGCTCCCCGTGGTCATGGCACAGCAGGCTGGGGACAGGAGCTGGTGCCACTGGTACCACTACTGGCTGGTAGAAATATCATGCAGACACAGTTAAAAAGGGGTAAAAGGGTTTTACCTGGGTATTTTAATAAGATCCGAGGTGCACAGCTCTTCAAAGGTGGAATATGCTGAGATGCACACTCACTGTATAACATGTATACAATTTTATGGGCCTTGCAAATTACCATTTCTGTCTAAAATCCCCCAATAAGAAACTTAATAAATGAAGTAATTGTACCCCTATTCTAATCACCCCCCCCTAAATGAGGCTGGAGCGCAGTTTACAAAATATGTTCCAGAGAGAAGGCAGCAACCAAGGTAGAAGCCTCGAGTTTTGAGATAGTGTAGAGCTCTCTGGCCTCCTGCTGTGAATGTTTGGTTTTTCTGCCTTGCAGGACCCCAAAACTAAGCTGGAATATCAGACTACAAAAATTAGAAGCATGAAGGGCTAAGGGTGCAAAAAGTGTATAAAGGCTACAGAAATATAAAAAGGGTATAAAAGGGTATATAAAAAGAAAAGGCAAAAATCATCAGGCATCACCACCACCCCAACAACTCCCCATGGATCCACTGCCTCCTGGCAGAGCTGCCAGGGATGGAGGCAGCAGTGTCCTTATCATTCCGTGCCCTTCCCATGGCTCAAGGAAGAGGTCTCCATTCACACTGACACCTCATTACCATAAGATTAATGGCCCCTTCACTACATTTGGTGTGCCGTGATCTGTTGAGATGGGGAAGAAGCTGCTTAATACGATGCCCTTTCTGAAATGTCACTCTAATCTTTTATTAGTTTAAGGAGTGGAGCAAAATGGGATTAGCATGGAGCTTGATGGGAAAAGATTAGGTTGATTGAGAAAAACTGCAGCTAAAGAATGTCAGAAAGGGCCTCTAAATAGATTAAAAGACTTGTTTTCCTTAAAGGCTGAAGAAGGAGCAGGAAAACCTGCTTCTCCCCTTACAAACATGGGATTTAGGGGTAGAAGGCATAAGTGGATCTGGTTTCACCTCCCTGTATATCCTGTTGGACTTCTAGCTAAGGCATGAGCTCTGTTTGGCTAAGGCATGACTTCCAGCTTGGCACAGAGTTTTGACAGGAGAACACCAAATAATAGAAAATCCCCCATTTCCTTTAGTAGCTTGGACAACGGTCAATTATTTCCATTATTTAGGCATTGGCCATCATTTCCAAGTTGTGTCACTAATACCTTCTGGATTAGTCTGGGCCTTGTTTAGAGGCTCTCTCAAGGGAAATTAAAAGTCTATATATACCTGATCCTGGCTCCCATGAGTTTATCTGGACTTTTATTTGCTTTGTCTCCTAACCTGCATTTTGATGAAATGAATAGCTGGTTCAGTGTGATGCATTTTGTCTCAACCTGAAGAATTTGGGAAACTCTTTTCTGCAACTTCTACAATTTTCATTTGTCATTAAAAACAAGGTTGCCAAGAGAACCTGTAAAATCCAGATCTTGTCCTCACCATTGCTAAAACAGTTTGCCTTCCCTATTGCCTCCTCCCTGCTGTCCTGTTTAGTTTTAGTGTCCTGCTGTCCTGCCTCATTTCAGTTTCAATCCCAGAAAAAGTGGACTGTTTGTCTTTGCAAAGCTCTGTTGAAAGACTATTAGATTAATTTTCACAGGCAGTATCATGTGCTGCTCCCCTCCAGCGGAGTCCACTTCTTGGACTAGATGAGCAGGGCTTTGGCTCTTGTTTTTCCCCACAAGAGTCTGCCAGAAGAGGAGGAAGCCTAAAAACGCTGCCTGGTGGGAGCTGTGCCAGCTACAGCTGCAGGAAATCTGTCACTGACCTGGTCCTGGGCTGGAGCTGAGATGTTTTGCTGGCTATTTCAGGTACTCCCAGGATGGGATGTGGGAAGCCATTGGCAAGCCACACGATCTGTAATTCCTCATCAGAGTCTCCATGATAAGATTTATTAATGGTACTTAACAACAGTAAAATTAGCAAAGTGCTTGGCTAATACAGGTAATATCCTGTAGGGATAAGATAGAAGCTGTTGTTTGGGAAGCCAGCAGTGAGTAAGGCATTCCTGGTGGTATTTTTCCATAATATTCCACAGGAATGAAGCACACCATGTGTTCCAGGGCCAGGCTGTCCCCCAGCCCCTCAGAACAAAGCTGCACAGAGCCGGGGCTGCTCTCAGCTTGCTGTGAATTCCGAGTGGCTTTGCTGCAGAGCTGTTGGAGATGGAGGGCAGGGATGTGCCACAGGAGTGCATTGCCAGGAGAGGAGATGTTCATTTTAACTCCTCTGGGAAGGCAGGTTGTCCCTGGATACCAGAGGGGACCTGCTCCTGTGTTTTAGTTGCTCCTCTGAGCAGATTGAACCAGAACAGCAGTGCAGAGTCAGCCTGGAAAAGCCCAAGATACCTGGCTGTGCATTCAGGTTTGCTTTACGTGTGTTTGTCCCTGTGGTTTGTTTGGATGGAAAGGTTAAAGGTGACATCGGACTTTTGTTTCATTCTAGTCAGGTAAAGGTCAGCACATGTCCAATGGAAATGAATACCTAAAATTCAGTGTCATTTCCCATCAAGTTGGAGAGAAATACAAATTAATCTATGAATGTATTATAATGCAATGACAGAACTCACCCTTTAAAAGAAAAGCTGACTGGGCTTTTACTGGAACCTGTCACTTGTGAGCTGCAGAAAAATGGTTTCCTGGACATCATAGTAAAGCTTTTACAGATCCATTTTTGAAGTAGGATTCCTAGTTGTTTCTTTTATTCTATTTAATTATTCTATACATGGAAAAATGAGAAGAGAAATCTTTTTCTGAGTGCTTTATTGCCCTCCTGGTTTCCGCACTGCTGAGAGTTACTCTTCCATGGCATGACAGTGCTTGGTGCCATGCCAACAGTCAATTCTTGAAATGAAGTAAATCTTTTACACAGATGCCGTACCTTAATTTAAAGATGCTAACTGGTAAGGAATGTGCAGCTTTTATTTGCCACCACAACCCAATTGTTAAAAGTTTGAACTAACAAAGAGCAGTTAATTCCATAGTTGCAGCATTCAGCCACTGACACTGGTGTCTGTTTAACTGTATTCTGTAGGGAGAGCTCTCTATTCTCAGTCTTTTTTCCCACATCTGTTCCTTGAGCCAGAGATAAGGCCTTACTTGTAAACTTTTCTCTCATAGATTTTATGCCGCCATACAGTCATATTGATTTGGATGCTGAAATAATCCTTCCTAATAGAAATGGAAAACAGAACTTTGACACAAACTGCTGATGTAATTCCCTCCGGAGTTCCCAGATTGCCATGTTGCATACAGACTGTCATATCTGGTAAAGAGCAAGACGCAGGCGTCATTGGTGTAAAATCATATGTTTTCATGCAGGGTTCCTGACAGCAGTGAAAAAGGAGGCAGTTAGGAAAAGATAAGAATGAATTATATTTGTCTTTCTGTAGAGACTACACCCAAATTACATTATAATTCCTTTTAAAAGTATCCTTGCATAATCTGCTTTCAAAAATGCTACATCATTAAAAATATTCCTTGTAGATTGTATCACGCCGTTCTCATGGTTTGGCTGACTCTCACATAGCATAGATGGATGTTCTTGTGGTTAAAGCAAAAGGCCTGAAATAAGGGAGCTTACATTCCTACTGTATCTGTTTCAGATGTGATGACTGCAGGATGACAAATAAAATCTGGTTCCCTGTGCACACAAAAAAGTAGAGAAATGCATGAAAAATAGAAAAGGTGTTTCAGAAACGTGTTTCAGGTCTCTGGAGGGTGAGGTTCCTGCTCCCCTCTCCCTCCAGGCTGTGGAGCAGCACAAGGTTTTCACCCTGGTGGCATCTGCAAATTCCCTGTGCCCTTCTACTGCCTCGGGCTCTGCCCATGGCACTGGAGCCCAGGAGCTGCTGGAGCTCACTGTCCAGCACTGTTCCTGGCCGTGCCACTACTGAACAGATGTGCTGCTCCTCCAGGACTTGGGTCCTCTGCTCAAACTTCCGCTGGTGCTGAGGCTGAGCAGTTGCTTTGGCGGTGGCAGAACATCCACGCCTTCCAAAGAGACAGAAGATGGAGTTTTTTGCCATTGTCTCTTTAGCTGCAATTGCTAATCTGCAGAAGAGCCTGGGAGGCTTCACCATTAATTCTCTGCCTTCTGGGGAGGAATGTGCTGGAGGAGTGAGAGCATTAATTATTCTTAGGATCATTATTAGAGCTTGTCAAACGCGGTTTTTGGCAAAAGTGTCTTTGCAGAGTGCACTGCGTGACTGGACCTTTTCTTCCTAATACCTTCACAGTCTGCAGCCTGTGCTGTGCCTGTCCCTGGTGGGATGCCTGTTTGATACTCTGTATGGGCTCTAAATAGACTGTTTTTCAGACATTTCTGTGAGACATCACTGAGCTCTTCGCAATTCTGCATATTTGCAATTCATTTTATTCTCTCTATCACGCACTCTTATTTTTTCAGGTACTCCTTAGGGATTCTGCATCAAATATAATGAAAGAAACTGGCATTAGTCTCTGACCTGCACAGGAAAAATTGTAAAATTTGAATGTACTTATACATCTTGCATGAGCCAAGGCAGAGGACAGCTGAGTTATTTTTTTACCTTTATAAAGAGCTCTGGTGTACTTAAATGGGAGAAAAATGGCAAGTGTGTGAGTTCTTGTCAAGCTACCAACATTGCATTTCCCTAGTTTTTCCTGGATTTTTGTGTAGTAGGACTGGGAAAATGTAAGGTCAAGACCTTAAAATATCGTTTAACTTTTATCATCAGCTTCAGAATCAAATATTTACTTTCATGATATTCAGAAACTTTCTCCTGCTGAGCTGAAGCTTAAGAAGGGTAAAGTTTTGTCCTTCAGGCTGCCAGAGGACTTAGCAGGCAAAATCTTGTTAAGCTGAATTAATTTTTTTCTTTGTAAATCTCTCCAGTATCTCTTGCAAGAATGAGAGTTTCTCATGTCCTCTCTCTGCCTCCACCCAGCTCATTCTCCTCAGAGCAATCTCCGAGCACCCAGAAGCTGCAGACCCACACTCCATGCCTCACCTTACACAGCTGTAGGTGTTTCAGAGCAAGATGTTTTACCAGAAGAAGGCAAAACCTTTCCCCAAGCACGCCAGTGCTGGTCTGTGCAGCAGGTACAGGCAGGTAGGAATGGGTCGTCTAAAGCCACTTGTCCTGTGCTAATGACAAAAACAGAAGTTACACTCTCTGAGTCCAGCTCACCTTATTCAGGGGCCAAAATCTGGAGCCGTGGGTCTAAGGTGCACTCAGACATGCCCTGTCAGCAGAGGCCATGCTGGAGAAAGGTGTGTAAATATGTCTTGAAGGTATTTTCCTGCTATACCACGGGTCATTGGTCCAGGAGTACATTGCCAAAGTTGGTTAACACTGATTGCATCAGAGGAAGGTTGAAGTGTTTTCATAATAGACAGTGATGGAATAAACCTAATCATAGTCAAAACGACTTTATAAACTTCCTGTGCACGAATTACTGGCTCATGGCTTGAATTGTGAGGTTTTTGCCTTACAACAACACGTAGCGAGCTAATATGTTTATTTTTTCCTGCCTGTAAATTTCTTGTGAACACGATGAGTAACACAACGTTTTGATGTGTACCATGTGTGATAGATTCAGATCCATCTATCCCAAGCACCAGGCTCTGGATCCAGTCGCTGCAGCCTCTCTTGGAAGCAGCGCACGCAAATCTGGAGCTGAGGGCGATTGTGGAGGTGCAGGGTGGCTCTGTGCACGGTTATTTCAGTATGGAGATGGGACCCAGAGCTCAGCGTTTGCCAGCATGCCCCAGGGCTGGGGCAAAGGTGGGCATGGCAGCTGTTCTTGTGGCTGTCACATAGCCATGGGTTTGGTCATTCCTGTGGAAGAAGAGGATCTGTCTATAGGGATGTTGCTATAGATGAGTTGGAAGCAATTTCTAAATAGACAGGGCTTTCCTTTTCTTGGAGATTAGCCTCCAATTTCACGTAAAACCCATCAGTTTCTGTCAGTCTGACTGGATGTCCTGTTAATTGTACTCTGTAGAGTCCCTGCTCCCTGCTGCTAACTGGCAGATACCTTCATATTTTCCAGAGCTGAAAAGGGAATGGATGGTGTAAAGTATTGCCTGATTTAACAACTCCATGAAGGCACTTGGTGGATTTTCTCACCGGAACATGCAATTTGATAACCAGCTGAAAGGCAGAGCTGTTTTCAGTAGTGTTGGATACTGATGCTAAGAAGTGACCCCACGCACCCTGCTCTGTTCCAAGCCCTGGCAGGGCCAGGGCTGTGTCCCAGCTTGTCCTGGTGTGTGACACACAGCTGCACTCGTGCAGTGCTGGGGAGGACGTGCCACTCGGGCTGCCACCGCTCTGCTACTGTGCCAGGGCCTGCCTGCCCCTCTGATCTCTGCAGTGTCATTTTTCCAAGGATAGCAGATTTCACACCAACCCAGGAGCACCGCAGAATCCCTAACTGATTGTTTTTGGCACTCTGTATTTAGTGGGTTTGTTACTTTGTCTGATGCCTGTCACAGTGACACCACTGCGTGCTGTGACAAGACAACGCGTCCTGGTGGAGAGGGTGGCCAGGGAGCGACGCTCTGATCTGTCACTCAGGAGAGGCCTTGGACTTGAAGAGTGCATTCAGGTTCTTTTTACTGCCCTTGCACTTGCTTTAGCAGGTTCTCAGCAGAATGAAGCCTCCAGCTCTGTGCAAGTGCAGGAGCCCAGCAGCTCCTGCTCCCAGGGCTGGAGGGAGGTGTGGGACCTCACCCAGGTCAGGGATGCTGTGAGAATTCACTGGAAAAAAGCAGTGTTTGCCCTGGCCGGGAGAGTGACCCTTCTAAGAATCATCTAGGGAAAGGGGTCAGGATTGTGTTAATTGCATGTTGCAGGGGTGTAAAAAGGTCCTTGCTTTTCCTTTAGAAGGTCTGTAATACAATGACTTTCACTGCTGGCAGGGGTGCTGCAGGAATTGAATTATGGCTGGAAATTAGATATGCATAGCCTGGCCAAACGATCATTAAGGGAGATACAGTAATCAGCTGCCAGTGTTCAAGGGCTGTAAACACCAAGAAGAGAAAGATGGTTTATTTGGGTGGTCTACAAAGTTGTAAGTAGAAGAAAAGGTATAAAACCAAGTAAATTAAAATGGAGGTATCAAGGAAAAAACTCTTAACGTCAAGGACTCTCAGCCTAAAAGACCTAATACTCAAGTCATGTAAAACAGGATTGAACATAACAAAAGGGTATATTTCAAGCTGAAAGTGAACTTGAGTGCTTTAATATTCCTTTCACCTCTTATTTCCCTAGTCCTGTGTTTCATTAGCATTTTTCATACTTTTTTCTCAACATGTGGTTTTTATTCAGCTCCTGAAGATGATAGTGCTTGAAGTGATGTGTTATTGTGGAGGTAGCACAAACACCACTCCAATTATGATTTTGCCTTTGTTGCCATGGAGAAGTTTAAATCTATTTTAGGCCAAGGACTGATTATAGCTGGAACTAAGGGTAGGAGGTAAGTGTAGCTTGGAAAGGTGAAAACCCATCAGTGCTGATACCCGCAGTCAGCCTGGCACTGTGAGGTGTGAGTTTCACAGCTCAGAACTTCACAGCTCCCAAACTGCTGACATCTCAGTGCAGTTCCCTGCAGCTCTCACCTTGAGTTTCTTGATTTTGGTACCTCTTCTCTGCTGCCTGCTCCTCCCATGTGCTGTAAGCTCCTTAAGCTCTTTTGGACATGTATTTTTGTTTATTCCCTTCTACTCTGAATGTTCTCAAAGATCATCTAATTTCAGTGTTTCCCATGGCCTTCACCCCCCAGTCTCTTGCCATCCTTGTGTTTCCTTTGTTTTGTGTGTCAAATGAGGCGTGTCCCCATTAAGACAGAGGTCAGGAAAATCTGGAGACTGTAGCTAATGAATTAATGTTCTCATTTGCATAATTGATGGTTATATATCTCCTCAGTGACATGGTTTGCTGTGATACTTAAAGCTATTTTTGTTTTTGACTCCTCTGCCCTGCTGTTCTCTGCTGTCTACGCTAAAGGTATATTACTAGTCAGTGAAAAAAAACCTGACCCCAAAGCCCAAATTTTACAAGTTCCAATTGAATGCTTTAATCCTTTAATGCATTTCTGTTCACTGGCATATTTATAGTGGCTCAGCTCTAAATCTCTCATGGGTATTAGAGCAAGGGGAGTCAGTGTTTAAAACATCTGTGTATGCTTGGGGCTGGAGTAGAGGGGAAAGAACATATATAGGAGGGAGAAGAGAAATAGCTGAAAAATGAGAGTAGAAATGAGAAGTAGATTTCTTTCCTATATTCCCTGAGGTTTTATGTTTAATACATCCTTTTCCCTTCACTTCTGCGTGTCCTGGAGTCTAAGCTCCCAGCAGAGGCCGTGTCCGTGGCCTGTGCGCAGTGCCCTGGGCAATGGGCCCATCAGCTCACCTGCTGCAGTCGCTCTGGCAGAAGAGGCCAGCTCCCTTCCACAGGAAATGTTAATGTCTCTTCCACAGAGCCCTCTCTAGTGGCCTCCTTTCCCTGTGGGGGCAGCTCTGAGGGAACAGAAGGTGCTGGACCAGGGCCTTCTCATGGGCTCTCCTCACATCCCAGTATGGGATTTTGGCCCGATTTGATCAGATGGTATGGGCAGCCCTCCACGAGGGTAACCTCAATGAGAGCAATCTACTGGGCTGTGCAAGGCGTGTAAAGAGGGCTGCAGAGTGTGATGGAGAAGATTCAGGTGAGGGATGCTGCAGACTGAGCTCAGTGGGGAGAGCCTGACCGGGTGGGTGCTCACCAAGTGTCCAGCACAACCCGAGCAGCAGTGCCTGGCTCCTGAGGAATCATTCTGCGTTATATGAAACTTCAGACTCCTTTTGCTGCTTACTTTTTAGCAAGTTTAATTATTGCATTCCTGGACGTCCTTGCTTACACTTCAAGTGCTTACTCTTTAATCGTAATTCCTCCCTTTTCTCAACAAGGATATGTAGGATACTATATAATATCCAATGGTGGTGGCACAAAATGCTGCGGTTGGAAGTGAGCTAAGAATTCCTGACTGTAAGAATGGCTTGGAAAGCTCTCTGGAGCGGCACACGGTTTGGTAGCGCCCCGAGAGAGACAGCTGGTGCGGCTCCAGCTGGTGGGGCTCCAGCGGCCCTTGGGCTCTTCTGCCGCCCCTTTCGGCTCCCCTTCGCTCTGCTCCCTCGGGGAGATTGGAGCCCGTTTCCCCGTGAGGCGGGGACGCCGTGGCGGTGCGGGACGTGCGAGATCGGGGCTGTCCCCGCGCTGTCCCTTTTTGTCCCCGCGTTGTCCCGGGGCTGTCCCCTCTTGTCCCCGGGGTTGTCCCCGCTCGGCTCCGCGGTGCCACGGCGCCCTCTGCTGCCCGCCCGCGCCGCTGCACCCGCGCTCCCGGACCGCATTCCCAGCTCCTATTCCGCATTCCCGGCTCTCACCCTCCATTCCTGCCCCATATCCCATCTTCCCAGCTCCCATCCCGCATTCCCGGCTCTCACCCTCCATTCCCGCCCCATATCCCATATTCCCGGCTCCCATCCCGCATTCCCGCCCCATATCCCATATTCCCAGCTCCCATCCCGCATTCCCGCCCCATATCCCGCATTCCCGGCTCCCTTCCCGCATTCCCCGCCCCGCCGAGCTGGGAGCCTGCAGCCCTGTGCGGGGTGCCCGGCGGAACCCCGCCAACCCCGACCCGAGGCGGGCATCCCCACCCCGCAGGCGGCTCCACAAGAAAGAGCCCTGAAGGAGCACCTGAGCCCCAGTGAGAACTGATGGAGGTTTTACTGAGCCCTTTAGGGCGGCGGTCGGTGTGGAAGGGGCCCCTTTGGGGAGCCGAGCGCTGCAGCGTGCGCTGCTCAGCGCCCGTGGCCGCCCGCCCTTCATCCCCGGCCAAGCCACTGTCTCCAGCTGTCTCCGCCGATTGCCGATGCTCCTCCAGGCACGGCTACACAACACAACAGGCTCTGAGCAGAGTTCGTGCAGCATTTCTCTCACCGCTGGTCTCTCCCCCGCTGTTGTCTCCATCTCAAAATCCTAAGGCGTCTGAATGCCTTTCTGTCAGCAGCAGCAGTAAGTGCTCTCACACAAGTATCTGCTGGCTGGGGATTTCCTGCCATCCTGGCCGTCCACATTCAGCTTCTCTGTCATATCTCTGTGTCTTCTCAAAAAGCAAATGAGTGCTTTGCCTGTTATAGCTTTATCTGCTTTACAAAACTGCAGTGTTGGGTGATGGCTGTGAGTTACTTTGTTTCTCAAAGTCCAGGCACAGATTACTTCAATTCTGAGTTAAAGAATGAAATAATCAGAATGGAATAATGCTCATCCGTGTGTACCTGCAGACTGGGACCTCTCACTCGCTTTCCAGCAAAAATACCAGCCGTGGGTGTGCTGAAAGGCATGAGCACCGTGTGGGGTGGCTGCTTCCATCCCAAGGGCTCCCAGACTTTTGTTTGCCTACTAGTCAAGGCATAATCTGGAAAAAGCACACCCTGTGGAGAGTAGGTGATGAATGCCTGTGAAATCCTGGCTCTGAGAAGAGCCACCCCTGCCAGATGTGATAATGTTGTCCTCTGACAAATGGCCATAGCTTGGCCTCCTGCAGATAACCATGCGGTTTGTGTGTTAGCTTCAGCCATTGATCCCGCTGGGGAAGGGCTCCCTCTCCTGCAGCCATCCCTCCCACCTCCACAGTGCTCAGCTCTCACAGCCCTTGGCTCCACTTCTCCCTTTCGCTGGCACTTCTGTACAGAGTAACAATTACAAATGTGCTTTTCCATTTATCTCGCACCTTTCAGCTGGAAGTCCAAGTACTTCTCCCGCGGGAATTGGGCATTGCAGAGAGCAGTGAGATAAGCAGGGAGCACAGAGGGATCACCCCGTCGGCACTGCCAGAGCACAGCTGTTCCTCGTAAGGAGCAGACACTTAGCAGAATTCCAGAGTATCTAAACACAAAGTTTGGACCAGCTGTTTTCAGAGTTACTGGAGTTGCCAGTGCACAAAGTGCTGTGCTCGAGGTGTGGCCCCGAGGCCGTGCCCTCGGGTGCAGTGGGACAGGCTTGCCCTCCCCAGGGCCACACGCTGCAGCCTCTTTGGCACTGAGTCCAGCACACATCCTCTGCCTCTCGTCCTGGCCCACGCCACTCACTGCCCTTGCCAGGGCCCTGATAGAACTGCTCTGATCCAGAGTGTCTGCTGCACCTACGGGGTCTGCATTTTTGTGTAATGTCAAGCCTTTATGTTTTTTACTTTAAAACACTGAACAGTACCATCAGCTCCAGGTTCTTGAGCTCTCCCTGGGGCTCTCTCACCATCTTGAACATGGGCAGCAGCCACAGCCCAGCACTTTCCTGCAGAGTAGAATGAGTGATTAAGCCAGCAGAGCTTTCCTGGGAGCTTTTCTGTGGCAGAACTAACTCACTTCTTATTTATGTAAAGCCATACTGCAAAGGTGTTCATACACTGCTGTCTGTCACTTTATGACCTGTGTACCCTTACATAAACTTTTAAAGGCCTGTGTGTTTGTGATCCATCCCAAAAACCTGTGGGGAGAGCCGCACTGCAGAGGCACGTTAGCTCCAGTCTGGAACCAGCAGTGTGCTCTTCTCCACCAGCACATCCCCAGAAACACCTGCAGTGCTGACTTGCTGCCTGACATCCCTCAAGTGTAATTTGTTATGTCAGGTCCACCATAAAACACTATAAAAATGAAACTTCTTCCAGCAACAACTGAATTCTGGTAATCTCCAAGGCATGTGATTTGTTTCTGAAGTCGAGGTCCTATTTCCTTGCTGCAATAGCCTTACACATCAGTTCTGCAGGACTGGGTGCTAAAGATGCGCAGCATGTCATCTAGGTTGAGAGGTGGTCACATCTAAAAGGTGATCCACCCTTAGGGATGAGTGTGTCTCTTCCTCTCCACTGACAGTGAAGAAAGTGTGGGTAAATAGCTCAGAGACATTGACCTTGCAGCTTTACAAATCACCTGAAAGGAGTCTGGCCTGTGAATTTGCAACTTACTGTGAGAGAATTTCCCCATGCAGCATAAAGGTTTGAGAGCTGAAGCTGCCCTGAAAATTAAAAGTGATGGCATAATGCAAATGGAATGATACCACTTAACCTTTTGATGTCTGGGGGACTGGACAGGAGATGAAGGTGAAGATTGTTTGAGGTGCAGACTAGGAGGTTACTGCAGGCTTCATACATCAGTGTTAAAAACAAAGCCATAAAGACACAGTACTTTAACATCTTGTCTGCTCAGATGGCAGACAAGATGTTGCCTGCCTTCCCTGCCCCACTGCTGCACAATTCCTATTGTTATATGCTCAAGCCTCAATCTACACCTTAATGTTTCCCAAAGAGGAGTAGCATTTTGTCATTTTTCCTTGTGTTCAGGTATTGAACAAAGCACCTTGGTCATTTATAAGCGAAAACCTGCTGAATTCCTTCTCTGGCTTTAAGAAACTCAGCCTGTCCTTATTTCTTGGTATGTAGTTCCAAGACACTTCTGCTGTGAGGAGATGCTTGGTTTCAGAGGCCTCTGCTGTCTCACCCCAAAATGCAGTCCCTCCCTGACCCCTGTGAGATAATTTGAGTTTAAACTACCCATAAGATAAGAAATTATTTCAGTGATCCAGCACGAGCACCAAGAAGCGTGACAGAGGGCAGCAAGCTGTGGCTGAAAGCACAGAATGGGATTTTTGGGTAGTTTTGTCACCAAAAAAGCCAGTGTGTCATGTAGCTACACTTGCTTTTCTGCCCTGGGAAAAACAACTAGAGTGGCTGCTCTCCTGCTGAGCTATCAAGTGTTCCACATGTGTTGGTCCTGCCTGCACAGGATCAGCAGTGTGCCAGTCTGTGCCTCCCTGCTGGAGGAAAGCTGAGAACACAGTGACTGTAACTCCAGAGCCCTCCAGAGCTGTGCTGTGCAAGGTGCTCTGCTGGGACACGAGATGTCACAGGAGCAGAGGCTGTTCTTGTTCATCTTCTAATGCTTCTTTTTTGTCCTTTTACTTTTTAGTGTGGAAACAGTAAATGATGGGCAGTTTCACAGTGTGGAACTCGTGATGCTGAATCAAACTCTGAACCTGGTGGTGGACAAGGGGGCTCCCAAGAGTCTAGGAAAACTCCAGAAACAGACTTCTGTCAGCCTCAACACACCCCTCTACATTGGAGGTACCGTGAGTTGCTCTGGACTCGAGGTTTTAATGTCTTCTCAGAAGCAAATCATCTTCCATGCTATGGAGAGGGCTCTCCAGGGCAAGAGATGGGAAGGGGGGCTCTGTCCTTGCCCTCTGCCAGAGGTTGTGTCCCCAAACAGAGAGTGTGGAGACCCCAGCTCTGCTGTTGTGCTTTGTGCTCCATATTCCCCTGGCACCCCAGCCCAGGGCCAGCCAAGGCAGTGTCTGTGTCACACAGCCACTGCAGGAACAGCCTACTTGGCATTTCAGAAGCCTCCAGAACTGGCTGGCACCAAGGTGTCTTGGCTGAAGTGGAAGTATCAGTGCGAGTATCACAAATCATCATGGCAAAAAAGCAAATCAATAGTCAGTAGGTTTAAATAGGCTGTAATTGAGGAGTATTTCTGCTGGAAATTTTAGAGGTCTAAAAACTGGGGGAAAAGAGGTGTGTGATTAAAAAATGTATTAACACACAAGCTAAGAACACCTTGGTTAATAGTTTTCTCATTGGAAATGGAAGCCACAGATTTTAGACTGGTGCTAGAATTGACCAAACATCAGTTAAAAAGTTTTTTCCTATTAAGTACTGAATCTGGGGGGAAGAAGAGGCCAAGTGGGGTGGGAAACAATGCCCAGAATAATGACTATACCACTGATTAGGTGTCTGGTTACAAGAGACAGAACAAAGGCTGGTCTCTGCCCAATGGATGGTTTTTGCCAGAACCCCCCTAGCTCTGCTCTGGACTGAATGTTGAAATCTCTCTTTCAGTGACATGGAGTTCTTGAATTTTTAGTCAGCCTGTTCCAAGTACAAAAGTCAGCAGAATAGTAATAGACTCAGAAAGTCTTTGGGCTTTTTCTAATGAGATCATTGAAGCCAATGGTAGAAACTTACCAGCTTTAGTTGGTGCTGGTCAAGGCATTTCTAAATAATTTTCTTTAATAACACTTTTCTAAAAGAACCCTGAATATTGCCCTTGTAAAACAGAAAACTGGCTAATCTTGCTTTGTACAGAGCTGAACTTTTATAATTGGCTCCTATTAAGAATGTCACAGGCTATTAAAGAGCATTGTGCATCAAAGACAATCTGTTGGTGCAGAGGCCATCACAATTTCTCCCTATAGTACTGCATAAAAGATTCCAATCCTGCAGCAATTTTTACACAGGGAACTTGGGAAGTAATCACATGGAAAAGTTTTGTTAATGGATGAGCATTGTGGATCGATACTAATTCTCAAAAGGTACCTAAAAAAACTTCTCAGGAAAAACCTGAGGCCTGGAGTGAAAGGTTATTGGATACCAGGATCCATGGCCTCAGTCGAGACATTTTCCATCACCTATTAAAACCCTTCTTGTTTCTTTCTAACCCCTCACTGTCCTGCATGTGCCACCTCTCCATGGCACCCAGCTGCCCTTCCTCTGCAGGTGCTTTAGTTTAGTTGATTCAATTACTCCAGAGCAATTGTTCCTGACCTACAGTGAGGTTAACACAGACCTGAGCCTTCAGGTGCTCACAGTTCTGTCCATCTCCCCAGCCACATCACCTGCTCCAGCAACTTCCCTCCTGACACACAGCTAAAGCAAGATGTGGATTTGTTTTAAGACCATCTTTAACAGTGGCATTACTTGTGGATAGCAAGTTCAGAGGCCTCACAGGGCTGGAAATGGAAGCACTTGACTGTGCTAATGCAGCTGTACATCCAAGCATGGGTCAGTGGGGAAGGCATAAAACAATATCCAAAAGAACCTGCTGGCCATCCAAACGTGAACTCTTCCAAGCACTTGAACAAGGTGGGAGGTGCTCGCCACAAAGCCTGGGCCTGGCCCTTGAATTGCTGTTCCCTGTCTTTAGAGCTTTCCTGCACGGGGTTCCACGGGATGAACTCTTACCACTCCCTCTCTTGACACTGACCAGTAAAGCCAGACTCTCTTGTTGCATCCCAGAGGTGGATGCTACCTGCTGACAAATGAAGGCATTCTAAAACCTTTCAGAAGAATAATTGCTATTAAACTGTAGAGAGAAGGAACATTATCTAAGGATAGGAACATGTGGCCATCAGCTGAAAAGAGATGGCTTGTTTTGTTTTGTTTTTTCTTTTTCTTTCTTTTTTTTTGTCATATACTTCTTACAGAAGATTGGGCAAGTGAGTTTATTTTTGTTTCTTTCCATTTCCAGAATGAGGACAATGACACTGTGCTATCTTACAAAGGTCCTATGCAAATTAATTATTCAAAGCTTTTAATAAGGCACTGTGACAAAAGAAGCCTTAGCAATTATAATTTATGTATTATCATTGTAAGTGCAAGTGAACCTTCCCCTTTTGCTTTTATCTGAAGGGATCCCAACCTCTACTGGATTATCATCCCTGCGCCAGGGTGCAGATAAGACACCAAATGGTTTTCATGGATGCATTCACGACGTCCGCATCAACAATGAGCTGCAGGATTTCAAGGATTTGCCACAGCAGTCACTGGGAGTCCTTCCTGGCTGCAAATCCTGCAACATCTGCAAGCACGGGATTTGCCGATCCCTGGAGAAAACGAGTGTGATTTGTGAATGTCACCCAGGCTGGATGGGCCCTCTGTGTGACCAGGAAATTGGAGATCCATGCCTTAACCACAAGTAAGCTCAAACAAATGCTGATGGGAGAGTGAAAAGCTTTACGGCTAATGCATATTTCACATTTCATCTTGCAAAACCACATCTGACTGTTTTTGGGGCTGCTGGGTTCCCACAGGGGTCTATTGACACTTGTGAGTCTGCATCCGTGGCAGCTCTCAGTTTCCACTTTCTGTTCAGATGTTGCTGACTCGCCAAACAAGTTCACGGTCCTGAAGCAGCTCAGGTGTTAATGCTGCAGGTCATACCTTCAGCTGTGACTCCACACTTTCAAATACAAACCCTCCTGTTAACAGGCATGGCTTAACCCCAGGAGCTGAGTGCCTGCATGGATCCAGAGCAGAGCTGCCTGAGTGGGAGGTTTTAGGGGTTTGCTCCCAGCAGCACTGGGCCCAGTCTTCAAACTAACTCCCTGAAGACCATTATGCACTCCAATGTGAGCAGTTTTAAATTTCCCAAATAGCTGACTTAAATATTACACTTTGAAACAGCCCTTTAAAGTGCAAGTTTAAAGGATAGCGTGGTGTTGCATGTGAAGGGAGCGTGAGTGTAAAGTATTTACAGTTCAAAGGCTCAATAACCACATCTCCATCAGAAACACAGGATGAATAGCTTTCTTATGGCAAATGCACAGGAAACAGCCCCGTGCAGAGCAGCAGGCTGCATATTTCAGTGTTGTTTCATTAGCAGATGGAAGTACTTTTGTTTTAGAAGTTACTTCAGTTGCTGTCTTGGAAGGCGCTTTTCACAAGCACATACTTTTGACAGGTAAATTGATGCAGTGAATAATCACTCTCTTAAGGGCAGAAATTTAACCTGGCAGAGGTACCATTTTAAACTTGCTTCTGGTTCTAATTCTGCAAAGTACTGAAGCCTGGAAGGTGTTGAAAAGCACCTGACAGTTTACAAACCAAAGGTATGAAGACCCAAATGTTTCCCTGAATTTCCAATGTCAACACAAAGCTGTTGTGGTTGGACAGAGAAAAATAAGGGAGTTCCAGATGTTTACATGATGAGGAATTGTTTCTCTCATAATCCAAGGAGGGTAAGGCAAACATGAGCATAGCCCCTTGCTGTGTGTATTTTTAATGCTGTCCCGCCTTTCCTGAACTCACTTCAGCCTTTTGGAGCTGTCTCCTTAAAGCCACGCCTGGTGTATCCAGGGGAGTGTGGAGTGCTGCTGGCAGGTGTCTGCCCCAGCACTCACAGGTTAATCTCACTGAGGAAATGCACCTGTAAAGATCAAGTAACCTCTGGTTCCTGGAGCACAAAATACTGCTCTGTAAAGACTGTGACTCCCTTTATTACAGTATTTGGCATGCCTTGACCTGACTGAAATTGCTCTTACAATTTGTCCTTTTTACTTGAAAGATTAAAAATTAAATGTACAAAAATTCAACATAAACAGGGAATAATTTTAAAGCACTAGAAAGAAAATAGAAATAAGAGAGACATGGGTTTATGTTAAGTTACATTATGCCAAAGGTTTATAAGCCCTGAGCAGTTTTTCCTTGGCTGGAGAGAGTTGCTTTCCTCCCTGTTCTCAGTGCATTTCAAGTCTGTCCCTGTCGCAGAAGTGGGGACGGTGTCAGAGAACTTGCTAAGGATCAACACCCCACCCTGTGGTATTCCTCGGAAATGCCAGAGCTCGCTGCAAACCACAGGAGCCGGAGAACCGTCGACTACAGCTGCCTGCTGATAAGTCTGTGCATAGCTTTGCCACCAGCACCTCCATTTATCACACTGGTTTTCATCACCTGATATTATTTGTACAGTAACTCTGCTCAGGAAGCCCGGGCATGCAGCTTGATTGTTGGCACTTAGTTCCACGTGCTGATGCTGTAAATGTGAGCTGTCTTGTGTGGATGCCAAGCCCTGCTCAGTGCTCATGGAAGAGCCTAATGTTTTCCACTTAGGTTCACAAATTCTAAATGTATTCTCTGAACATTATCCAGTATTCACTGAAAACTCAGTTTTCTCCAGAGTGTTTGACACTGAGCTGCTGTTTTTGGATTAGCGTCCTGGAATTAAATGGGCAGAAATGCCAAAATCAAACATTTCTGGGGAAAGGAACTTTCACATGTAGCAAAGAGCAGCTCTAAATGCTTCTGTTTCTCCAGGTGTCTGCATGGGAAGTGCATGGCGGCCGGCGCTGCTTACACCTGTAAGTGCACGGAGGGCTACACGGGCATGTACTGTGACAAGAAGAACAACTCCTCCAACCCCTGCAGGACTTTGAAATGCAGCCATGGGCAGTGCAAGGTTTCAGAGCACGGGGAGCCCTACTGTGAATGTGACCCCGGCTACAGCGGAGAGCTCTGTGACAGAGGTAGGCTTGACCCCTGGGCCAGGAGCTGTGCTGCTTCGTTCCTGCTTTACACCTGCTTTACACCTGCTTTACACCTCTCTTCCCTGCCACTCGGATTTGGGGGCGAATGGCAAATAGAAGAAGATAAAGCTAGGCCAGCCTCTGCAGAGAGTACAGGGAGGAGAACAGAAGCACACAAGAGTAGGTAGCTACTGTCACATAGAGAATGGAGGCGTGTAGCGAAGAGTTTAATTCTCTGTCTTGTGGATCCTCAAGGTTTGCTGCTCCCAGGATTTGGGTGGGATGTTGTGAGGTTTACCCTCAGCAAGCAGGATCAGTTAATTGCACTGCTGGAAGAGGAGGTCTTACCAAACAGGAACTGCTCACCTGAAGTGGCATGACAGATTCTCAGCTCGCTCCTTCAGATGCAGCTGGGCAGGTTTCCAGGGAAATCCCACAGATCATGCTGGACTTTCCTTCTAGGGCAGAGGCCCAGCTCTTCTGCCCTGACCTGAAAAGACTCCCTGGAAAATTGAGTTTTAACTGCATCCCTTCTGCCTTTTTTTGTTCCTGCACAGAAGGAAGGAACTGGATTCTATTATTTTTATTTAAGTTGTGCCTTTCCTGTGAATGAACCACAGACTTTCTAAATTACACACATACACATCACCAAAATGTATCTGGCTGCTGCACAGGGACTGCAGAACAGCAGACACTTTCAGGCATCCCAGACCACTGGTGTCACGCAGAGCAGGCTGACCTGTGCTCCTGAGCAGCAGACATGGTAAAACTAATTCTTATTTTGCAAGAGTGTTGCAGAACTCAACACTCAGCATTCATTAAAACACTTCCAGACTGCTGATCAAAGCCAGCAGGGCTGCTTGGCCTTGGCCTCGCACCGGATATTACACATTTGTGGAGCACAAGCTCTGTTTTGGTGGCAGGTATAAAGCAATGAAAGATTGAGGTCCTTCTCATGACATCTGTTTGTCTTGAATCACATTATGAACCCAGGGCCGTTTGCTGATGTTCGGGGACTATCCGGCAAAATAGTTACCACACTTTTTTCTCCTTTCCATCTCTGCTGTCCCAACAGAGAACCTCTGCCAAGGAGACGTCATTCGGGAGGTGGTCCGTAAGCAGCAGGGCTACACGACGTGTGCCAGCACCTCCAAAGTGCCGCGCCTGGAGTGCCACGGCAGCTGCGGCAGCGGGCAGTGCTGCGTTCCTCTCCGCAGCAAGAGGCGGAAATACTTCTTCCAGTGCATGGATGGCTCCACCTTCACGGAAGAACTGGAGAGACATGTGGAATGCGGCTGCTCAAAGTGCTTATAAGCCATTCTCCAGTCTCTTGCCACTTTAAACGCCTCAGAAGCGCTATCAAAATGGGACCTATTTACTTTCAGAGTGAAGAAGAAGAAAAGAATTATTAAGTATATTGTAAAATAAGCAAAAAATAGAACTTATTTTTATTATGAAAGTGACTATTTTCATCTTTTATTATATAAAGTATCGCACCACTTTGGGTATATGTACCATATAGTGAGCTATTTTTACCATGAAACTTTTTTAACAGTTGTAAGAAAAAAAATTTCAAAAGCTAAAAGGTTAAAAAAAAAAATTATATATATATAAAGAAAACATAGCCTAGCAGGAGGAAATGTGGGGTGACTTTATGTGTATGCACAATGAACAGACGTAAAGGTGTTCCAAGGACCCGCCACCGGACTGACACAGGCTGAAGAAAGCTCCGAGGCCCTGGTTGGGAGTTCAGGTGAGCGGATCCCTGTGACCGACTGCATCCAGGCACCCGGAGAGCCTGCCCAGCCCCTTGTCTTCCCAACACTGCCAGTGCTGGTTTGCTCCTGTACAGTGGCCCCACTTGCTGTTCGTGAACTGGTTCCCTGGAGCACACTGCCGTAGCTTGAGGCTAACTACATTATTTGACTATTGTAATACTATAATACATTTTTTGCTGTGTATGTTGTATTTATCTGTGTTCACATTATATTCTTCAGCAACTGTATCTATAGAGCACAGGCAGCTTTATCCAAAAGAAGGGTGCGAAGGGAAAGGAAGTGGAGAAATTTATGTTGCTTTGGGTAATTTGGGGGCAAAATGTGAAATAAGTGCTAAGTGATGCCTAATAAATGACATAGTACTTTTGTGTAAACTCCTCAGCTATGTTATTTCCCAAGTTTGTGCCTTCTTGCTCCCAGTCTTGAGCCCTTTTTTGTATATGAAATGTAAGGAATGCACTGCTACATAGTTTATCACACCTTGACACTTTAACTGGCAAAGGTTGTAAAGAGCATGAAAATACCGCAGGTGCCAGAACGCACCTGCAACGCCTCGGCTTTTACTGCCACTGTCACTTGAGCCACGGGTGTGAGCTGGGCTGTGGCTGCTGCTCAGCCCCGCGCTGGCATGGAGCAGCTGCTCAGCCCCACAGCTTTCCAAGCGAGCACAAGTTGCACTATGTCCATGTGGAGGTATTCAGCCGACACCTGTCTGCCCCAGAGTGCTCTCCTCGGCACAGGGAGAGGTGTCACAGCTCCAGCCAGTGCTCACTGACCAGCTCAGCCAAAGCTCTCCATCTGTTCTGTGTCCTGCACTCGTGCCTCCCGAAGGACCCCGCTCACCTGGGCTGCGTGCAGAGCAGCTGCTGAGTAGGAAATGGAAATCAACGCAGGGATAAATTCTCACTGTGGATGTGAGGGAAAAAATGACTCTGGGAGTGAGTTTGATTTTTGAAGGGTTTTTGTCAGGGCTGCCTTTCAGGGTCAAGACATAGGTGCAAAGAGCACCATGGATACCTTGAATTTTCTCTTACTGTAAGTTTCAAACCTCCCCATCAACAACTGTTCTATTATCTGTGTAATTTCTTTGTTTCTCTAATGGAGTAAGTATTATGATCCTTTCTTCAAGTTCTCTGTCTCTAAGAAAGGTAGTCAGAGATGCTTTCTAGCAGCCATAAAGTCCTTCTGGGAACACTTACAGCTCTCACCAAAAGGATTTCAGATCAGGGGCTTCAGCAAAGGATGAGTAGGGAAGTTGAGTCAAGGAAATGGGACTTCATTTAATCTGGGCTTTGGAAAGATGCACAGAATATAACCCTGCCATGACAAACAGAAATGTTTATTTCCCACTAAAGCAAAGATACCATCTAGCTATAACAGAGCCAGAAAGTTGTAACATGCTTATTGTTCTTCTGCTATGTCAGTCCTTCCTTAACTGCAGCAGTTCATTCATATTTCTCTGTTACAACCAGAGCAATGTGAGCAGAAGGGACATAACCAATGTAACAGCCATCTCAAAAAATCATAAAAATAAATATCAGTACGTGGAGCTGGCAATCAGTGGAACATAAAACAATCACTAGTTAATGTGCCAAACTCTGATACAGTACAGCTCAAAAGCCTGGGAAAAAACCAACCCTGGTTGCAAGTACTGTGGACGGCTTTTTATTTTAATATAACATCAGGAGCTCATAGCACTTGGGTTTGTGGTGTACGACAAAAATCACCTAAACCACAACCTACACATTTTAAAAATTCATGCAAGTAACTGCAAACACTTGTGCAAATATATGCCAGGCACGCTCCTACCATTAATGTTTCATTCCTGCTTAAAAACATTTTAATTTCTAAAGGAGCAGCTGCTGTGGTGTGTGGCAGAAGAAATCCAGCCTAGCAGTGGCTCACCAGCCCTCAGATTTGTAGCCACTTGACAGCCAAGGCCTGCAGAAACACAGCCCCTCTTGAACCTGTCCAAAGCTGTGTTCACTTTGTCACTTGAGCAGCAGCACTGTGAGAAAGAGGGTGACATTTACGGGTGGCCTCGCACCTGCTGGAGGGTGCTTTGAAAGGAATGGCCTGGCAAGGCAAAAGCCATCAACATCTTGTTAACACATCACTCTGGGATTTACTTAAGCCAAGCCTTGCAGCAAAGGGACCAGCAACAACTCAGCAAGGCTGACCCTATTCCTGACCCTTTTCTGTCATGGCACTCCAGTGTTAAGCATTGGGATAAAGAACTAAGAAAATACTTATTTTGTAACCAAATGATGCAATTTTTGTATGCTTTTAGGCAGCACTTGCCACTGGATAGTGATGCTTTATGTCCATGATTCTCTGACTTGCTATAGAATTATTTTATGTTGAGAAGAAAAAAAGCATTCAGATGTGCCAAAAAGGTGAGGTTAACTGAAGTGTAATTAGCTCTGAAAGTTCCTCTGTAACCTGCCTAATGTTACAATAGATTTCAAGAACTATGGGTACAATGCAGTAGTTTTTACCTCCAGAAAGCTTTAATATAAAGTGAAGAAAGATGGTTACCCTTTAAAAATGGCAATGAAGACTGGTGTGAACTGATGTATTTTATTCTCATTGTGATGTAAGTTTAAATAAATTGTTGGGTTATGGAAGATTGTAACACCTTGTGATGCAGATCATTTCTCTGTATATTTGAGGTATTGAGTCCAACCTTCAGTGTCCACGAGGTAGTGCACAGGAAATGATGGGGGAATTATGGACATTCCTCTTGGACAAAGTAGAAGAACAGCTGCAGTGAAAGGTGGTATGAACAGTAGTTACAAATTTTTATGGCATCACAGCCTAGTATTTTAGGAGTCTTATATGCACAGATGAATTAAGCCATGTAGTTTTTGATCCTGGGCATTTTTGTTAATTAAATACTTTATTGCTACATTTTCAAAACTGTTTGAGAAAGGCCTACAGCAAAAACACACTCATTAACTAATGTTAGAATAAATTAAGAAATATTGGGAATGGAGCTTGAGGAAGTCTGGCTAAGGAAATGGAAGTCATACAGCCAGCCTTGAATGGAAGGGATCCTGTGATGTCCTGACACACATACACTCCAAATCTGCTGCCACACCACTGTAGCTGATTATTATTAGTGATCCAGCTGTAACAGGTTTCTGCTATTCGCTGCATTCCAGCCTTAGCATAGAATAAAATGAAGCTCCCTCAGTCCTCTGCCTTCCCTCACCCATGCCCCTGTGCAACACTCAAATATTGCTAATTATGCTTCAAACTATGGCCCTGAAGAGTTACCTTTGCAGTTCCATGCAAAACTGGTGACAGCAGTCAGCCAATAAAAACACTCAACCTTAATGAGCATCATTAAATCTCAACTATGAAGGTTAATTACATAATTGTTGCAGATGGCAGCATTTTCACCTAAAGCAAACCCAGCTGAGCCCACTAAAAAAGCTAGCAGGGAAGTGTTCAAAAATGTCTGGGTAGCGGCTGCCCTGCTTTGCTCAACAGTTTATTTGCACTGCTCGTGGCTGTGCAGCACGGGGGTCCCTGAGCAGGCACTCAAGGAGCTGCAGCCCGAGGATCCAATGCTCCTGTGTGTGCTTCTGCTTGCAGTGCCCCTGGTATCTCTTTTCAGCTGTTGGTAAGAGGCAAACAATGCTGGAAATTATCTATCCCATGTTGCTTTATCTTCGTGTTTTTTAGTTGCATGGAGCTGCTGTTTGCTCAGTGGTTAGCTGCGGAGTTTGTGTTGTTCTCTGGGGTCTTGTCACTTCTGATCTCTGTGACCTCTTTTAGGAGTTACCTCCCAATTTCTATTCCAGCTCACACCAGGCAGCCCCGTGGTTCAGCGGGCTGGACAGGCAGGGTTGGCTGAGGTTTGCCAAGCCCAAGGTGCTCCCGATGGCTTGGTTTAAGGCTCGGTGAGATGTCACACTGGGTCACGGGGTGGCCAGTCCGGTATCGTTCTGGCCAGGATGTTTCCCAGGATGTTTCCCAGGATGTGCTCCCGCAGCTTTCGAGGACAGCGGAGGTGAACGGGGTCCGCCACCAGGTGGCGCCGCAGGGCGGCCCGGCCTGCTCCGCTGGGGGAATGGAATGGAATAGAATAGAATAGAATATTTCAGTGGAAAGGGGCCCATCTGGTCCAAACACCTGAGCAACTCAGGGCTGGTGGAGTCACAGCTCGTTGTTGAGGGCATTGTCCAAATGCCTCAAACACTGCCAGGCCTGGGAACACTGCCTCTTCCAGGAAACCTGTTCCAGGGTTTGATCAGGATTTCCACAAAAAAATGCTCCCCGATGTCCTGTATAAACCTCCCTAGCGCAGCACTGAGCCGTTCCCACGCATGCCATCTCTGGATCCTGCGGAGGAGAGCTCAGCATCCCTCCTCCATGCCTCCTCCTCACAGGAAGTGCACAGTGCAATGAGGTCACACCTCAGACTCCCTCCCTCCAGGCTAGACAAGCCCAGAGTCCTCAGCTGCTCCTCACAGGAGCACAGGTATATGTGATACATGGATTTTCTAGGAAGTTTTAAATAACTTTTCAGGGTTTATTGATCCTGAGCCATCAACTTCCTAGCATTGGTTACCTGTGGAGGACAGGAGACCCTGCTGTCCCCACAAGGTACAACATGGCATGGGGTCACCGCGGATTTTCCCCAGGACACTGCATGAGCCAGCAGCAGAAGGACAGCCCTGCTGAGCCCCAGGAGGGCATGTGAGAGCTGAGAGCATCCAACACTTCATCAGCACCATCCCTGGCAGCAGGACAAGGGCTCCATGTGCTGGCATATGGGATTGCTTGTGCCTATGCACTGTGGCGGCCTCAGACAATGGCCTGACGTCAGCGTCACAAGGCTGCTGTTGATGTTGATTATTTCCATGCTAGCACCTTATGGAATAACAACTGATTCTGCTGCTTCTACCCCAATTCTGCTGCTGTTTGCTCATACACACCGAGGCAAAAGCACTGCGTGCAGAGTTTATTACCCAGCAGGGCTCTCGGAGCTGGCAGGCACACAGCCTGTGATACCTCTCATCTGTGAAGAAAGCACAGCTGCTCCTCCAAGCACCTTCACCCCCCGAGAGCCCTGCAGGCAGCAAGAAACTCCTCGGGCATGGAATGGAGCACACAGGCAGTACAAGCAGTACCTATTAGTATGAGGAGCTCAAACCTACCCCGTGACGCAGGGGGCACCCCACAGTCTCACAAGCAGGAGAACAGAAGTTGCTGCAAGACTCGCACAGCTTTGTATCTTGTTCCTGTGTGATCTCTTGACCTTCTCCTTTCCCAGGGCTTCTGCGCTTTCAAAGTACAATGATGCTCAAGGTAGTCTGGGGATGACACTGCCTTCTCTGTCTTGTCTATGAGGCTTGTCCCCATGGCACAAGGATCACTCCTTTTCTGTAAAAATAATATTTTACAATGCTGTGTCTTATCTGGGGAGGAAAAGTACACATACTACCTCAGAGGTGTGGGAGAGAGGAAAGCAGGTAAATGAGTGCTCAGGGGATAGCTCAAAGCTTACAGGGAATCAGGCCATTTTCAGTGGTCCAGTCTTCCAGCTAATCTTCCACCAGCAGCATTTAACCAGCTCCTCTTCTGGAGGAATGGGGGGGACGTTTGGAGTGATGGTGTTTGTCTTTTCCAGTCACTGTTGCATGTGATGGAGCATCATCCCCTGGAGATGGCTGAACTCCTGCCCACCCATGGGAAGTGAATTAATTTCTTGTTTTGATTTGTTTGCATGCACATCTTTTACTTTCCTGATTAAACTGTCTTTATCTCAGTTTATTTCAGTCCAAGAGCTTTCTCACTTTCACCCTTGCAGTTCTCTTCCCAGCCCCGCTGATGGGGGAGTGAGGGAGCGGCTGTGAGGGGTTTGACTGCTGGCTGGGGTTAAACCTCGACAGGCAAAAGCCTCAGCCCTGCCTCCAACACTTCCTGCAGAGCAAGGTTACAGGAACCAAATACCACAAGGTAATTTAGGTGGGGACTTTGCAGCACACGAGATATTATCAGGCTTTCACCCAGCATGTGATAAGAGCAGGCACAACAGGCAGTTACTATAAAGGAGCTTAAACTTCCTTAATTAGAAGCCAGCATATTTTGCATCTCTTAACCTGCCCTAGTTTTCTCCTGGTAAAGCACTCACTGAACTGCTGGGGAGTGGGGTTTTTTAAAGTATTATCTTAAAATTTACTATGTTGAGGTAAATACTGGTTAAAAAAGAAAGTCCTTGCCTTCAGGTGTATCATTCATATAAAATCCTCTCATCTGGTTCCATTACCCGCAGGCCCTGTGTAGTACTTTAAGACAGTAGTTATATAAGTGTGTGTGTGTGTATATATACACATTCGTATTTATGTTTATGTAGCCAATCATACATTCACCTTCAGATTTATTTATTCTTACTCAGGGGCTATTCCAAGCAGTGTGTTCGCTGACACACAAATAACTCCAATCTAAAAGTGCTCATTACTTATAAATCAATTGCTCTGCAAATTAATGAATGTTCTGAGCCTCTCACAGGCCTGTGTTAAACTTCCAGTTTGAGCTAAACCTCTACTCTGAGATGGACTAAAAATAGCTGAGCATTGATCTCAGTTTAGTTTTTTGGGGTTTTATTTCACACATTCTGTCTTAGCTGTGATGTTCAGATAAAACACTGCAGCTTCTTGTGAAGAAACTGAACCTTCAGATTTGCTGATCTTGTTTTTAACTGAACAGCATTTAGTTCGTTAATTATCATAGAGCCCTTTATCTACTCCCATTTTTCCCATGGGGACATGAGTTAAGAGAGTTTGCTTGATAAAATAGCTTCAAGTGGGCATCCGGTGTATTCAAATTCAGAACTTGCTCCTAAAACCCATGCACAAAATACGCATTTTTGTCCCTGACAGAGTCAGAGGCTAGGAAAGCAGCCAGTGAATCTGCACTGCTGGAAAAGGAGAGTTATCATTTCCTCAGGGAAAGGCTGGGTCAGGAACTTTTCTGCCTGTTTCAAGACAGCAGGAATCAGACAGCTGTCAGGCTGTACACTATGCTTTTTTCTTTTTTTTGTGGGTTGCATGTACATATTTATTACCAGCACTTCCCAGGGATGGTATTTCATTTCCTCTAGAGTTAGAAGGTGTGTAGGAAACATAGATTGTCAGTGCTGGAAAAAATGCCTCAGAATTAAGGTAATAAAAAATCTCCCTGCAGATCTGTTTTCCCCAACCCCACCAGAGATGTCTGCAAGACACCGGATAGCTCATTTTACACCAAACATTCCACACTGCACAGTCTGGTGACAGGCAGGAAATTAAAGACTCTCTTTTCCAGTCACAGGGTATATTTATGAGCTAGTTAACTTCCAGGTAGCAGCTAAATTCTTGAATTCCCTAACATGTATGCAAATGGTTGTGTTTAATGTTTCTATATTAAACTACATTGCAGTGAAAAACCACTAAACCACACCAAAATTTCCTCATACATGGGAATTTCCACAATTACATGTAGATAATGGAAAGAGAGAAGTACTGCAGCCTTGCTAATACACTCTGAACTTCCTTTAAAAGACGAGAAATAAACACTTAGAAGAATTCAGAGTAAGTTTCCCAAATACAGCCATTTCAGAAAGGAAATGGAAGAGGGCATTCACATAAGAATTTCAGCTTTTTAATGTAAGATTCTCGATTAAAATGAAGAATAAATCCTTATATGACAGTTTGTATGTGTTTAGGAGCAGCAGGGGAATGGAGGATGAAAAGATGTGGTTCCTGCCCTTACACATCAGGTTCATGAGTAAAACCCATGCCCATGCCCAGGCAGTTGAAGATTTAGTCTTTAGGTTTTTGATGGGTTACTTCAAAAGAGACTTTTGCCAAAGCTAAACTCCAGACACAAAGAAACTTCAGCTTCCAAGAGACAGGTTATTCCCAAATCCTACTCCTAGACCAGAGATTTTAGATGCATCCTAGATCACAGCCATTGATCTATAATTACATGGCACTTTATCACAAAGGAGAGGGGAGAAAATAGGAAAAAAAACATAGTGAATTATTGCTGGAAAGCCCAGAGCTGTGAACAGTAACTGGGAGACCTTGCCATGTCCTGCTGCTGGCGGTGGGCTTCCCTCTGGTGGGGTACAGTCAGTCAGGACACACTCCACAACTCTCAGATGGGGGTACAGACTGTGCTCACACCTTTGTGTACTGCACACGAGCCAGCCCAGCATGTGCCCAGTGCCATCCTGCCCTGAGCGAGGAAGAGTGTCACCCACAGGGCCGGGGCACAGATTGTCCCCTGCCCTGGGCACTGGTGAGGGGCACCTTGAGGCTGTGTCCAGCTCTGGGCCCCCCAATTCAGGAAGGACACTGAGGGGCTGCAGTGTGTCCAGACAAGGGAGCGGAGCCGGGGATGGGTCTGGAGCCCCAGGAGCGGCTGAGGGAGCTGGGAAGTGGCTCAGCCTGGAGAAGAGGAGGCTCAGGGGGACCTTCAGGCTCTGCACAGCTCCTGACAGGAGGGGACAGCCAGGTGGGGGTCAGGCTCTGCTCCCAGGGAACAGGGACAGGACATGGGGAAACGGCCTCAACTTGCACCAGGTAAGGTTTAAGTTGGTATCAAGAGGAATTTCTTCATAGAAAGGGCGATTAAATACTGAAACGGGCTGTCCAAGGAGGTGGTGGAGTCACCATCCCTGGAGGTGTTTAAGGAAAGACTGGGCATGGCACTCACTGCTCTGGTCTAGGTAACTTGGTGGTGTTTGGTCAAAGGCTGGACTCAGTGTGTTACCTCAGAGGTCTTTTCCAACCTAACTGATTGTGTGATTAAACATCAGCCTATTGTACCAGGTGAGGAAAAGTTTCCTGGGAAATAAGTTATTGGTGCAATCACTGGAGTCCAGGCAGCCGCACACGAAAGGAGCCATTTCCCAGTCTAGGCTGGTGCTTAACTGTGGCAGCACTTCAGTCCCAGCGAGGGGAAATGAAAGCAAACTTCAACTGCCCGCTTCATTTAGCGACACAAAGCACTCGCGGGGCTCTCGCACGCCCCAGAGCCCGCCAGCGGCTGCAGCTGAGGGTGCGAGAGCAGCGGGGCCCGGCCCGGCCCAGCGCTGTGGGGCAGGCCCGCGGCCCGCCGGGAGCTGTAGGCGCGGCCGGACTG